>JAJKFI010000023.1:0-30996 GCA_029204185.1 Lerista edwardsae
CGGAAGCTAGTGGAGGACAGGGAGGCCTGGCGTGCTGTGGTCCATGGAGTCGCGAAGAGTCGGACACGACTTAGCGACTGAACAACAACAATGACACACGTAGGGCACACATGTGCGTGTGAATGAGCAGTGTTGACATAGTGGCCGCACAAATTGGTGGAGGAGTGCGGTCATTAACAAGTGCAAGGCCCCACATGAGTGATGGTCAACTGGACCACTCGCTAGCATTTCAATTTGTGCAGACCAATGCACTTCTGGGCCTCAGTGACCCCTGAGATCTAAGCCTAAGATAAAAAAAAACTAAGATCTAAAAACGAAGATCATGGCCACCACTCCCATCACTTCCTGGCAAATAGAAGGGGAAGAAATGGAAGCAGTGACAGCCTTTATTTTCCTGGGCTCCAAGATCACCGCAGATGGTGACTGCAGCCATGAAATTAAAAGATGTTTACTTCTTGGGAGGAAAGCTATGGCGAACCTAGACAACTTAAGAGACATCACCCTGCCATCACCCTGCCAACAAAGGTTTGCATAGTCAAAGTGATGGTTTTCCCAATAGCTATGTATGGCTGTGAGAGCTGGACCATAAGAAAGGCAGAGCGCCAAAGAATAGATGCTTTTGAATTATGGTGCTGGAGAAGACTCTTGAGAGTCCCCTGGACTGCAAGGAGGTCCAATCGGTCAATCCTCCAGGAAGTCAAGCCTGATTGCTCCCTGGAAGGACAAATCCTGAAGCTGAAGCTCAAAGACTTCGGCCACCTCATGAGAAGAGAAGACCCTCTTTAGAAAAGACCCTCATGCTGGGAAAGATAAAAGGCAAAAGGAGAAGGGGACAGCAGAGAATGAGATGGTTAGAGAGTGTCACCGAAGCGATGAACATGAAATTGGGCGAACTCCGGAAGCTAGTGGAGGACAGGGAGGCCTGGCGTGCTGTGGTCCAGGGGGTCGCGAAGAGTCGGACATGACTTAGCAACTGAACAACAACAACAACACCCCTGAGCAACCAGATGCTTCCATTAAAAGTTGCATTAAAAAGATCCACACCAGATTCAGTGTTTCCATGAATGCTGAAGTGCAGCACTTAAGGCCCCTCCAAATGAAATTCTCTCATCTATTCAATTTTAAAATAAGGGGTCTCGCGTATAGCCACTCAATGTGGCTATCACACAGTGTAATTACACAAAGACAAAAGCCTGCCAAAGACAGTAACCTTCTGTTTCCAGGGGAAGGAAGAGAAGCTGGAGAGAGGTAGTTCAACCTTTTCCCCCTGACCAACTTGTTTCTTCCCCCTCCTTCCAAGCAGGTTTTCAGATCCTCATTCCTATCAGAAACAAGCATCTGCTTGTGGGGAAGTATTGCAAGTCTTTTTTTTTATTAAAAAAAACTAGCTTTCCAGACCAGTTTATAGGTTTCCTGAACCAAGATCCTATCTCTGTCAAGTCTATTTTATTAAGATAAGTAGAACCCCAACCTAGGAGCAGAACCCAAAATCCTTAGTCACACAACCCACATAGTTAAACAGTAAATACGCAACATTTTAAAGCAAGAACACCGTTCATGACATTTGAAGTGCATATCCATGCTGGGTATATTAGGAGTTCATAAACAGATAAACTATAAGCATACAGCAAAGTTAAGATAGCTGGAGATGTTCAAATACAAGTCAAAGGTCAATGGACCCATATGGATGGTGTTTTTTTTTAAGATGACTTGCTATTATTCCCTGGGTCTCAAAAGCAAGCTCTGCTAATGTAAAGGTTTACTCACAACTGAATGGTGTAGTCGTGACCAACTGTAGGGGGTGGTGCTCATCTCAGTTTCTAAGCCTGTAGAGCCAGCATTTGTCCGAGGACAAGCTTCCATGGTCATGTGGCCAGCGTGACTATACGCCGTAGTGCACGGAACCTTCCCACCAAAGTTTATCTACTTGCATATTTATCTACTTGCATTTTTAGGTGCTTTCAAACTGCTAGGTTGGCAGGAATCTCCTAATGTTACTACAATATCATGCATCGTTAAATCTTATGACTGCATAGCATTTACTTTACTAGGTAACTATGCATAGAGGTGTAGCCCAATCCTATGCATGTCTACTCAAAAGTCCTATTAAATCTAATGGAACATACTCCAGAAAGTGTCCACAGGATTGCAACCTTATTCTGAAAGGCCTGCATGACATTTGAAGCCAAAATCCTCCATGGATCTATTCTTCAAGGAAAGGAAACCTTCAGTGGGCAGCCCCAAGTGAGATTTGCAAGAGAATGCATTAAAATATTGAGTTATATTAAAGCCAATTTTTTTAAAAATAAAGATTACTATAATAAAACCTTGTTTTTTAAAGGTCACCGATAGGGAAAGCAGGCAGGAAAAGACTCTGTGATTATCCTGGTGGTTGGCTGCCCTAGGGCCTGCCCCCATCGGCTGCACCCACCCCACAAGTAATTGCAGTGACATCATTGCCATCACTTCCTGCATCAGCTATTTAATGGTTCCTGCTCCCTCTAAAGGGGGAATAGAAAGGATGAGTTAGCCCACAGTACTGCCATGCAATCCTATTAGAGTTGCTGCACACTCCTGAAAGCAGCGCCTTCCCACTCTGAGTGGAGGAGCCAGGCACTGCTTGGAGCTGCATGAAGCCACTCTGGATGGGGTCATGGTGCCACCCCCCACTGGGTGGCACCCAGGGCCATTTGCCCCCTTGGCCCCCCCTAGATATGCCACTGAAAAGGCAAAGTAGCTGTTTTGGGGGCAGGACTTTTCTGCAAATCACACACCCCATTGCAGTGGCAATGTTATCATGCAGAATAATTCAGGGCCAGCCTTAAGCCAATGTCATCACATTGGGCCCCCGCGCTTCAGGGGGCCCTGCACCAGAGTGAGCATGTTGCTTGCTGCAGCAGCAGCGATCTCCAGGGGCTGTAAGTCAGTGAGGCAAGCAGAGCAGCTTTACCTGGGGCCCTCCCACCTGCCCTTGCCTCCAAACAGCCCAAAATGGGCCTCCTGGAAGCAGTTGGTGGTGACATTATCATACCACCACCAACTATTGCCATTTGCCATGCTTTGGGCACAGCCCCAACAGCAGTCTTCACCAAGAAGACTTGGTGCGTGAGGGGGCCCCGCAGGGAGGATAGGGGGCCCCGCAGGAATGCCCCACATTGGGCCCCACCACTGCTAGGGCCAGCCCTGGAATCTGAATTTTCATTCAGTTACAGTGGGTGGGTGGGGGTAGCAGGGTGTGAACCTAGAACTGCATGTCCAGCAGAAGAGTTTATTAGAAGCAACCAAAAAACTTTGGGGCTATAGAAAACCAGAAAATAGTCAGAGCTAAGTAAACACGCTACACTTTATTAGTTATTCTAATACATATCAGAAAGTTGCAAGTCCACATTTTATATTGCCTACTAAAAGCGATTCCTTACATCCCACCAGCAAGACGTCTCAGGAGGTACACAGTTGTTGCCTGCCCATTTTACCCCTTGAGGGTTAACACTCACAAGTGGTCATACATAATTCCCTAGTTTAAAAGGGAGTCTTTGACACTGCATGAGGCATACAGCTCCCTGTGCCGGGGGACACCCCCTCTGGCTGAAGCCACTAAGAGGACGTTAAAATCAGGCATGGTAACAAACAGGTCTTTGTGCAGCTGAATCAAACAGCTGAAATCAGGGACAGCATTTATTCTGGCTATTCCAGCTCCTCCATCAGTTTAGGCCAAGAGCAAGGAGCTGGCTTTGTCCATAAATCGGCTATGCCATTACTCTGGCCATAGCTTGAGGCCCACTCTTACACCTCCAGACAACAATTCCAAGATCTCCAGATGCCCAATGCAACAATCTCAATGCTCCCCACACCGCCCACTCCTTACTTGGCAAGGCACTAGCCTTGTTCTTCCTGTGCCCTGGATTGGGAGAAGAGTGCGAACAAGGGAGGAGGAGTGATAGGCTGGGGCTGCAGAGATGGCCCTCCACCCCCTTTTCTTTTTCCAGTCTCAAAATCAGAGAGGATCAATAGCAGAGTGGCCAACAGACCTGGACACCCTCCAATCTGTTGCCTGAGGCAACTGCCTCAGTAGACCTCCTGGGTGGGCCAGCCTGGACCCCCCCACATTTTGGGCACCCCACAAGTACACATGCTACTTCCTTTAGAGACCATGGCTTCCAGCTCAGAGTTAGAGAAGACCCTTCAGATAACATTTAGAGGGGAGCTGGAATAACTTACATTGTCTCTTTAAGGGGAAGCATTATAGTTTGCCCTGAAATCCTAGGCCAGGTGATTGGCAGCATCAGTTGGGGTCCACTCAGTTTGCTTCCTGCAGCCAAAGGCCAAGGCAAAGCCTATCTAAAGATACAGGTCTTTGGATGCCAAAGGGTCAGAGATCTCAGCTTTTGTGGTCACGGGAAGGTTGGTTTAGAGATTATTTACATGAATTCTGCACTGAACTCTTATCAGTCCACAGCAGCATCTTGCTTTGACAAGAAAGGTGAGCATTTGGGCACCTAAGCAACACATTTTAAGATCATACATACAGTTAAAAGCATAATTATACAACAGAATGAAACAACTCTAAAAACAAGCTACAACTACTTAGTGTGGCATTGTGTTTTCCACCAGTGTGCCTTTCCTCTTCCATTTGAGGCAGGTCTCCAAAGCCATCACTGACCAGACAGAGGCAAGTCTTCCGTTTCCACAGCAGCCTCCAGGATAGGGCAGGAGACACTCGTATTCAGCAGAGCAGCCGGCGACAAAACAATGGCGTCGTTCTCAGGGATTCCACTGCTTGCGAGACTGCCCCGAACAGGCACATCGTCCCAGGCAGGAGGCAGAACCACAGCGCCACCCGGGTCCTCGGCACACGTGGAGACTGTGTGCATGCTCACACCGACGCTGGAGGGCGGCGTGTCAATGACAGGGTGTGTCGGCAGAGGGCCCATTGCCACCACCTGGACTTCCTGGCGTGGCTCACGGCAACACCAAGGTCTCCTCGAACAGCAATGGGTTGTCAGCAGGCAGTTCCGGATTTGGGTGGAAAAGAGGTTGACACAAGCATACGCGAGTGCAATCGTGACCACGCCCAGGAAGAAACACATGTAGTACCAGTCAGCTGGAAGAAAGAAGGGGGGACATTTTACTAGCGGTCACCAATAAAGCCCCACCTCTTCCCACAAGGCCAGCCGACATGTCCGCAATACTAACCAAGTCCATTGCCTCAAATGGCAGCTTGTCAGGGTCACCTTCCTCTGTAAAAGGTTCTTTCTGTAAGAACCACTTCTACTGTCCCATCTTCTCAATTTGCACAGGGGAATGAAGTAATGTGGGGCCTCAGAGACTCTCTAATACACCCGTCTCCTCCCCACATCCTTTTCAAATCTAGGGAGAAGAGACTCACCAATGGGCCGTCCGCAAGAGACTGATGAGAGCCAGGATGGTGCAGTGGTTTGGGATCTGGACTGCAACCTGGACGATGCAGGTCCAAATCCCAGCTCACCCACAAAGCTTGGGTTACAAAGCTGGGTGATCTTGGGCCAGTCACTCGCTCAGCCTCTCCTTCCTCACAAGGTTGTTATGAGGACAAAAGAAGGGGAGGAACTAGGGACACCAGCCTGAGCTCCATGGAAGAATGGTGTAAAAACAAAGAAGGGGTGCAATTTTTGGCCGGCTGCCTTAAAGCGTTCCTATCTTTCCTTCCCATGCTAACAGCCTTTTTAAGATGCAGGCATTTGGGAAGGGGCTGCTTACCCTCACTGGTGTCCCCTCTAAATTAGACTAGATAATCCCCATCACGCAACCTCTAGCATCTCCAGTTCATGTCACAGAATTAAGACATGTGCTTGAGAACAGGTGCCAGTCCGGATAGAGATTCTATTCAGGCCGGGATGGCTCCATGATCTGACTTTATCTAAGGTAGCTGCACAGGAATTCTCAAGGACTCTTAGCCCTTTCTAGACTCAGTTCAAGAAGCCAGTTCTTAAAGCCTCCGTCCCTCTGCAGTGAATGGATCTGAACAGTGTTCTCCCGAAGACCTTGGTAACCAACAAACCTTACATGCTAGAGGAGTTTTTCCAATTAAACATACAATACAAATTAAACCTGTGGTTCAGTTGCCCTTCCTAGTTGTAGCTGCTCAAAAGGTTGTCTTGTTTATTGGGAATGTTATTGCTCTATCAACATATGAACACCAGAACCCCTCTACACATTCACTTCAAGGAGAGCACCAGACTTTGCCACAAGTTTAGTCCTGGAAGAACTTCCACTGCTACCACTTGTCTAGTTTACATGGTGATCTTGACATGGAAGTCTACGCCAACCAAGTCTGCTACTGCTTGGAGTTGAAAAGCTCAACTGGGATTATTTAGCCAGTCGAGCAAACTCAAGGAAACTGCCAGTGGGCTCACCCAGGGAAGACCCTGGATACTGTGCAGGGAACCCACTTAACAGATTTCATTTCAAGGGGTGACCATTTCATTTCAAGGGGTGAACATAGGAAGCCATTTGCATCAGCCACTTTGGAAGAGCAACCCTCTTAGCATCAACATATTTAGGCTCAAGGTGCTTAAAACCCAGTGCACTCTAGGGATTTTAGGACGGCTAGTATAAGACAGAGCATCAAAGGAAAAATAAAACACGTGTAGGCAGCCAAAGTTCAGAAGAAGGAAACTACTACAAACATTGAAGCTGTGGCTTCAGATACAGACATTATCTAAAGCAGTGGTTCCCAAACTGTGGGCCAGGACCCACTAATGGGTCACAAAGCATCTAAGCAGCCATATTGAAAACATGGGAAGATGGGATGCTGGAAAGTGGGAGGGCCGTGTGGTTGTTTTGCTTGTGTCAAGATTGTTAATAGGCTTTTTTCTTTCCGATTCACTTTGCTATTGGAAAATGGCTGAGAAACAACCAAACTTATTGCTGCATTCTCAGGAAAGCAGCAGGCTCTGGCCTGCTCACAATTACGGCACTTCCAGCCATGACATCACTTCTGGTGGGTCCCTGACAGAGGGTCATTCTGAACTGTGTCCCTGTGCTAAAGTTTGAGAACCACTGCTCTAAAGTGATTGGAAAAGAGGTTTCCAAACTTTTCAGCACTAGGACCCACTTGGAAAAACATTTGACTGAGCCACACCTAGTTTTACAAGGCATAAAAAGTTACTCTCTACCAGCCACTCAAGCAGCTAGCTTTTTTTCCTATTTACTGGGGGGGGGAGACACTTTTAGAGTATTTGCTGAGCTCCACATTCATCTAATCAAAGCCATTCTGGCCTTTTAAATGAACTGAGGCATGTTTGCCTACTTATGAATAAATGCAGCCATCCAGAGGCGTTTCTACAGGGATGGCAAAGCTCTAAGTGTTGCAAGAAGCCTTACCCTGACGTGTACATCCCTCCTCCCCCTTGCTGCTGTAGCCAGCAAGCAACGCCAAGATGTTGCTGTTCCCTGTGAGGATTGGCTAAAATGGTGCAGGAGAGGATAGGAGTGATTTCCACTGCAAGGTAAGGCTTCTTGCAACACTTAGAGCTCTGCCCTCCCTGTAGAAACGCCACTGCAGCCATCCTTACTAGTACCACTTCAGAGTAGCAGTGCAATCCCATGCATGACTACTCAGAAGTAAGCCCAACCAAGTTCCATGGAGCTTTCTCCCAAGCAGGTGCATACAGGATTGCAGCCTAACACAGCTACCCCTCCGGGAAAGGTCCCGCAAGGTTCTCCTTCAGCAGGACTCTTCTCCCAAAGGGGGTCGCCGCTTACCCGGAACAACGTCTGGGGGCGGCGGGGTGGTGGGCAGCAGCTCCGCGTGGCATCGCCTTTGGTCGAGCTGGTCCTCTTCTGACGAGCAGCAATGGGGCATCCCGCAGGTACCGCAGCAGAAGACGGCGTCGGGCGGGTCATGCTTCTCCGGGCAGGGGAAGACAGCGAGGTACGGCCTCGTCTCAGGTCTCCAGACACGGCACAGCCCTACTGTGCCCTTCACAGAGGAGGCGCCTCCTAACGACAAAAGAAGGAATAGCAGGACGCACACAAAAGCCCCGACCATGGCGCGCTCGCACACGTTCCGAGTTGGCTCACTGCCCGTTTCTACAGCTAGAGTAACCCCACCTTGCGCAAGAGTGCATCCCCTTCCGCTTATATTCTGCTGAGAAACGGTCCTTGATGAGGCCAGGGAACGCAACTTGCCTTCAGCTGGCTAGGCCCCGATCCCCGCCCTCCCGTCCACCTACCGGGACTTCTTCTCCCCCGCCAAGAATTGACCCGAATGGCCCCTCCTGCAATTCCACAATTAACCCAGCTCATGCCCGCCGACGGCCCGGAGCCTAGCCACGTTTGCTCGGGAGTAAACCCAAGTTCAATGGGACGTCCTATTGTTTTGTCACAGCCCCGAAGTCTGTGCACTTTTCTCCGGTAAGACCTACAATATTTCATAAAGCTTACTCTTGAGTAACAGTTGCAGCCCGTGTGTGTCTACTCAGAAGTCAGCCCCGCGATGATCAATGGAACTTCCTTCCAAGTCAGCGTGAGAGAACTGCAGCTTCATCTAGGACACGCGCGCTGAGTTTAAGAATGTAGACTGCAAACCGAGGCACGCTTTCCTGGGAGTAAGCCCCATTGAACAAAATAGGACTTACTTCTGAGTAGATATGCAGAGGTTTGTGCTGTTACTCAGGAGTAAATCTCACTTTGTTCAATGGGACTTACTTCCCAGAATGTGTCCATAGCACTGGTAGGTTGAAGCCCCATAGAACAAAATCACACTTACTTGAGTGTAAGGATGAGTGGGATGATGCACCCCTTGCATTTACTAGGTAATAAACCGTATTGAAATTCTTGGCAGTTACTTCTGAATGTAAAGTAATAGTAAAGGAAGACATGCTAACTATAGCTCCATGGGTCGCAGTGGAAATAACTTGGGGGTATTCTGGAACTGTGCCCTTAGTCTCTCCTTCTTTCCCCTTTCTTCCTGATTTCCCCCACAGTCAACATTTTGATTGTAAGTTCCTTGAGACAGGGACCTGGCTGTATTAATCTGTGATAAGGCCATCAATTCACCTGTGAACGTCTGTAAAATTAATCAATTAGCTGCATTAATTAGCTGTATCTGTGAACCAATCTATTTGGGGTGAAGATACCCCAAAATTCTGAGCACTGCATGCATTCCCCCCCCCTTCATGCACCTGGCCAATCTATAAATATTTGTACACCGGATGATGTACCATTCATAAGCTTGGGGGTGGTGGTTAAGTGGGAGCTTTGCAGGAAATAATGTTCCTCCTGATTCCCCCGCCTTGCAATCAAATGGGGGGGGGCGGGCAACAGCAGGGTTAACCTGCCCCAGATGTTGACATCACTGGGGATCAACAAGCCCCATCAAACTCAAATGTTTGTTGAGAATAAATTGGACTGGACAGCAGGGGCACCTTGGGATTGTAACCAGAAAAGAGCTGAATGAACGATGGGGGTGAGGCCCCCTGGTGGAGAGCTGCCATGCATGGCCTCTTTGAGAAGGTATAAAATCTGGCATGGAGGAGGCCAGCTGTGAGAATTAGGCGTGTGATAAGGAGGAATTTGGGGGCAAAAAGAGTGAACGGTGATGGGTCTCCCCTGTGACCCCCATCTGGGATTATTGTGCGTCCTAATTCTGCTAGTGGCTCTTCCTTTTGCAAAGACTGAGGAGGGAGTGTGTTGTTCTGGGGCCAACAGCATGGAACAACCTCTGGGGGACTTTCAAGGCTTGGAGCAGCTAGGCAGGGCTTCTACGGTGGGCTTCTGCTGTGTGGGCTGCAACCTGTCTTACTGCTGCTCCTCTGCAGAGGCCCGACTCAACCAGCAGCTGAGCTCTGCACTGCAGGCAGTCCCTGGGGATGGCAGAGGGAAAGGAGTCACCCAGCCACCGACCACAAAGCCAGGTAGGAGACTCCCCCTATGGCCTCTCCAGGGGTGAGGGTTTCATGGCTGGCCTTCTGGTGTTGGGCTGCTGTCTTGGAAAGCAAGCCTCATGCAAAATTGGGGAGCCTGACCCCATCTCCTAAACTGGGTGCTTGTAATTAGCTTTGTGCTCTTCCTAGTACTGTGGGGGGATGACTTCATTTCTGTTGGCGTCCACTTTCAAAGGTGTTGTCATTGAATTTAACTTGGTGGCATCCCACTCTCTAAAGCTGTACCCACTAGGACTGGAGCAAAAAAAAAAATCAACATTTTTTAAACTTCTTCATTCTCCTGCCAATTATTTTTACTTTTAATCTTGAATGTCATTTAACAAACCAGCTGACCTCTTTGGGTCAGGTGTAACAGTTTACAACCAATGTATTAAAAATAGACAAATGGAATTTGTGACTATCCCAAATAAATATAAAAGTTATATAGGATAGGCTCGCCTATGCATATTTACTGTTCAGTGGGGCTTACTTCTAGGTAAATCTGCAGCTTCATTGTGTTTCTCCTGTGGTCGGGGAATAGTTCCCAGACTTCTTCCAATTTTCCAGTCATCTTGTGACCCATGGAGTTGGTCCATGATAATAAATAACAAAATTAATGTGGGCAATTAATTAAAATGACACTTACCACATTTTTTTCAGCAGTTGCCATGACGCTGCGTCGTTTGGTGGGTGAGCACATTCTAATTCTTCTTTCCAGTCTTTGCCTGCTAAAGTCATTTTTATAAAGGTGTTTCTCCCTTTCTTTCACACACACACACACCCCACTTGCAGAGCTGAGTTGAGAAGCAAAAGAAAAAATGGGCACACTAATATTTTTTTTTCCAGGCTTGATCAGGTGAAGCAGAGATCAGGCTTGAGAGAGACTTCATCTCTCCCACTCATGGCCAGGGGAGAAGGCTCTGATATGCAAGACTGCAGTGTGAGCTCACCCGTTGCCCCAGAAGGCTCTTGCGGCTAGGGGAGAGAGCTTGGAAGGGCCCTGATGTAGGTCCAAAGAGTTTTTAGCTTGGGGAGAATGCTTAGCGAAGCAAGGCCTGCAGCAGGGGCTCACATGGGCTCCCTCCGCTGCCATTCTGTCCACAGCACACCTTTGCAGCCAATTGGGTGCCTCAAACAGCATTGTGACTACCCGCCCCTTCATGCGCTTGGTCCAGAGGTTTGCCAGCTTCCATTGGGGCTGGAGTTTCTGCAGCTGCCACATTTGGTTGCCAAGCCCCTGGTGACCCTCCAAAAGACTCCCATGACCCTGAATCAGCTTGCAATCCTGGGTCTGGAAACCACTGCCCTCGGCATCAATCTATGCCCTTGGGCATACTTCACAGTTTGCCTCCTACTGAGCCTGCTGCTGCTGCTGCATCTTGTTTAAATTCCTTTTGGAGAAAAGGGTCCAGGGTAGTGCTCCTTCTGACATCCCTTCTCCACTATGGGAGAAGTCCCAGACCTCTGTTCTGCCTCTCCCTCTACTGTAGCCCTTGTTTGTGTGAATGGAAATGAGGACTATTGTGTGGTGCAGATTGGGAGCTCTCTTTCCAAGGCTGGCCCATCCATGTGGCCCACTGAAGTTGTTGCCTCAGGTGGGAGAGGGTGGCCATCTGCTTACCTCCACTGATCTTCCTCTGCTCCCTCTGGGCTGGAAAACGAAGAGGGGACAAAGTGGGCCAGAGAGCTTGAGGAGTGGAGGCTGGTACATCCTCAAATTGGTCCAGGGGATTACGTTTGGCAGTGGGGCTTGGGCTGGCCCTGCCTCCTCCCCACCCCTCTGTGCACATTGATAGAGAGGGGTTGAAATCCTGACTGGTCAGCTGAGCAGTGTGCTGTGGCTTGTGAAGGGTGGGTTGGCTTATGAAAAAATTGGCCCTGAGGGAGGACTGGGGGTGTTGCTGGGAGGGCAAGAAGGGGAAATAATTCAGGCGCAAAACAGCGAAGGAGGGGGCCAGAGGGAAGAGGCGTCTGCCAGCAAGTGACTCTCCTCCCTCTTCTGTTTGCAGCTGTCCCAAAGCTAGGCTGGGTCTTCATTGCAATCGGTGCGGCTTCAGGTCTCGCGGTCTGCATGTACTGTTGTTACAACTGCTACAAATGGATTTGGGACTGGCTGCTCTACCACGACGAGTTGGAGCGGCCGGTGGAATGGGAGGGTGTTGCTCCTCCTGGGGTCACCTCCTTGTGCCAGACGCTCCCCGCCTATGTGAGCATGGACCCACCGGCGTACAGTGCCGAAGACCCTGAAGACGCATGTGCCGTCCCCCTGACACCTGTCCCGCCTGCGCCCGTTGTGCAGTTCCAGCATTTGTACTCCAGCAACCCTGAAGACGAGGCTACCCCCTGTCCCTCAACTGTCTCGGATCCATCCTTGGTCTCTCCTTTGGAAATGGAATCATCAGTCTGAGTTGATGACACCCCCAGAAGCTCCATCTGAAGCTGGACAGTCGTGGCTGAAGCCTCAGAGCTCGAGAATGAACCGCACAACTTGTGCTTTTTATATCTTGTCTTGACTGACTACTACTTGGACAAATGTGGTGCCTTCACCTACCCCAAATTCTTCTTCCCCCTTTTGGTGAACAAGAGGCAATGTTTTGCAATACAGAGAAGTACTAAAGGACTTTTTGATGAATTAGTGCAGCTGATTTGATTCCAGTGACCAGAGAGGGCGGTCTTAACTGAAGCCCACCCCTCCAAGACAAGTATCCTCCTTCCATTAGAGAGGGTTAGTTTCAGGGATTGGTAAATGTAGTTTGCGTCTGCTTGTCTACCAAAATGTGTATTGGTGCAACTGTTTTGTTTTGGGAGTGAGCATCTGTGCATTGGCAAAACCAGAGAGTGGCTGCCAGGTTGCCCTGTGCCACTTTGCACAGCACAGGATTATTGTTTTAGAGTTGAGAGTTGTGTGGGTGAACCCCAAGGAAGTTAAGCAGGCAGCAATGCTTGCGTCCAGGAAGCACGGACTCCAGACTCAAGGATCTATTTTTAGTGTGGATACGTGTGACATTTACATTCTATATTATCAATAAAAATTTGAGTTGCGTGTTTGATTTTTCCCCTCTTGCAAGATTTATTTAATGCCTGCCCAGACAATGATTCAGCTGGTGCTTGGGTCTCCTGCAACCCGAGGATTTAATGGCGCCCAGCAGTCTTTCCTTCCTTGATTCATGCCTCAGGAAGCGAATCAATGCGTGTGGGCTGGTGCTCCCAGTTCATAGCCTCTCCTGTGACTGGGAGAAGCCTGGCTAATGCGGGTCTGGGGCAAAAGGGGGTGAAGACCACAGCAGCCCCCACATATTTGCAAGGGACACACTTGAGTCCTGCCCCATGGATACAGAAACCACGAATAAAAAAGAACCCTATATGGAGATGTACAATACTTCTCTACGCTCCCTCTCTGTCCATGACTTTCACGTATCTTCTTTACCCAAGCCAGCATGCTTCTTCCTTTGGCAGAACACCAAAAGAGCAGCGCAACAAGCAAGCAGGCAGTCTGCATGCTTGAAGGAGGAGAGTAAGCAAAGGCTAACAAGAAGCTTCCTGTTAACTGTCTGGCTGTGTCCTTCCAGCATCCAGCCTGCCTGCCTGCTTGCTGTTCTCCCCTTTTGGCATTCTACAAATGGAAGAAGCATTCTGGCTTGGTCCTTGGATAAAGAAAGTAATGGGCTCTGAGAACCATGGATATAGGGTGTGGCCAGTGGTGTCATCTAAATGATTTAACAACAGGTACTCACTTTTGATTGGCACATGTCGGGACCCGCCCACCGGAAGTGACGTCATAAGCCGGAAGTGAGGTCGTGGCAGGAAGGGACATGAAAAAAGCCCTTTTTGAGGCCTCAGACCATTTTAAACTGACCCAACAGTTGCAACAGTATTCCACAGCACCCCCAGAACATGTTAAGGAGGCCTGGCATCATGTTAAATTGACCCAACAGTTCCAAAACCCCAGAGCAGCTCATTTTTCAGTGGCAAGGAAAGGAAAGGCTCCGCTCGCTGCCTGCCTGCCTGCCTGGCTCTGAGAACGTGCAGGCAACTCAAACATGAAGGAAATTCAAATATTGCAGGGGGCGGAGTCAACGAGTGGGCGGGTGAATGGGCGGGGCCAACCCTAACCCTAGAAACCGGTACTCGCGTACCCCCGCGTACCCCCTGCATGACATCACTGGGCGTGGCGCTGGGGAGGGGAGTGTACTGTCCAGTCACCTGAGACCACCTACCTGTCCTCTCTGTGGTTCATGCAGGAGTGGGGGTTCTTGAGGCCTTCCCTTCTCTCTCCTGGCTTCCAGAAGAGAGGTTGTGTCCCAGCTGGAGCTCCACGCACCCAGGGCTATCCTGAGCACGTGTATGCACAAAGGAAACAGATTTAGGGTTCCTCTTTCCCACAACTAGGGCTCAATCCTATCCATCTCTCCAGCACCAATGCAGCTATACCAATGGGGCATGTGCATCCTGGGGTGAGGAAGCAGTCATAGAGGCCTCTTCAAGGTGTGTTGCCTTCCCTTGGGGCTGTACTATAGACACAGCGGTGCTGGAAAGTTAGATAGGATTGGACCCTTAGCCTCTGATCCTAATCAGATGGTGTCTTTACATGAATAATATCTTTTATAGCCAAGCCTCCAAACCTTGGTGTGTGCATTTTTACTGACAGCAAGCTAGCCTGGGTGGGAATTACTTTTCCCACAGGGAGAAGGCTTCCACTGATTCTTCTCCCATCTCCAGCTGCGTCACTAGGGTTTGTGCCACCCAATAAGAGAGCTCATTGTGTCATCCCTATGATGGATCTCCTCCTGTACCAGACCATACAGAATAAATGACAATATCATCTGCACAGCCTAAGTGCAGTGGCTTCACTAGTGTTGGTATAAACCCCATGTAACGTCATTGATTGATTTTAGTGTACAGTTAAGTAGCCAACAAATCAATAATGAAAAACGAAAAGTGGCCAGCTAGATGACACTCTCACAACTGAGTAAGAGTTCTAGTGTTCGCTCTGATACATGGACACAACAGCTGCCTCATGCTAACACCCTGCTGTGCCATAACACCTCACGGCTCTCGGAACAATCAATCTCATTGGTCTGCTTTGAATTAAGGAAATCCATCTTTTGTTACATAAGACAGTTGTGTTTTCCTTTTCTGATTATTTGGCTACAACATTTGCTAGCGTAGAGATCCTTCAGTGAGGTTTGTTTAATTGCATTCTGCATTAAATTGCAAGCATGCCCTGGTATCTCCTGGGATTCCATTCTAGACACCCCATGGATACCTGAAACCATGGATAATAGGGATGCCTTTTTAAAGATAGGGGAACATCAGTGGTTTTGCTGCAACAAGCTAAAAAAAGAGATTTGTTTAATGTTCCCCTGTCTTTTTAACTGACATCCCATAATCCATGGTATCTTTGGATACCGGGGCACACCTGCACCCATTGAATGACATAAATGTGATGGTATTACCTGAAAATTCCAAGATTTTCAAAATTTTGGCCAGCAGTGGTGTTACTCCCTGAGTGCATCACCTGGTAAGGGCTTCACCCTCCTAGCGATGCCCATCTCCCAGCTGAAACTGCCCTGCCCTTCCCACACCTGCTGCCTCATGGTTTCTGTAAGGGTAAGTCTTGCCTCACGAACCTTTTGGAATTCTTTGAAAAGGTCAACAGGCACGTGGATGTGGGTGAACCTGTGGATATCATATACCTGGATTTTCAGAAGGCGTTTGACACGGTCCCCCACCAAAGGCTGCTGAAGAAACTTCACAGTCAGGGAATAAGAGGGCCGGTCCTCTTATGGATCCAGAATTGGTTGAGGGCCAGGAAACAGAGAGTGGGGGTCAATGGGCAATTTTCACAATGGAGAGAGGTGAAAAGCGGAGTGCCCCAGGGATCTGTCTTGGGGCCCGTGCTTTTCAACTTATTCATAAATGACCTGGAGACAGGGATAAGCAGCGAGGTGGCCAAGTTTGCGGATGACACAAAACTTTTCTGGGTGGTAAAAACCAGAAAGGATTGTGAAGAGCTCCAGAAGGATCTCTCCAAGTTGGGGGAATGGGCAGCCAAATGGCAGATGCGTTTCAACATAGACAAATGTAAAGTGATGCACATTGGGGCAAAAAACCAAAACTTTACCTATAGGCTAATGGGTTGTGAGCTGTCTGTGACAGCTCAGCTCGGGGTGCTGGTGGACAATTCAATGAAGGTATCGACCCAGTGTGCGTCAGCAATTAAGAAGGCCAATTCCATGCTTGGGGTCATTAAAAAAGGGGTTGAGAATAAAACAGCCAATATTATCATGCCATTGTACAAATCGATGGTAAGGCCACACCTGGAATATTGTGTCCAGTTCTGGTCACCGCACCTCAAAAAGGACATAGTGGAGTTGGAAAAGGTGCAGAAGAGAGCGACAAAAATGATTACGGGGCTGGGGCACCTCCCTTATGAAGAAAGACTGCAGCGTTTGAGGCTCTTCAGTCTAGAAAAAAGGCGCCTGAGGGGGGACATGATTGAGACATACAAAATTATGCATGGAAGGGATAAAGTCGATAGAGGGATGTTCTTTTCCCTCTCTCAAAACACCAGAACCAGGGGGCATCCACTAAAGCTGAGGGTTGGGAGAGTTAAAACAGATAAAAGGAAGTACTTTTTTACCCACCGGGTAGTTACTCTGTGGAACTCCTTGCCACAGGAGGTGGTGATGGCATCTGGTCTTGATGCCTTTAAGAGGGGATTGGACAGATTTCTGGAGGAAAGGTCTATCGTGGGCTATAGGCAATGATGGATTGTGCAACCTCCTTACAAAGGTGGTGGGCTACTGGTACCGGGTGCAAGGGAGTGGCAACAGGATGCAAGCATCTTGTTTCTTGTTGTTTCATGCCTCCCTGGGGCACCTGGTGGGCCGCTGTGAGATACAGGAAGCTGGACTAGATGGGCCTTTGGCCTGATCCAGCAGGGCTCTTCTTATGTTCTTATGTTCTCTTCCAGTACGAGATTGGGTAGCAATTTTCAACCGGTGTACAGTACAACAACCCATTGATGTGCTGTGACTGGTCTGCAGGTGTGCCACTGGAGTTTGGGGGTGGGGGTGGACATTTATTAATAGGGCCATTGGGGTATTGAAGCCCCTCACCAGCAGCATGGCGTGTCTTGTCAATTAAAAAAAAACTGATGGTGTGCCTTGACCATTTTAGCACCTTGTCAGTGTGCTGTGGATGAAAAGGTTGAAAATCACTGAGGTGTTCCTTCCTTCTAGATCAGTGTTCTTCAAACTGTGGGTGAAGGCCTACTTGGTGGGTCATGGAAAGCTGGGAGCAGCCATCTTGGAAACTGCAGACCTTATTCTTGCTATATTCCTTTTGTGAGTGTTAACAGTTTGAATTTTGGAGTGAGGTGTTTTGTTTTGGTTTTAGTTCAGTGCTTTTACATAATATTTTGTTCTAATCTTGCTTTCTGTCGAAGATGTTTCATGGTTGTGCATTTGCTGCAGTTCAAGTGTTGCCGAAAAATTGGCTTAGAATAGTTTCTATCGTGGGGAAAGCATTTAAAAAGGCAAACAACCAAACGAGAGAGTATGAGGATCATGATGTTTATTACACCTGCGCAGGTGAACCAATTCACAAGAAAAAGGCAAAAAAAAATACAATACAAGCACTTTTATAACCCCCCCTCCACTTCCTCCAAGTTCCTGCTTGGTTGGAAATCACATCATAGTGGCTTGGGCATGAGATGCTCTGAGCTAATTGGGCCATGAGAATGCCGTGACTATTCTGATAAGGCTCTTCTAGCCTGAACCAGTTCTCTATCCATTGTGAGAATTAGCAACACTGGATAGAGAAAGTTACACGGGGGCCCATGTGAAAACAATGAAAGCAAAGACGGAAAACAGTTACATATTTCTGCAGCCCTAAACAAGTCACTGAGCAAAATACTTAAGATGGCTGCACTTTGGTAAGTTGGCAACACAAGGATGCCAGTTTGCATTCCAGGAGTGTCATTTTATTATGTTCCAGTGACTGCACTGTTGGCTTGATGATGAGATTTCCAGCCACAACATCACTTCCAGGTTAATGACATCACTTCCGGTGGGTCCCAACATGAGTACCATTCTAAAAAGTACATCTTGGTCTAAAACGTTTGAGAACCATTGTTCTAGATCAGTGATGGCAAACCTATTACACGTGTGACAAAGGCGACACACCATGACGTTTTGGCTGGTACACCAGCATTCACCAACACCTGACAACAACTGAGTTTAATTTACTTGTATTTCATTTTTGTAATGACATTATTTGATGTTTGACATTTCTTTATATAATACATAGCATCACACACAATTGGACTATATTTTTTTTTAAAATAAATGAATATGTAAAAAATAGTTTCTCTTTTGTTTGGGGGTGGGTGACACACCAGTAGAGTCAAGTTAAGCATTTTCTGAATTTTTGACACACCAAGCCCAAAAGGTTCACCATCACTGTTCTAGATAGCCTGCTACAGAATCCACAGCTGGTGTTTGCCTGAACAAACTGCGACTGGACTGCGATCTGATGCTGTACAATACAACCCCCTACTAGTCTAATCCCCGACCATAAGCTCTGTAAAATTTTTGCGATGGATGAGTTTTCTCTTCAGATCTTGAAACCGTGGCTCAGAAGCCATGTGCTGCTCTTTGACATAATGTGCAGCTCTCAGACATATGTTGGCTGAGCTCCTTTTTGCATCACAATTAACATAAAAGATCAACAAGACGTTTCTAAGCTTTATAATTATTTACCAAGAGCTCTGAGAGTCCACCGGATTAAACGGAGAGTCCTCTAGATTAAAACGTAATTTTAATCAATCGAACAATATTTATATACCACTTTTAATGTTCATGGTGAGTAAATATATTTAAGAATTTAAATGCTTTTTAAACATTGTGGCTCTGAAACCTCTGAAGTTTATCACATGTGGGTCTTATATTAGGCAGGTTTAGCCACCCCTGTGTTATGGCATACTTAAAGGAAAGGTAAAACCTTGGGCAGACCTCTGGCAACATGGGCATGAGACAGCAATCCAATGCCCACTTTCCTGGGAGTAAGCCCCACTGGGTGCAAATGGAGTTGCATTGTAAGGCTGAAATTCCATAGTACACACTTGGGAGTAGGTCCCACTGAACTCAATATTACTTCTGAGTTTCACCTCTTTCTCCCCTTTTGCTAGTGATGTTTCAAACTGTTTTTTTATTTGTACACTCTGTCTCTGGGATGTTTAAAATAGTGGCTGTATCTCATCATGTAGGCAACTGTGCAGAGCTGCTAAGAACGGGCATTGGACCTGGGGCAAGGTATCTCTACCTACTTGAAAATAATTGTGGCATTTGGTAACCTATGGTAGTCTGCGTACATGGTTTTTACAGGGACAATGCTTAATGATATCACTTCCAGTCTTGGGGGTGCGATAGGTTGTTTTACCTAAAAAGTTGGTCCTGATGCTAAAAAGATCCAGAACACTGTAGCAGTCAGTGAATTCATAGATAATGAACCATTGATCTCATGGGATCAATAGGGTTGGGTGCAGGAGGTACCCTGAGGAGAAAGGGTGCATTCCCTCCGGTCAGAAGAATTGAACAGAGGCAGGAAGCTAGCAGACTGCAGCAGAAAGTGCCAAAAGGTATCTTAATACTGCAGAGACAATACTGCAGGGACCTTCAGAATAGCATCCACAGCCAACTCCAACATCTTTACAATGGCTGGTTATTCCCCCGGCCATTTAAAGGGGTCAGTGCTGGTCACAGGTGGCATTGTGAAGGTCCCTGCAGATTCCAGAAGAGCTCAGCATAGTAGATAGCAAGAACAGAGGTGTGAACAACAAGAGGTAGGTAGCAATTCTGCCCCTTGCTGATAAGTAAATTTGCAGATCACGTGTGTAGCAGTCAATCCTCTTTATCTCAAGGTTTGTTGCCTTTGCTACCAAAAGGGTAGCCGTTTTCTATGCTCACAGTCCCTCTCAAGAGACATACATACTTGGGAGGAAGGCATCCTCAGTGGGTACTGCTGAACTAGCCAAGAATGGCCAACTATTCTGTATGTAGCACTTGAAGCTCTGGTATTTGGCTCAGCTACTAGTAGCCCTACCCAGAGCCAGCCCAAGGCCCCCTGAAGCCCAAGTTGGCTTGCTAGCTTAGCACTATCCCCAGTTCTTTCCTCTCTGTCCCTCCTTTTCCAGTCCAGGCAGTGAGAGAAGGAGCAGTGGAGGCAAGGAGGTGGTGGGAGAGGAGCACCAGCAACCTGCCCAAGACAGCAGGTGCAGTTGGCCTCACGGAAGGGCCGGCCTGCCCTGGACCTACCAACATTTAGTCAGCATACTTAAAAGTTGTGCAATTGTGCAGAGGGAATTTCAGCAAGTGCAGCTTGTTATCTGTAAGAGACAAGCTGCACCTGCTGAAATTTCTTCTGCTACACAGTTAAAGGTCCAGGAGCCCCAACGCTGAAAGGTTGACCACCCCTGCTATAAACAGCACTTTGAAGAGAATGGAAATTTCCAAGTCCACTCTTTTCAAAAACTATTTCAAAGCCCACTCTTCCTAGACAGGCATTAAATAAGCCATTGCAAGACAAACATTTATTGATATTTATTATCTACATTTCACAAGGGTGCATGCTAAAAATTGTTCCTTGCATCCAGAAAACAAGGACTTCAGATGCGTACATTGTACTACCAAAGGATTTTTTTTTGTTTTATTTGAGAATTACATGTTATTAACCTTGAGGAGGCTAAACAGACAAGTGACAAAGTGGCACAGGACAACCTGACAACCACAATGCTCAACCCAAACAAATCAGTCACACCAATAGACATATTTGTAGGCAAACAGACCCGAACTACATTCACCTGGGCGATGTGGCAACCTCAGCTACGCAAGTATTTCACAAGTATTTCACAAGGCACTTCAATGCTCTGCTATGTTTTTACTTACAATGCCAAAGAAGGCACATTTTAGGTGACAGCATTGCTGTCAGGCTCTCAGATTTTCAGCAGGAAGGCGAGACCTCTAAAAGGAAAGGAGACTGTGGAGTTCTTTGGAAGTCCTTTCAGAGGCTGGCATTATCGATGCACCAGAATGCATAATAATTAAACAAACACCATAATGCACTTGGCAGTCCCTGAGCAAGAAATGGACCATAGGGAGGTGATCACATCCAGCCAACTTAATTGCAACTCCCTCCTTACTGTGTGAAGTCAGGATTGCAACAAGATTATGCCCAGGGGTTCTGATTAACATGCACCCCCTAATCAGTACAACAGCTTAAGAGAAAACCTTTGAAACTAAACCTCTCGAATGGAAGCATTGCTGCCTGCTTAACTTCCTTGGGGTTCACCCACACAACTCTCAACTCTAAAACAATAATCCTGTGCTGTGCAAAGTGGCACAGGGCAACCTGGCAGCCACTCTCTGGTTTTGCCAATGCAAAACAAAACAAAACAAAACAGTCACACCAATACACATTTTGGTAGACAAGCAGACGCAAACTAGATTTTCCAATCCCTGAAACTAAACCTCTCTAATGGAAGGAGGATACTTGTCTGGGAGGGGTGGGCTTCAGTTAAGACCGCCCTCTCTGGTCACTGGAATCAAATCAGCTGCACTAATTCATCAAAAAGTCCTTTAGTACTTCTCTGTATTGCAAAACATCGCCTCTTGTTCACCAAAAGGGGGAAGAAGAATTTGGGGTAGGTGAAGGCACCGCATTTGTCCAAGTAGTAGTCAGTCAAGACAAGATATAAAAAGCACAAGTTGTGCGGTTCATTCTTGAGCTCTGAGGCTTCAGCCACGACAGTCCAGCTTCTTTGTTAGGGGGGCTCTGGGGGGTGGCACTGATGATTCCATTTCCAAACAAGGAGCCAGGGATGGATCCGAGACTGTTCAGCCTGGGGTGGCTGCTGAGGAATAGGGGACAGCCTCAGCTTCAAATGCTGGAACTGCGCAACATGTGCAGAGGGCCGAGGATGTGCAGTTTCAGGGTCCTCTACGCTATAGGTTGGTGGATCCGCACTCATGTGTGCGTGGGGGTGCCTGACACAGAGAGGTCGTCCCAGAAGGAGCAACATCCTCCCGTTCTCTCGGCCGCTCCAGAACGTTGCAGGAAAGCCGCTGCTCCCAGTAGTAGTTGTAGCAACAGTAAATGCAAACGGCCAACACTGCAGCAGCTACTAATGTGATGAAAAACCAGCCTACACTGGGGACAGCTGGAAGTAGAACAGAGAAGCAAGTCACTTACTGTCAGCTGCTCTTCCCCTCTACCCCCCTCCTCAATATTTTGCACTTGGAACATCTCCCTTCTTTGCCCTACTAGCTACACCCCCCGTCCTCTTGACTACACCACTGTAGCCAACCCACTGAAAGTAGAAGCGAATGGAAAAGAAGGCACACCTCTACCCAAAAAGATGGGTGGGGAAAAAAGTCATTTACAAGCCCCCAGTTTAGGAGATGGGGAGCCCTCCCCCAGTAGAGCAGGTGTGTACAGCAATCCCTGAAGACACAGCTCCTTGAGGCTGCCTTTCAGCATATCTGCTTGGTAACAGCAGAAGGTCAACTATCAAACCATCGGCTTTGGGGTTACAATGGGTGGAGTTTCCTACCTGGCTTAGTACTCTGTGAGCAGTTGGTGCCTTTCCCTTGACAGTCCCCAGCATCCACCTGGAGTGCCAGGCACAGCTTCGCAAAAGGACCTCCTAGAGGCAATAACAGAATTGGGATACACAATAATCCCAGATGGGGCTCACACAGGACAGCCATCCCCTCTCCCTATTACACAGCCCAGATAAATGCTCTCACAGCTGGCTTCCTCTTCACACCAGGTTTTATAGCTTCTCAAAGAGGCCCTCAAAGGCAATTCTCTGCCAGCTGACCCCTGGCCCCACCCCTTCCTCGTCCATCAGCAAAGACTCCTCCCACCATTCACACCTCCCTGCCCAGGCACTGCCCCAAAGCACTTCTG
Source organism: Lerista edwardsae (assembly GCA_029204185.1). Taxonomy (NCBI): domain Eukaryota; kingdom Metazoa; phylum Chordata; class Lepidosauria; order Squamata; family Scincidae; genus Lerista; species Lerista edwardsae. The sequence continues at coordinate 22,878 of JAJKFI010000023.1, forward strand.
CTGCAAGGGGACAACTGAGTCCCTTAACAGTCCAAAAGCGCAAGCCTATCCATATTGACCTGGAAGTTGAGCCCAGTGAATGCCATGGGGCTTGCTCCAAGATAAACCAGCGTCAGATTGTAGTCAAAGTATGTTGTTGTTTACTCAGGAGTAAGGTCTTCAACTAGGGGACATGGTGGCACAGCGGGTTAATCTGCTGCTGCTGGGCTTTCTGACCGGACGGTTGGGAGTTCAAGACCGGGCAACCGAGCGAGCTCCCGTTGCTTGTCCCAGCTCCTGCCAACCTAGCAGTTCGAAAGCACCTAAATGCAAGTAGATAAATAGGCACCACTTCGGTGGGAAGGTAATGGCGTTCCATGCGCTACAGCGTAGAGTCATGCTGGCCACATGACCACAGAAGCTTGTCCTCAGACTATACGCCAGCTGTACAGGCTTTGAAATGGAGATGAGCACCGCCCCCTACAGTCGGTCACGACTAGCCCATTTGGTCATGGGGAAACCTTTACCTAAGGTGTTCAACTAGCGATGAACATGAAATTGGGCGAACTCTGGAAGCTAGTGGAGGACAGGGAGGCCTGGCGTGCTGTGGTCCAGGGGGCGCGACTTAGCAAAAACAAGGTCTTCAACTAACAGCTTCAGTGGGTGTTGCAGCACCACAATCCTATGGATGTCTACTTAGAAGTAAGCCGTGGTATGTATCATGGAGACCTGGCTGGATGAGCTGGGAGGGGTCAACCTTTCCCAGATTTGTCCGCCGGGCTTCTGGGTACTGCAGCAGCCACAACTACAGGGGCGGGGAGGCAGGGTTGCAATGGTCTACCGGGATTCCATCCGTCTCACCAGATACTCTGTTCAGCAGTCCACTGGGTTTGAGTGCCTTCGTGTTGTGTTGGAGGGGCGAGACAGAACAGGGATTCTGTTGGTGTACCGCCCGCCTTGCTGCCCAACAGTCTCCCTGCCTGAGCTGACCGAGTTGGTCTCGAGCGTGGTGTTGGAGTCCGCCCTGCCTATTGGTGTTGCGGGACTTTAATGTCCATGCCGAGGCCCCGGGAACAGCTGCAGCTCAGGATTTCATGGCCTCCATGGCAACCATGGGACTGTCTCAAAGAATATCTGCCCCAACACATGATGCAGGACACACACTGGACCTGGTGTTTACTGCTGGGAGGTTGATGGTGATCTGGAGGCGAAGAAGATTAAGATCACTCCTTTGTCATGGACAGATCACTTTCTGGTGGGATTTAGGCTTGTTGCAACTTCTCACCTCTGCAATGGTGGGGGATTGCATTCCATGATCCACCCTCGGAGGCTGATGGATCCAAGTGGATTCCTGAGGGCTCTGGGGGAGTTTCCTGTTGCCAGAGTTGGAGACCCACCCGGCGCCCTGGTCGACCCTGGAATAGGGAGGTCGCTGGATGAGATCACTCCCAAGCGTCCCCTGCCCAGTCGCAGAGTCAGAGCGGCTCCTTGGTTTTCTGAGGAGCTGAGAATGATGAAGCGGCAGGGCAGACGTCTAGAGCGTCAATGATGAAAGACTTATGCCGAATCTGACCGTATACGGGCTAGGGCCCAGCTAAGAATGTATTCTAGGGCGGTGGTGGCAGCTAAGAGGGTTCACTTCTCTGCCACCATCGCATCTGCAGAGAACCGTCTGGCTGAGCTCTTTCGTGTGGTCCGCAGACTGTAGGTGGTCTGGCCCCCCCTACTGGAGGGGAGGAGCACATGGAGGCTCGCTGTGATGAGTTTGCAAAACACTTTGCAGACAAGGTCGATCAGATTCGGCATGACTTGGACGCTGCTGTGGGCATATCTAGTGATGTCCCTGGGGAACCTGTCTGTCCTACCATTTGGGATTCTTTCCAGCTTGTAGAGCCTGAGGATGTGGACAGGATTCTCTGGAGTGTGAGACCTGCTGCTTGCCCGCTCGACCCTTGCCCAGCATGGCTAATTAGAGCTGCCCGGGGAGGGCTGGCCGAGTGGACGGGGAAGGTGGTAAATTCATCCCTGAGGGAGGGGGTGCTCCTGCCTGCCTTGAAGCAGGCGATGGTTCGCCCCCTCCTGAAGAAACCCTCCTTGGATCCCACTAATTTGAACAACTTTCGGCCAGTCTCGAATATCCCATTTCTGGGCAAGGTGATTGAGCAGGTGGTGGCGTCCCAGCTTCAGAGGGTTCTGGAGGAAACGGATTATCTGGACCCATTCCAATCTGGCTTCAGGCCGGGGTTCGGGACAGAGACTGCCTTGGTTGCCTTGGTGGATGACCTTCGCCGGACAGGGGAAGTGCGACCCTGTTAGTCCTGCTGGACCTCTCGGCGGCTTTCGACACCATCGACCATGGTGTTCTTCTGGGTTGGCTGGCCGGGTTGGGGCTTGAAGGCACTGTTTTGAAGTGGTTCCACTCCTTCCTGGCTGACAGATCCCAGAAGGTGGTGCTGGGGGACGCTTGTTCGGCACCCCGACCTGTTAAGTTTGGGGTGCCGCAAGGTTCCATCTTATCCCCCATGCTATTTAACATCTACATGAAACCGCTGGGAGAGGTCATCCGGGGGTTTGGAGTAGGGTGCCATCAATATGCTGATGACACCCAACTTTATCTCTCCTTTCCCCCTGATTCTGAGGAGGCGGTCGAGGTCCTGGATCACTGCCTGGAGGTGGTTGGGGTCTGGATGTGGGCAAACAAGCTGAAATTAAATCCGGATAAGACAGAGGTGCTTTTGGTTTGGAAATCCACAGCTCAGGTATTGGACTATCGCCCTGCTCTGAATGGGGTTGCACTCCCTCTGAAGGAGCAGGTTCGCAGCTTGGGGGTTCTCCTGGATCCACAGCTGCACCTGGACTCCCAGGTGGCGGCGGTGGCCAGGGGAGCCTTTGCTCAGCTTCGGCTGATTCGCCAGCTGTGACCGTACCTGAGCTGCGCAGACCTGCCCACAGTAACCCATGCCCTAGCGACATCCAGATTAGATTATTGCAATGCGCTCTATGCGGGGCTGCCTGTGAAGACAGTCTGGAAATTACAACTAGTACAGAACGCGGCTGCTTGTGTGGTTGCTGGAGCTCATCGTTTCGACTCTGTCGGGCCATTGCTTCGGCGACTACACTGGCTGCCGGTTCAGTTCCGGGCCTGATTCAGGGTGCTAGTTTTGACCTTTAAAGCCCTTTACGGCTCGGGGCCGGGGTATTTGAGGGACCGCCTCCTTCCATATAATCCTGCCCATACTCTTAGGTCTTCTGGGGGGGCCCTTTTGATAGTGCCGCCACCGGGAGAGGTGAGAGGGGTGGCGGCCAGGAATAGGGCCTTCTCGGTGGTGGCCCCCCGACTTTGGAATGCCCTCCCCTTAGAATTAAGAACTGCTCCCTCTTTGGCAACATTCCGGCGGGGGTTGAAGACCTTTTTATTTCAACAAGCTTTTATATGTTGACAGGCAGACTGGTATTTTTTACATCTTTCAATTCACGGGGCTTGTTTAAATTTTTAACTGTTTTTAATATTGTTTTTAATATGTTTTAATTGTATATAGTGTGGCTTGTATTGCCTTTTAATTTGTTTGTAAGCCGCCTTGTGTGCCTTCGGGCAGAAAGGCGGGGTAGAAATCAAATAAATAAATAAATAAATAAATAAATAAATAAATAAATAAATAATAAGCCCTGTTCTGCTCAATGAGGCTTGCTCTCTGGGAAGCATGTATATAAGCCTTAGGTTGCAAACTCGTGCACTCTCATCGGGAAGAAAATGTGATTGAATTCAGTGAGGCTTACTTGTGAGTGTAGAAATGCTTACACCGCACCAGTTTGCTTTCATTCAGATCTTCGGCAGCTTGCTGTAACCTTTTAAAACGGGATGCTTTAGTTTTTATTTTGGCTACTCAGAAAAGTCGCCCCCCCACCGCCGCACAAGCTGGTATCAGAGATAACAGAAACAGACTAATCCTCTCTAGATGTATTTTCTTTTCTTCAATGTGCTGCTCCTAATCCTTTGGAGAAAGCTCTCTGAAAGGCTACTTTTTTTGGCCTGAGAGTCAAAAACATTTCTCAGTTTTGGTGCAAATGAATAAGTGAGCCTAAGAAAGGAAGTGACTTGAAGAGATCATACTGGATCTTAATTCCTCTGGGTTTGTTGCCATTAATATTCTGTGTTAGATAAGAAGGCATTGGGGGGGGGAGCCTTTCACAGCACCTGCCTATACAGATTTACTCAGAAGTTAGCTCTATTATGTTGAATGGAAATATCAGGAAATCATGTATAGCAGCGGTTCTCAGACAGTTTAGCACTGGGACCCACTTTTCAGAATGACAGTTAGAACCCACCAGAAGTGATGTCATTGACCTGGAAGTGATGTCATCATCAAATGTGACATCATCATGCAGGAAATTTTTAACACCCCCCATACAACATTTAATCAAATTAAGTAAGTAAATTAAAAGTTCACAATAAGTTTTAAAGTTTATTTAAAATAAAGAACCCTCCTCTTAAGCAGTTGCTGATCTGTTTTAAAATATTCTGCAAATATCAAAGAAATTTGATTTCTTCAAAGGCTGAAATCCTATCTACACTTACCCAGGAGTAAACTATCATTGACTATAATTGTTAAAAGCATATACATAATAGCCTGTTACTGTAATATTTCACATACCATGGTAGCATCCTCCTCCTCCTCCTCCTCAACAAACAGTATTTATATACCGCTTTTCAACTCAAAGTTCACAAAGCAATTTAGAGACAAATAATAATAATAAAGTTAAATGCTCCCTGTCCCAAAAGGGCTCATAATCTAAAAAAAAAAAAAAAAAAAGTAGCACCACCAGCAACAGCCATTAGAAAAGACATTGTGCAGGGGTGAAGAGGGACAATTACTCTCCCCCTGCTAAATATAAGAGGAACACCATTTGAAAAAGTGCCTCTTGCCCAGTTAGCATCACGTCTAATATATTAAAAATAAAATGCACATTGAAATGAATGGGGACTCACCTGAAATTGGCTCGCAACCCACCTAGTGGGTTCCCACCCACAGCCTGAGCAACACTGATATATAGGATTTAGCTTAAGATGGCACAAACCATTTATGCAGTTGCCAAGGAAATTAGGCTGCAGTCCCATGAACACTTAACTGGGAGTAAGCCCCACTGAACAGAGTGGGACTAACTTCTGCCAAAGGCGGCTCATCCACGAGGCCAACTGAATTGGTTGCCTTAGGCAGCGGATTGGAGAGGGAGTGCCCTTCCCTGCCCACCTACTTGCCTCCACTGCTCCTTCTTCGACTGCCTGGATTGGAAAAGGAGGGGGACAGAGAGGAAGGGGGAAGGAAAGCAGGGGAGAGGCCAGAAGGTTGGAGACTGGAGGAGCAGAGCCTGACACAGCATCAAGTTGGGGGCAGCATTTGGCATGCCACTTCAGGCATGAGGAGGGCTTCGGCTGCAGGTACTTCCTTCTAGGACAGAGTTTCCCAAATGGTGGGTCACAATGCACCAGTGGATCCAGTGGTGTTTCTACAGGGATGGCAGAGCTCTAAGTTTTGCAAGAAGCCTTACCTTGCAGTGGAAATCACTCCTCTCCTGCACCGTTTTAGCCAATCCTCACAGGGAACAGCAACATCTTGGCATTGCTTACTGGCTACAGCAGCAAGGGAGAGGAGGGATTTACATGACAGGGTAAGGCTTCTTGCAACACTTAGAGCTTTGCCATCCCTGTAGAAACGCCTCTGAGTGGATCATGACCTGATTCTTGGTGGGTTGTGAAACTGCCAAGCTGATGAATGAGAAGGAAAATGTATTGGGCCCTATGGTAGTGGTGTATGAAGAGGGTGGCTGGGGGGGGGGCGTGCCTCTGGTGCCAGGTTGCAGGGGAGTGTCCCAGAGGCAGCCCTGAGATGTTCAAAGTTCTTTTTTCCAAGAAGAAAATTTCTTTCTATAAAGAAATAAAGACGTTTATTTCTTTAAACTTAGGGCGCAGTCCTAACCTGGAGTTAGACCAGCACAGTCAGGCCAGCAAAGTTTGGCAGGCACAAGGAACACTTTAAAGTATGTTTGGACCACTCTTGGAGTCTGAGAGGCCGGCACACAGATGTGCACCATCCCTCCTGACTCTGAGATTAGTCCAAACACGCTTTACGGTGGCCCTTGTGCCGGCCAAACTGTGCTGGCCTAATACCTGGTCAGCCCTTAATAAATTAAAGCCCCCGCAGCAAGTGCCCCCTCCTCTGGGGAGAGCCTGGAAGTGACATCACGTGACGGGGTGCAGTCACAGCCCCAGGTGCTGGGGCAGTGTGTTACGTCTCTGTCTGAGGAATCATGCTGGCTTGCGCACTGTCTGCATGCGCTGCTCTACGGCTGTTACTTTCTCGGAGCAGTGCTGCTCGTTTTCACTCAAGTGCTCACATTCTTTCCAGGAGCTTCAATGGCCTGCTCTGGGGCATCTAATCCACTTTTTGTTCCTTTGACTTGAATCCTATTGGGGAGGGGGGCATTTGGACCATTCTTAGAGTCAGGGAGGCTGGCGCACGTCTGTGTGCTCCTTCTTTCCTTCCGTGGCTGGGACAATTCCATCAGATCTGAAACTCTTACCGGGCTGAGCAGCACTTTTGATTACTGCCCTTCCTCTGCAGAGGCCTGCAGGTGGGGTGTGTGCCTCTGGATATCTACTCAGTCCATTATAGCCAATAGGACTTAGGCCCAAGAAAGTGTGATAGGATTAGTCTTTGCCTACAGCAGGAATAGAGATACAATCACCCAGAGTGCTCAGGCGTTGTCCTTGAAATGTTTTTCAAATGACCTTAGCCAAGAAGGCTCATCAGGTTCAGCAGGAGGCAAACTTAGAAATATGCTTAAGGGCACTTTCTAAATGGCTAGGCTGCTCTTTTTCCAAAAGGCTTTCTGAGTCTGAGATGTAGTCCATTTTTTATCAAAACTACCATCCTGTGCAAATTTACCTGGGGGTGTCCTAATGAACACAGTAGACTTTACGTCTGAGTAAACATGCACTTTGAGGCTGTAATCCGAAGCTTACCTACCTAGGAGTAAGCCTCGTTGAACTCAGTGGGACCCTCTTCTAGGTAGAAACGCAAAGGCTTGTGGCATTATATGCCTTTTATATTTATTCGGGATTTGGTGAACCCAGTGTTTTTCCATTCAATATTTATTTATTGATTTAATGCACTGTGGGTGTCCAAGGTGACTAACAAAATATACAAACTTATATGAATGGGTATCAAAAGAAACATTAAAAAAGTAAACAACGAAACCCTCAAAAGCAGCAGTACTGCAAGTTGCGGAAACCAATAGAGTGGTGATAAAATTGCAAAAGGTAGCAGTAAAACAATAAAAGCAGCAATAGAAACAGCTTATAAAAGAGGAGATAAAGAATGTCAATAAGCAGTGGTAAAAACAGCAAAACAGCCAGTTGTAACAAACCTGCCCAATTGCAACCCCAAACACCAGATGAAACAAGAATGTTTTTACACCCAACCAGAATACCTCAAGGGAGGGGCAGATCTTAAGCCAGAACAGAGGGAGTTTTGCAGCTGTGGTGCAACCACAGAGAAGGCCCTTCTTTTTGCTGTCACCACATTGACTTCCCACAGGGGTAGCAAATGCAGAAAGGTGCTACCCTTTCTGAAGATCGGGGGTGGAGACAGCACCTGCATGTATCGGAGGAGGTAGCCTCTCAGATATCCTAGTCCTCAACCATAAAGGCTATTACATTTAGGGCGCAATCCTAACCTGGAGTTAGGCCGGCTTAGTTAGGCCCAGAGGCGTCATGCAGCCGGAACGCTGGGCGGGAGGAACGGGTGAGCGGCAGCCCGCCCGTTGCATTCCGGTCCATTACGCCGTCTTCCCCGCCCACGACTGCCGCTCACCCGTTCCTCCCGCCCAGCGTTCCGGCTGCATGACGCCTCTGGTTAGGCTGGCATAGTTAGGACAGCACAAAGGGCACCCCCATATCGTTGCAATTGGAAGGAGCACACCGTGGTCCTCCCAACTCTGTCCCACCCCCTCCGAATTTCTCTCGCTTTGGGAAAGTCGCCCAGGAGCGCGCACTGGCCCCTTCCTCCTCCTCTCCGCCCCGGGAGAAATCCTGAGGAACGCCACGAGACCGGATCGTTGGGTCAGCTTCGCCTCCTTCCGC
>JAJKFI010000023.1:31864-47750 GCA_029204185.1 Lerista edwardsae
GTGTGTGTGTGTGTGTGTGTGTGTGTGTGTGTGTGTGTGTGTGTGTGAGAGAGAGAGAGAGAGAGAGAGAGAGAGAGAGAGAGAGAGAGAGATGAATTTCTATTTGGCAAATTTAAGGGGGTGACTTGCAATCAGGGATGCACTGAAACTCTTCTGCATATGTTCCTGTACTTTCCCTTATACAATGAAGCTAGAGTTAAATATCTGAGCCCAATTTTAGCAGAAGAGAAGGGATACTCTGATGCTGCTAAAATACAATTGCTGTTGAACAATTCTATCACGGGAATGACAGAGAAGGTACTGGTTTATCTGCAGCAGATGGTGGCAAGTAGAGGTAAGAAACAATAACGGGTTAGCCTATGACTTATGTTGGGTAAATACAACGGGAATATTGGGGTTTATGTATTTTGCTGTTTTACTAGTAGGTCTATACCTATTGTTGTATTTGTGTATGTTTGTGCCAAAAAAGGATTGATTGATTGATTGATTGATTGATTGACCATCTTCAAGGGCAGGCCCACGCCGAGCATGTTACAGTAATCAAAAGAAGATGTCACCAAGGCATGGACCACTGTGGCCAGGTCTGACCAACTCATTTATGTTCAGCTGGGCAAATGTTCCCCTGGCCATTGCTACTTCCTGGCAATCCAGGGCCCCCCCCCCAAGCTGTGCACCTGTACCAAGGTGCCAAGGGGGTGCTACCCCATTCAGAACAATGGGGTTGCATTGTGAATTTCTGGATTAAAAGGACTTCTGTTTGTCCGGGTTTGATTTCTGCTTGTTAATCCACATCTAGTTCCCAGCCATTTCCAAGCTGCACTCTGCACTCCAAGACTTTGACCACCTACCCACCTGTATTTGATGAAGGGGGGGGGAGAGAGACTGCTAAGTAGGTGTCATCAACATATACTGTAGATGAAAAGGTAAAGGTTTCCCCACAACCGAATGGTCTAGTCATGACCGACTATACGGGGCGGTGCTCATCTCCATTTCTAAGCCTGTAGTAGAGCCGGCGTTTTGCCCAAGGACAAGCTTCCGTGGTCTTGTGGCCGGCATGACTCTACGCCGTAGCCCACAGAACGCCGTTCCCTTCCCACCGAAGTGGTCTCTATTTATCTACTTGCATTTTTAGGTGCTTTCTAACTGCTAGGTTGGCAGGAGCTGGGACAAGCAACGGGAGCTCACTCCGTTGCGCAGTCTCTAACTGCCAACCTTTCAGTCAACAAGCTCAGCTCAGCAGTTTAACCCGCAGCACCACCACGTCCCTCTCTCTATATAGTACCTCACTCCAAATTCTTGGATCGCCTCTCCTAGCAGTTTCATGTAGATGCTAAACAACATGGGGTGGGGGAGCAAAATAGACCCCTGCAGTACTCCACACACCAATGGTCAGGGTGCTGAAATGGGATAATGACTCACACTGAGCTCCAGGGGGATAATGACTCACACTGCAGCAGCTACTGTGGTGTAGCCAAGGCATCTGGCACCGAGGGCACAACATGTTTAACCACCCCCCCCCAATACAACATTGTTGCATCCAGTGGCGGCATTCAGCCGGTACGCTGGGCGGGACTTACCATTGAGCGGCAGTCCGCCCGTTGCGTAAAGGCGCGTTCCACCGCTTTCCCGCCCGCCCACCAGGGCGGGCAGGAAAGCAGTGGAACACGCCGTTACGCAACGAGCGGACTGCCGCTCAATGGTAAGTCCCGCCCAGTGTACCGGCTGAATGCCGCCGCTGGTTGCATCCCTGCTCAGCCTCAGAGGGCCTCTGACAGGGACTTCTGGTTTTCACTAAAAATCTGAGGCGCCTGTCAGAGGTCTCCAGGAGGCCTTTTGAGGCCTGTGACCTCGGCTTGCTTGACACCCCCTCAAGGCAAGGGCCCTGGGGCGATATACCCTCCCCCAATCCTCCTTAGCTATATTACTATGTGGCTATACTTCAATCAAACCCCTCTCTCAGGGGAGATGAAACACAAGTGTGAACTGAACAGGGCCTTCTCCTTGGTAGCTCCACGAGTGAAGAGCCTTTCTAGGAAAGCCAGTCTGAGAACCTTAATTTGCAGGGGTTTTTTTTTCCAATATTGTGCGTCTTACTTTTTAGCTTGCCAATGACTTTTTAGGTCAACTTGAAATCCTGAGACTCCTTGTATTGCAATTTGTCACTCTGTTGCCAACTTACCAAAGTGCAGCCATCTTTTGCTAAGTCACTTGTCTAGGGCTGCGAAAATACGTAACTGTTTTCCATCTTTGCTCTCATTGTTCTCACAAATTTGCCCCGTGTAAACTTCCAGTGTTGCTAATTCTCACCATAGATAGAAAACTGGTTCCAGCCAGCTTCCTCCTCCCTTATCACGATGGTCACGGCATATTCTCAAAGCCCAATTAGCTCAGAGCATCTCATGTCCCAGCCTCTGTGTTGTAATTTTCCACCAACCAGGAACTTGGAGGAAGAAGAGGAGGGGGGTTATAAAAATGCTTGTAATGTATATTTTTCTGTCTTTTTCCCTGCCTTTCAAGGGAGACTGACCCGCCTGTGCAAGTGTAATAAACATTATCTTCATACTCTCTCGTTCGGTTGTTTGCCTCTTTAAATGCAATCCCCATGATGGAAACTATTCTGAGCTGATTTTCGGTTAAACTAGAAGACAAAACCCCTTTCAGTGGCGGACCCAGAAGAGCCGCGGGATCCGTCCTGAGCCAGAAGGATGAAGAACTGCTCCATTGGAAAGCAGCGCGTCGGTCTGCTCTGTGGCTGGGAATTCTTCAGCGCCACCTTGAGCCCTTGCAGCGGTTCATAGCAAAAGGTGAAAGCGCAGCAAACTAAATGGCTCATTACTAATTATTCACTTAGCTCTGATTGCAAACAGACCAGATGAAGCTAGAGAGCGAGAGATAACACTGAGTTCATTTGTCTGCTTTCTCAGCGCTGCTGGAAGCAAATCAAGTGCCGAGAGGTTTCCGCTGCTTGTTCTTAATGCTTGTTTTCCTTTTGTTAAAAATGTCAAGTAATGGAGAGATGTGTGTCTCCCTCCCTGATCTCGCCTTGGTGGCTTTCAGGCTCTGCAAGCAGCGCTCTAATGAACGGTGAAGGTTCGGTGCTGGCGACGCAAGGCCTTGCGCGGTATGATCTGGGAGGCGAGACAGAGTGGCAAAAATAAAATCTGTTGCTTCTTAACCAACTTCACAGGGGACAATTTCAGATTTCAGTGGTGCAGGAGGAACCAGGCCTTGCCGTTTAAAAGCCCCACTAGTGGCAATAGTTCCAATAAAATAGAAAAAAAGCAACCGCAAAGCAAACAGTGGCCTGCTTTAAGAGACAATTTCATGCCACCGAATGAATAAAACCACGTCCTCCACCAAGGTCAGACTGCAAAGGCATTTGTGGTGGTCATCTGGGGCTGCCTGCTGGCTGTCCTGTTCCACCTGTTCAACATTCCTGTTAGAGCATAAGAAGAGACCTGCTGGATCAGGCCAAAGGCCTATTGCCAGCACTGCTCATTCACACATGCAGGTGTCTTCCTGCATGTGGCATCCCCCCCCCCAAACTAAAACTGAACCATAGTGCGGGAATTCACAAGACAGTGGGCCCTACATATCCACAGGGGTTTGGTTCTGGAACCCTGCATGGATGTCAAAATCTGTGGATGCTCAAGTCTGCAGATGCAACAGAAAATGAGAGGAATGGCAGAAATGGTGTAAATTGTGTCAATTTGCACCCCTTCAAGCAGGAGCCTCCACAAGCGAAGGAATAGGGGTGGCTGCAGCAACTCCTCTTTCTCCAGGAGAACCCAGAAGTGAAGTCACAACATGATGTGATCAACATGATCACTGCACAGGGTGTCAGGCATGTTAGACCATTGTACTGTAGACATGTAGGTATTCTGTACATGTATATTCAGAAGTAAGCTCCACTTAATTCATTGGGACCTACTCAGGTATAAAGTATGTATTGATTGCAACCTTTAACTTGCACTATTACCCTGGGTAAATCAAGCTGCACACAGTGGGGGTGCAATCCTAAACTGGAGTTAGGCTGGCATAAACTAAGCCAGCACAGTTTGGCCAGCACAAGGGCCACTGTAAAGTATGTTTGGACCACGCTTGGAGTCAGAGAGGCCAGCACACAGACGTGTGCCATCCTCCCTGACTCCGAGAGTGGTCCAAACACAGTTTATGGTGGCCCTTGTGTTGGCCAAACTTTGCTGGCTTAGTTTATGCCAGCCTAACTCCAGTTTAGGATTGCGCTCTGGGACTTACTTCTGAGGAAATGTGCCCCTTGTTTGTCCTTCAAAAAACAACAAAGATTTTTTCCCCATTAACAACATTTTTAATATAGCACCATCTAGGTATATAGCAAGAAGGCAGGTCTATTTCCTGAAGGACATTGACACACAGGAGACAGTGAAAAGAAGAGGAAAGGAACCAGACATAAAAAGCATTATTATTATTATTATTATTATTATTATTATTATTATTATTATTATTATTAAAAACACATGAAACACAGTCAGTAGAGCAAAAAGATCACACAAATATCATTGACTGGTAATGTTGGTCTGATACGGGTCTCCACCGGATGCCTGGGTATCAACCAAATATCTCCACAGAATGTATGATGTTCCAAGCATGAATGTATGATGTCTTTTGCAGTTCCAGGGATGTTATGGCAGGAGCTGCAGTTTTTCCATATAATTTGAGAAATTTCTCAATATGGTTCCCAGTGCGCCGATGACGACGGGGACCACTGTAATATGCTTCATCCACAGCCTGGTCTCTGTATTTGGTCATCTTCTCTTGTTCTTTGTCCTCAACTCTGGCATCTCCTGGAATGGCAACGTCAATCATCCACACTTTCCTCTTTTCAGTCACTGTTATGTCTGGAGTATTGTGTTCCAGGTATCGATCAGTTTGGATTCTGAAGTCCCACAAGATTTTCACCTGCTCGTTTTCCAACACCTTTTCTACCTAATGGTCCCAGGAGTTTTTGGATGCTGGCAGATTATACTTTATACACAATGACCAATGAATCAATTTTGCGACCCTGTCATGTCTAGCTTTGTAGTTAGTTTGTGCAATTGTACTACATTTGCATATAAGATGTGATACTGTTTCATCTTTTTCCTGACATTTTGGATTTTCACTGGTTTTCTGAATTTTTACTTTCTTGACATTAGTTTGGAGTGCCTATTCCAATGCGGTGAAGACAAAGCCTTCTGTCTCTTTCTGATGGTACCTGCTCTCAGCCATGCTCATGACAAGTTGTTATCATTTTTTCCTTCCATGTTTCTAAAATGCTGTCCATGCAAAGCTTTGCTCTTCCAACCATTTAACCTATTCTCAGATTGTTTCATTTTATATTCAGCCTTAGCTTTGTTTGCTTTCAGGATGTTGTCTACTTTCACTGCCTTAAGTAATTTCTCTGTACTTCTGCTAATGTAGTCATTTAGGCTTCTTTTTTCCTCCTCCACTACCTGTTGCGCTTGTAGTAGGCCTCTGCCACCAATTCTTCATGGTAAGTATAGAGTCTATCAACATCACTTCTGGGATGTAAAGCGTGATGGATGTTCATCAGTTTGTGTGTTTTTTCTATCCAACCTTTCCAATTCACTTTGGGTCCAGTCGATTATTCCAGCTGGGTACCGAATCACTGGAACAGCCTATGTGCTTACAGCTTTGATTTTGTTTCCACCATTCATTATTTTTATAATTAGTAATAATGTTGCTAATAATTATAATAGTAATAATAATAGTAATAATAATATAACAATAATAGGAATAATAATATTACTACCTATATTATTATTAATAAAAAGTAATAATAATAATTGTTATTATTATTATTATTACTATTATTATATAATCTATATATAAAAAAGGGTGTGTGTATGTATGTGCTGCATAGGCTCCGCAACGCCTGGACCGATCGACACCAAACTCGGCACGCAGACACCTTGTGGCCTGGCGACAAACACTGCGTGGGTCAGGCCCCCCTCGCGGCCCCGCAGGGGGCATGAGGGGGGCCTGAACGTATGTGTGTGTGTGTGTATACTTCAGCTGATATGTGCTGTCCTGAAGCAATCTATTATGATGTCATTGCTGATGTCACTCTGATTATGACATGCAGAGTATAACCTTTCCAGCGCCTGAAGTCTTTGAAGTGTTGAACAGCTGCTGATCTGGGATGTTGGGATCTGGGAGAGGGATGTTGGGATCTGGGTGACGCTCCCCACGCCGTTGGAGTCCAGGTTTGGGCCCCCCTCAACATGGGGGGCAAGAAAGGGTGCGAAACAAAACGTCCACCATGCCCTGCTGGAACGCCTGGAATGATTGGCTGAGCTGATTGGTAATTTGGTAATTTCATGTGCAATAGAAGCTTGGGATAAATAACTACCTGGGTGACGCCAGGTACCAAAACGCTAGTAGTATAGTAGTAGTAGTAGTAGTAATACACCCTTCCTCATTCAGCAGTAATAATAATACCTGGGGACAAGAAGGGACAAGAAGATCAACATTGTCTCTGGGACAAGAAGGTCAACATTGCACCAATTGTTATTGGAGCCCTTGGAGCAATGCTTAAGGCTGCAATCCAATCCACATTTACCTGCGAGTAAGCCCCACTGACTATAATGAAACCTTTGAGTAGACATGCACAGCATGTCTGAAGAAAGACCTTTGAACTCTTGGCCTTGAGCAAATCACACCAGGGTAGCTCCAGAAGAGAAGCATTGCCTGGAACAGCAGGAATCCTATCTATAGTGATACTGCTGTGACTCCCAGGATCTTGGCTAGACCTCAGTTGCAGAACATAACCAGCCCAGCATAGGCTACGATGAAGTGTAATATTAACAAAAATAACAATAACAATCATAGGGTATTTTAATGACTTCATCTTGTGAGAAATGCTGTCAGTTTATTTTTGGAAAGGACAGCAACAATAATGTTGTGGGGGCTTCACATCACACCCTGTCAGTCTCCCAATTTTTTTCCTTTTTAACTTCCGCTTTGATTAAGAGTTCTGGAAAACTCAGAAACTTGCTTAAGATTTTGCACTTTCCGTATTTATTGTTCATAATAATTTTTTTTTAAACAACAACAACCTATTATCAGATTGTTGCTTTTTTATCCTCCCCTGATTTTTTCAAGCCACGGGAAAGGGATATAAGAGTAGAAAAATTGTGCGCTATTACATCATAGCTTCCCAAACGAAAAGGTTTCTGGCCCATAGTCTCATTACCTCCGTGTTTTCCGCAGCCTTCAGGGTGAGAGGCTGCTCCAGTTTTGCAAAGCGCCCTACAGCGAGGTACCCCCTGCGATGTAAGGGCACCGTGCCCTCACCTAAGATGGCGCTGGCGGCTTCAAGCCCCGCGCGACGCACGCGTGCGCCTGCCCGGAGTCTCGCGATGCTTGCCGAACGCGAGGCGGAGGTGCGGCCGGGGCTGGGCAGGCGCCGGGTCCTGCGTGACGGGGCGGCCGAGCGGTGCCGCTCTGCTCGTGGCGAGTCCGCCGCAGCCATGGAGCACATCACGACCCCTAAGGTAAGGGACTCAGGCCCTGGGGGCACACCGAGCATGTGCAGAGTGCCGGTGTGTGGTGAGGCCTCTAAGTGTGTGCAGAGTGCCAGGACTGGGGGCTTCTGAGCATGTGCAATGTGCAGTGACCTCCCCAGGAGGCCTCTGAGCATGTGCTGAGTGCTATGGGAAATTTACCCTTGGGGCACCTAAGCATGTGCAGAGTGCCGGTGTGCGGTGAGGCCTCTGAGTATGTACAGAATGCCAAAGGAAAGTAACCTTTGAGCGTTTCTGAGCATGTGCAGAGTGCCACTGTGGTGTATTCTTGGGTGCCGCTCTGAGCATGTGCTGATGTGTGCTGCCCCCCCTTCCTTCTGAGGCTTTTCAGCATATGTAGGGTGCTGGTGTTCAAGAATCCCAAGAAGTTCCCTGAGAATGTGCAGGGTGTCAAGGCAGAATAACCCTGGAGGCCTCTGAGCATGTATGGAGTGCCGATGTGCAGTGACCCCCCTGCAGGTGGCCCTGAACACTTAGGCACGGTGCTTGTGGGAAGTCACCTGGGAAGAGCTCTGAGCATATGCAAAGTGCCAGGGCGGTGGGCCTTTCAGCAGCTGCTAGTGTGGAGTAATTCCACAAGTATCTTTGAGCATGTGCAGAGTATATTCCTATACACCAGCCTTGGCAAAACAGTGTGTGGCTGCTGGGCCTTGACAGGTCCTGTAAGTGAGCTCCTCTCTGCAGGAAAGAATCAAACCTTTTCAGGCCTTGTTCGTGGTTTTTTCCTGCCTTCCATCTCCTTCCTCCTCTGAAAAAAGATCATGCGAACCTCTTATTGTGGAGATGGGGATGATGATGGATGTTGGCATAAACTGGTTTTTAACCCAAAGTTCTTAAAGATGTTTACAGAGCAAAAGACAGCCACACTGGCTCCCTGTCCCAAAGGGATTTGCAGCCTCAAACCCACGGAGCTGCCCCAGCTTCACGGCAGGCAGTGCTCTGAGCTTCCGAAAGGGGCCTTTCTCAGCTCTGCCCCAACACTTAGCCCCCTCACTTCCCCCTCCCCATAACCATGATCCAAATTCCCAGTAACCCTCAAGATCTTCAGGGCTTTCTTGGTCCCAGAATTTCCGTGTGTGTGTGTGTAAGTGAGTGAGAATATTATATCAGGAGGCCTCTGAGCTTGTGCAAAGTGCACTTGCACAAAATGCCTGAATCCTAGAATCTGAGCTTGAATGCCGAGGAGAAAGTGCTAGGTAGGATAAGTTGGCTTCTGAGCGTTCGCAGAGTTTATTTCTGAGAGCATTGGTCTGTATTGTTATATAACATGTAGGAAATGTTACAAGTCATAAAGCTGGGTGTTTTATTGGCTGTTTTGAAAATGCTCCCTTTAAAGAGCACAGTGTTTATTTTTTTTAAAGCATCCCTAAAACTAAAGTCATGCCTGCTAACATTGACGCTGTTCCGTTGGGACTTACTAGCAAGTTTGGAGGTTGTGTGAGTGTCTGTGTTCTGTGTCAGTCTTGATGCACTGGAGCTTTACGCAGGCCTTGTGCCACTTCTGCTTTCTCAATCGCTGTTTATTGCATCCAGTGAGTTTCTAGAGAAAGGGAAAGGGCCAAGGGAACGGGCCTGGAGTGTGCTCAAGTTTATGGCGGAATAATGTTCAGGGGCCAGAAAACTGCACTATGAGTACCTTGTGAAATTCCAACGTGCTTTTCCTGCAAGTGGCTGTCTGTGCCTATGCTTGGGGGGCCTCTAGTTCGGGGCTGGGAAGGCCTGAACCTGCCCTTTACTTCACTGCAAACCTGATTGAAATCTTCCAGCACTCCAGCCGCTATTGACATCTGAGGATACATGTGTGGGTTTGACATGGTTTGAACTTCCTCTTGGCAAGTCCCAAGAGCGGTGCTGAGTTCTTGCAGGAAGAAATTCCCTCCCTCCCCCCCTCTGTTTACACTCTTGGTCTTGCTGCCTGCCTGTTTCTCAATAGTTGGGAATGGGCCCCTCCCCTGCTGATAGGAATTGCTGTGGGGCGCGGATCATCTAGTTGCATCACTTGATGTTTCAGCTCATTTTTCTTCTGAACTTGGGATGCAGATACTTCTCCATGATTTCATATGCCTGAAAAAGTGGGCTCTGGCACTTTCTCATCTTCCCCCCCCCAAAAAAAATCCATAATTCCATAAGAAACCTATCAGTCAAGGTTCCATTGAACTCAGTGTGGGTTTTCCATCTGCCAAGTGTGTGTAGCTCTTTTTTATCTGTGTTTTGAAGACAAAGGTGCAAAAGAGAGTGACCAAAATGATCTCTTTCCTCCCTTATGAGTAAAAGCCACAACATTTGGGGTTCTTCAGTATAGAAAAAAGGTGCCTGATGTGGGACGTGATTGAGGGTGCCGTCAACCGACTTTCCAGTGCTGGCATAGCTGTTCCAATGGGGCACGTGCTGCATCCTGCAGTGGAGGAGGAGTCACGGAGCCCTCCTCAAGGTAAGGGAATGCTTGTTCCCTTACCTCGGAGCTGCATTGCCCTTGCCCTGGTGCTGGAAGGTTGGTTAGGACTGTACCCTGGGATGTATAAAACTATGTAGGGGATGGACAGAGTGAATAGAGGGATTTTCTTTTCCCTCTCGTGCAACACCAGAATTAGGGGTTATCCATTAAAACTGAAGGAGAGTTAGAACAGACAAAAAAGGAGAATTAGAAGAGATAAGAGAAAATATTTCTTTACCCAGTGTGTAATTAATCTGTGGAACCCCTTGCCACAGGATGTGGTGACGGCATCTGGCTTAGATGCCATTAAAAGGGGATTGGATTTCCTGAAGGCCATGATGGATGTGTGCAACCTCCTGGTTTATGGAAGCAGGCTCCCTCCAAATGCCAGATGCAGGGGAATAGCAATGAGATGCAGGCACCTTGTTGTCTTGTGTGCTCCCTGAGGCATCTGGTGGGCCATTGTGAGATACAAGAAACTGGACTAGGTGGGCCTTTGGCCTGATCCAGTGGAACTCTTCTTATGAGGATGTTCTTGGCCACTTAAAGGAATGAGGATGGAAACCATGTTTAAATAATTTATTAGGGTTAATATGGGAGTCAGTAGACTTGACAGATATTCTCAGCTGCCTGCCTACTATTTGTCTGCCTATCAATTCTCCTGTGAAGGTGGTTGGCTGGTTGGTCCATCTCAGCTGGTACTTCTTTACTGGCAGCAGCTCCGCAGGTTCCAGGCAGGAATTTTTCCCAGTGGAACCAGAAGGTGTTCTCAGGGGTTGAATTTGGGACCCTCTGTGGGAAGCAGCTGCTCTAGGGCTGCAGCTGTGTCCCTGGCTGAGCACTTGAGGGTCTCATGACCAGTTCGTCCCTTTACATGCAGAAAACACCTCCGTAAATTTCCGTTCACACCCTCTCATTTCAAAATCCACTTTCTTGAGTCTTTGCTCATCGACCGTATCTAACTTGGGTGGTTGGAATATTACCCTGATGAAAGGTAACTGTGTACCTCTGAGTTGCATTCCAGAATGTATTGTAACTGGGGGAGGGGGGAGGTGTTGCAGTTTCCTTTATTACAGTTTTCACTGCGAGGAATCTTTCCACCAGTGTGGATTTGTTCATTTTGTCGAGGTGTTGCTCCTGCGTGTTTAAAAACAGATCTCGGCATCTCATGGTGCTCTTGCAAATAAGCTGGGATTAGAAATGTTTCTAGGATGTGAAGCAACCACCTTTGCCCATTAAGGCAAAGGGAGAAGCCTGCTCGGGTATAATTAGGTTAAGGATTAAATATGTGCTCTACCATCATTGTTGCATTGTTCAGTTGCTAAGTCGTGTCCAACTCTTCGCGACCCCCTGGACCACAGCATGCCAGGCCTCCCTGTCCTCCACTAGCTCCCTGAGTTCACCCAATTTCATGTTCATTGCTTCGGTGACACTCTCTAACCATCTCATCCTCTGCCTCCCCCTTCTCTTTTTATTTGCCTTCAATCTTTCCCAGCATGAGGGTCTTTTCTAAAGAGTCCTCTCATGAGGTGGCCAAAGTCTTTGAGCTTCAGCTTCAGGATTTGTCCTTCCAGGGAGCAATAAGGCTTGACTTCCTGGAGGATTGACCGATTGGATCTCCTTGCAGTCCAGGGGACTCTCAAGAGTCTTCTCCAACACCATAATTCGAAGGCATCTATTCTTCAGCGCTCTGCCTTTCTTATGGTCCAGCTCTCACAGCCATACATTGCTACTGGGAAAACCATCGCTTTGACTATGCAAACCTTTGTTGGCAGGGTGATGTCTCGGCTTTTGATTAAGTTGTCTAGGTTTGCCACAGCTTTCCTCCCAAGAAGTAAAAGTCTTTTAATTTCATGGCTGCAGTCACCATCTGCGGTGATCTTGGAGCCCAGGAAAATAAAGTCTGTCACTGCTTCCATTTCTTCCCCTTCTATTTGCCAGGAAGTGATGGGAGTGGTTGCCATGACCTTAGTTTTTTTAATGTTGAGCTTCAAGCCAATTTTAGCACTTTCCTCTTTCACCCTCATCAGAAGGTTTTTGAAGTCTTCCTCATTTTCTGCCATTAGAGTGGTATCGTCTGCATATCTGAGGTTGTTGATATTTCTCCAGGAATCTTGATTCCAGCTTGTGAATCATCCAGCCCTGCCTTCCTCATGATGTACTCTGTATATAAGTTAAATAAGCAGGATGACAGTATACAACCTTGTCGTACTCCTTTCCCAATTTGAAAGCAGTCGGTTGTTCCATGTCCAGTTCTAATTGTTGCTTCCTGACCCGCATACAGGTTTCTCAGAAGGCAGATAAGGTGGTCTGGTACTCCCATCTCTTCAAGAACTTGCCACAGTTTGTTGTGATCCACACAATCAAAGGCTTTAACATAGTCAATGAAGCAGAGGTAGATGTTTTTCTGGAATTCTCGCTTTCTCCATGATCCAGCGAATGTTGGCAAGTTGATCTCTAGTTCCTCTGGAAACCTGCTTGTACATCTGGTAGTTCTTAATTCACATACTGCTGAAGCCTAGCTTGTAGGATTTTGAGCATGACCTTGCTAGCATGTGAAATGAGTGCAATGGTGCGGTAGTTCGAACAATCTTTGGCATTGCCCTTCTTTGGGATTGGAATGTAGATTGATCTTTTCCGGTCTTGTGGCCACTGTTGGGTTTTCCAAATTTGCTGGTATATGGAGTGCAGCACTTTCACAGCATCATCTTTTAAGATTTTGAGTAATTCCGCTGGAATGCTGTCTCCTCCACTAACTTTGTTGTTAGTGATGCTTTCTAAAGCCCACGACTTCACACTCCAGGATGTCAGGTTCGAGCTCAGTGACCGCACCATTGTGGTTATCAGGAACATTTAGATCGGCCTTATATAGTTCCTCTGTGTATTCTTGCCACCTCTTCTTAATCTCATCTGCTTCTGTTAGGTCCTTGCCATTTTTAGCTGCAAGAATGAGGAGGTTCACAGACTATTACCTGGGGCAGAGGAGGAGAGTCTCGGGGTCAATCTCTGGTTGCAGTTGTTGGAAAAATGTTGGCTTGAGACCAAGGAGAACCTCTGCTAGTCTCTGCAAGATGGCACTCAGTGGCCACCTGGTTTAAATCAACCTGAAGCAGCCTCTTGTGTTCAGTGTTCAGTGGCATATTTTTTTTAACGGGGTCAAATTAAATGCTTACCAAATTAAACTGTGGTCCAAAAACAAATCATGGTTATACCAAATTTAGTAAATGTTCACCAAATGTATAACATGACATTTACACGGCAATAGTATTGTTTAGCTAGCAGAATTATGCACCCCAAACGTGGGGTTGGGGTTTGGATTTGGGTTATATTATGAAAATTTACTATTTTGGGGAGACAAAAACATTTTTAAACTGTCAAATACTTGACAGTTGACAAAAATGTCATTTTGAAAATGACAAAAATTCAATATGTGGTTATCACTTTAGGATTATTAGGTATTTTTTAAAGGAATGTTTTCATTAAATTTGGTGATCACTGAAACATGAGCCATTCTTAACGGGATCTTGCTGTTCTGCTTGCCGTTCTATTTATCGCAGTGTTATACAGTCAATGTTGTCCCCATATCCATGAGGGATAGGTTCCTGCTGCTTCCACAGATACCCCGAATCCCGGATAGCAGCAAACCCTATCCTTACTATTGCTCTGTGCAAGCTGCTTCCTCTTTGCATCTGCTTGTTATCGCTAACAGAGCAGGTGCAACGAAGGAGCTGTTTGGAGGGCTGCAAATGGGCAAACAAAACCACAACAGATTAGATGAGGGGGGAATTGGGAACCGTGAATACTGGACACTGCGGAAACCAATTCCACGGATACGGGGGGGACGGGACACTGCACCGTTATTTTGTTCCATTTTTTAAGCATGAAAAATACATTTTAAAAATTGGCAGTTTTAGTCTAAGTAAGTGGTTCCCAAACTGTGAGCCATGGCTCTATCCTTGTGAAAAACCTGCCAACCTAAACAATGTGTAGGATTGTAGCCCTAATTGGGAGCCACTGCCAGTGGCCCAGTTGGTCAAGATTGCCACTAGCCAAGACATTTGGGTACCACAGGTCTACATGGGTGTTCCTCTTTCCTTCCCAGCTATATGATCATTCGAGACCAATGGGAAAATATGCACATGGTGTAGGGACTGAAAATTGTAATCCATAATGAAGTGGTTTCTTTCCTGGCAACTAAAAATCCATTAAGCAGAGACTTAATCCTGACTGAAAAATACAAAATTATGCATGACAGGGATAGAGTGGCTAGAGGGATGTTCTTTTCCCTCTCTCACAACACCAGAACCAAGGGGCATCCGCTAAAATTGAGTGTTGGGAGAACAGATAAAAGGAAATACTTCTTTACCTTAATCTGTGGAACTCCTTAATCTGTAATTAATCTGTGGAACTCCTTGCCAATAGGAGGTGGTGATGGCATCTGGCCTAGGCGCCTTTGAAAGGGGACTATAGGCCATGATGGGTAGTGCAATCTCCTTACGTTAGTGGTAGACTACTTCAGAATGCCAGGTGCAAGGGAGTAGCAACAGGATGCAGCCATCTTATTGTCTCGTGTGCTCCTTGAGGCACCTGGTGGGCCACTGTGAGATACCGGAAGCTGGACTAGATGGGCATTTAGCCTGATCCAGCGGGGCTCTTCTTATGTTCTTACGTTAACAGTCGATTTGGTCAACAGGAAAACCAGTTCAGGATTGGGTATCCGACCTGCTTTGGAGAGTGTAGCGTTCCTCAACCAGGTTCGCAGCTAGGAAGCCATCCAGGCATGACGTACACAGGTTGTGCGAGGAGCGATTTTGTGCTACTTTGGAGAGTGTTCCAGCAAGGCCCTTCCTGGGCAAGGCCACTGTCACACATGCCTTGGTCACATTGGGGCTAGTCTGTCGCAATGTGGCTGCAACCTCTGTTGCGTTCTTCCAAACATAAACGGCTCTGGCTTTTCTGAAACAATTTAGCTCCTTTCTTTGGAACTTCCAAATAATACTGAGCATGCCTGCAGTGTCTGTCTTAGGCTGCCAAGTGCCCCTTTGAGTTGAGATGAGGGGGGGCAGTCCTAAACTGTGGGTTTGGGACCCACCAGTGGGTCATGATCTAATTTGTGGTGGTTCATGAAACCTACAGGGCAGATAAGGCTCTGTGCATCAAAGGTTAAACAAGCTGCTGGGGGGAGGGGAGGGGAGGGGAAAGCATTGCTGCCCAACCCCCATTCTAGCCACACACACCCCTTGGGCAGGCAGTGCCTCTGGGGCCTCTAAAAGGTTTGGGAACCACTGACCTGCTGAGTTCGTGCTGAGATTAGAACCAGGGCTGATCTTACCCGGCATTCCAGCACTGATGCAATGGGGGTTGTGCTGAATCCTGTTGGGGGGGGGCAGTCTCAGAGGCCGCCTCAAAGTAAGGAAATGTTCGTTCACTTACCTTGGGGCTGCATTGTGGCACGGGAAAGTTGGGCCCTGGGGCTAGCAAATCCACAACTGTGCAGTCCTGTGCACGTCTGCTCAGAATGAACTCCCTTTGTGGTCAATGGGGCTCACTCCCAGGAAAGTGTGTACGGGATTGCAACCTAAAAGCCCAGTCCTATCCTACCTCCCAGTGCTGGTGCAGTTGCAGTGCATCCCTGTGGAAAGGGAACAAACGGAGGAGGAGGCCTCTGTGGCTGCCTCCCCCCCCCCCACGGGATGCATCCAGCGGCGTCATGCAGCCGGAACACTGGGCGGGAGGAACGGGTGAGCGGCAGCCCGCCCGTTGCGTACCGCTCCGTTTCGCCGTGCTGGTCTAATCCCTCCTCACCAAATATTCCCGGTGAGGAATATTCTTTATTAAGCTCAATAAAGAGCTTAAGGCTACAATCCTACACACTCTTTCCTGGGAG
>JAJKFI010000023.1:52758-95564 GCA_029204185.1 Lerista edwardsae
GGGCGGGGAAGACGGCTAAACGGAGCGGTACGCAACGGGCGGGGTGGGCGGGGAAGATGGCTAAACGGAGCGGTACGCAACGGGCGGAGGGGGGCGGGGAAGACGGCTAAACTGAGCGGTACGCAACGGGCGGGCTGCTGCGCACCCGTTCCTCCCGCCCAGCGTTCCAGCTGCATGACGCTGCTGGACCCATTCCAGGTATAAGGGGGACCCGTTCCAGGACCTGCCGTGGATTTCTGTGGATAATAAAATCTTCAGGGCGGGCCTCACAAGACCCCTCGGATGCAGCTGTCTTCCGGTTGTGTCCACAAGACCTGCTTCCTGTCTCTCTACACCTCAGAACACCTCCCAGGTGTGACCGGAAGACACAGTTGCATCTGGGAGGTCCTGGGAGGCCTTCTAGCCATGGGCTTGGCCCCTGCGGATACTGATATCTGAACCCACAGATAAGGAGAGCCCACTGTACCCAACAGGTTTATCATGCCCCTTAGAGAGTAAGAGCTCTATTGGAGCAGACCAAGGATCGGTCTGGCCTAACACCTAATGTCCAGAGCTGTCAGCCAGATAAGATGCTTTTGCAAAACCCACATGGCCCATTGCCATTTGTCCCCTGGCAGTTGACATTCAGTGTCACTCTGCTTCTAAATCACACTGGTTCAGTAATTGCATCAGTGTGGTTTTGAACACAAAACTAAATTTTTTAATGTATTTTGGAGACAAGCAGCAGTTAATCAGAGTCTAACCCTCTGCTCTTTGTCAAGTTCGGCGGCGTTTGCATACATAATTACATGTTCCCAGATTTCTTTGTAGGATGATTACTTGCTAAATTCTCTTTGAAATAAATGATTTTATGTTCGTATAAAAAGCAGTGGGCCAAATAAGCCCCCCTGCCCCGTTATTACCCTGCGACGCTCCTTTCTTGCCTGCCCACACACCCCTGTCTTAGTCATGTGTTGTGTTAAAGGAGCTAAAAAAGACCTCCTTTCTAGAAAGCCTCCCTGCCTGAAGACATTCCTGACGCTCTCCAGGCAAGTGGCTGTGTTTAAGTCTAATTTCAAGGTGTTTGCATCAGCCTGAACGTCGTTCATTTTGTCTGCAATGAATCATCTTTCTTGGCAAAATGGAAGCCTGGGTTTGTGTGGTGCCTGCCTAGAAAGTGGAAGTTTGAAATACTCAGAAGTCAGGTTACACAATCTTCACGCGGTGGGCAGCTTCAGTAATTAGCACTGCCTGTTTGGTTGTGTTTTTTTTAATGTTAGCACCCGCTCCTTCCAGTTAGAATTATCACCCAAGTTGCAGCTGTCAGGCCACTTCCTCCAGATTGGCAGCACTGATTTTTCAGAGTTCTCTCCTGCAGGATTGAAGCACTGCCCCCTTCACCTCCCTTCCTGTTTTCCCACAGATCCTTCACCACCACATTGCTTCGGTGGACAAACTGCCCCTGACGGCATCTGGCTGCCCGCTGCTGATTCGCTGCAAGAACTTCCGCGTGGCTCACTTTGTCATCGGGCATGAGCGGGACTGTCACGAAGTCTACACTTCCTTGCTGAAACTCTCCCAGCCAGGTACTCTAGGAGTGGGATCCGTTTCCCAAAACCCTGGCAACGCGCTTGCACAATATTGGGTGCAGTCAGGCACTTGGCTGGGTTGTGACCTGGGCAGGAAGGAAGAAGGGTGGAGAGCAAAGAACTCAGGCGGTTCCTGTCTCTGTGAGACAAGTGGAAGTAGCCGGTATTTTGTCCAGGCAGGATCTTGGCAACTTCGAAGCGTACTTCTGTGTCATTTTTTATTTTTCACATTTTTATACCACCCCTTCTCCTCCAAGAAGCACAGAGTGGTGTACATTGTTCCTTCCCTCTTTTTGTCCTCACAACAACCCTGTGAGGTAGGAGGGAGGGAGGGAGGGAGGGAGGGAGAGTGACTGACCGACTGGCCGGCCCAAAGCCATCCAGGAAGGTTTATTTGATTTGAATGAAATGGCTCTTCCAGATCTAATTCCTGAACTACTACACCATCCTGGCTCTCTACCTTTCAACAACTCCTGATCAAGGGAGTTGGACTTCAGCCTTGTGGGCTTTGTGTGGCTTTTTAAGCTCACCCCAAGGTTCATGAGCAAAAGCCAGGTGCAAAACAATGGCACGGGCACACACTTAAGAGTGCAATCCTAACCTGGAGTTAGGCTGGCACAGTTAGGCCAGCAAAGTTTGGTCGGCACAAGGGACACTGTAAAGTATGTTTGGACCACTTTTGGAGTCAGATAGGCCAACACACAGACATGCACCGTCCTCGCTGACTCCAAGAATGGTCCAAACATACTTGTGTCCCTTGGGCTGGCCAAACTTTGCTGGCCTAACTGTGCCAGCCTAACTCCAGGTTAAGATTGCACCCTTAGAATAACTTTCAGTGTGCTTTGAGCATATGCACAGCCCCAGAGCATATGTGTAATTTTCAGTAACAAAATCAAACTCACTGCCCTCTCATCCAAAAATTTGTACCTGTTTTTCTAGGTACAAATTTTTGGATGAGAAAATCCAAAAGCCTTCTTCAAGGCTGGAATAAAACAGCCAGCGATCATTTTGTGTTATACAAAAATGTCCAACTTCTTCAATCTGGGTCAGGGGAAGTCAGGATTTCCCTACCGCAGAGGGTTGCAGTTTTTCAGCCACTGTACTGCGGCACATTGATGTGCCTCAGATGATCTGCAGGTGTGCCCCAGAAGTTTGGGAGAAGGTCCTTTATTAGTACAGGTAGCCAAGAGTATCCCGGACATCCAAAATCCAGACCATGTGGGTAAACAATGAAAAGATCAAGAGGAAGTATGCCTTATTATATTTATGCAGTTACTCCGAAATCCAGACATCTTCCCTTCCGAGAGCAGTTCAGATCAAGGATACTGAACGCAAAGGGCCATTAGGGGAAGGGAGTCTCCTACCGGCAGCATAGTGCCCTGTCAATTGTAAAAAAACAAACAAACCCAACCCTGATTCTCCTTGGCAATTTTAGCACTTTGTCAGTGTACCATAAGTTGAAAAGGATTAAAAATTGCTGACATAGGGTGCAGAGAGCAACTTTCAACGAATGTGTTGCACTCAGGCAGATTTGATGTGAAACTGCTGATTCTGCCTCAAGTATTTTATTTTTCAAGAGTTGATACAGGAAGCTGGACTAGATGGGCCTTTGGCCTGATCCAGTGGGGTTCTTATGCATCTGGCCTAGGTGCCTTTTAAAAAGGGGATTGGACAGCTATTTGGAAGAAAAGTCAATTGCAGGCTACAGACCATGATAGGTAGTGCAACCTCCTTATTTAGAAGTAGGCTACCTCAGAATGTCATAGAGTGGCAACAAGATGCAGGTCTCTTGTTGTCCCGTGTGCTCTCTGAGCCATCTGGTGGGCCACTGTGAGATTGATACAGGAAGCTGGATTCGATGGACATTTGACTTGATTCAGCAGGACTCTTCTTATGTTCATACTGTCCTCCTCCGAAGAATGCAAGATGGTGTACATAGCTCCTCCCCCCTCTTTTCAGCCTCACAACAATTCTGTGGAATGAGAGAGAGAGAGAGAGAGACTCAATAATCTTCATGGCTCGGTGGAAATTTGAACCCAGGTCCAATCCCGACACTCTTAACCAGTACTCAACACTATATAAGTCAGGCACTACAATGGGGGAAATTAATAGTGGTTGTAGAAGCTTAAACACTTTATCCATGAAATTTATATAGCGTGAATCTGATGATGAAAATGATGCATATGATTAATGCATAGCAGCCCTGATTGTCAGCTCTATTGACTCTGACGGTCCCTCAAACTGCGTGGAATGTAGTGTGGTCCTTTATACTGTATTGGGGACCCCTGCAAGTCCCCCAGGCCTATGTTTGATGCCATGAATTTCACAGCATGCCTTTGGCAGGCACATCCTGAAGGCTTCTGTGGTCTCCCTGTTTCAGTGCACTGAGACCCTGTCTAGGAAGGACTGAAGCTGCCCAACCCCATCCCTCTTGCTCAAGCGCAGGTTTTTCTTTGCCCACCCTAACAGCAGATTTGAACCTGGAGCCTTTTGTCCGCAGAGCTTTTGTCTGGTTCTCCTACTGAGCTATGGCCCCTCCGGTCTGCCTCCAGATCTGGAGTTTCATTCTGTCTTGGTTCCACACCATCTTTTCTCCCCCGAGCACATAATTACTCATTATTTGCTCCTGGGTGACCAACAGTGGAAGATTACCTGTTTGGCAGACCGGCTACTTTATCAGATGCTGGCAGGCTCCCATCTGTCCCCAGAGAGTGGGCTGCCTGGCGTGCTGGCGGGATGACTTAATGATTGGATTTGGCTGTTGCAGAGGAAAAGGAGGAGGGCTGGGAAGGTGGAGAGGGATGGAGGGGGATAATATGTGTCTGCCTGAATGCCAAACCTGCTGCTCCATGCCAAGCCTGCTTGAGAAGAATTGTCCCATTTCCCAGCCCACCCGAGAGTACCTTCTTGAGACTGGATTTGTTCTCCAGCAGACCAAAACTAGCGCAGAAAATACGTTATTTTTTTTCCTTAAACTGATAGGCCATAAAAGCTTTGCATCATACTGCAAGTTATGGATCATGAACCCAATGCAGAAAAGAACCCATAGAAGGATCACAAACAGCTCTTGTATTCTTCACTGATTAAGGCTGCAGTGGTCAACACACTTACCTGGGAGTAAGCCCCACTAAATTCAGTGGTACCTACTTCTGAATCGACAAGGCTGGGATACGAAGCTTTTCTCTGTCTTGATTATAGAAATTTACAAATGTGGAAAGGTACTTGTTTCTGGCGAGTAAGATAGATCTACAACCTACATCTTACTGAACCCATTGGGCTTACTTCTGAGTAAAATAAATAACATGGTTTTCAAACAGCTCTACAAGCATGCTATTCTGGCCACTCATCTAGTATGTTACAGTTTCGTTGTTGGGTGGCATTGTCAGTTGAAACCTTTAGCATCTGAGGGCGCAGTCCTCACCTGGAGTTAGGCCGACACAGTTAAGCCAGTAAAGTTTGGCCACCATAAAGGGCCACCGTAAAGCGGGTTTGGAGTACTCTCGGAGTCAGAGAGGCCAGCACATCCTCCCTGACTCCAGGAGTGATCCAAACACACTTTACGGTAGCCCTTGGGCCAGCCAAACTTTGCTGGCCTAACTCCAGGTTAGGATTTCGTCCTCAGATTTATAGAAGACTTTAGACATCTGACCTGTGCGGTGGCTCAGGTCAGATGTAAAAATAAAAGATGGTTGCTTGATAACACGTGTCTTTCAGTGGCAAATGATCCATTCTTTCTTGGTTGATTTTGGCATTTCGCTAATGTTTAGAACAAGTGAGCTTGACAATAGGAGAGACAACCTGGTCTCTCTCAGGTGAAATTAAGGCTCATTCATTCAGATTGCGGCAAGGAAGAGTTCCACTATATTCTGCACTAGTCAGTCTTCACTTGGAGCGCTGCATCCCATCCTGGGCATCACGTTTTAAGGAGGACATCAGTAAACTGCAGCAGGTTCAGAGAAGGGCATCAAAGATGGCGAGGGGTCTGGCAACCAAGTTCTAAGAGGGACAGTTAAAAGCTGCTTAGCCTGGAGAGGAGAAGACTAAGGGGAGGTGCGAGTGCTGTCTTCAGGTATCGGGAGGGCTGTTACACAGAAGAAGAGGAAGAAGGAGGGCTCACTCTCTGTAGCTCCTGAGGGCTGGGCTAGAACCAAAGGATTGAAACTACAGGAAAGTAGATTTAGGCGGGACAGGAGGAAGAATTCCTCCCCTGTGAGGGCTGTCCAGCCCTGGAGCATCCGGTCTCGAGCAGTAGTGGACTCCCTTGTGGGAGGGTTTCAGGCAGAGGCTGGATGGCCACTTATCGAGATAACTGTAGCAGTTGCACTGAGCAGAAGGCTGGACTAGATGACCCACACGGTGCCTTGACTCTTGCATTTGGTGATTCTAGGCATGGAAATGTGTCGCGGCATTTCTTTGGCAGACTTGACAGCCACCAGCCTGCCTGGGTGGGGAGGGGGGGGCTCTACCAGAAGCCTTGTGGGTTAGATACTGGAGGGACCTTTTCAAGGGAAGTTGATGAGAGCAAATTAAATTGCCTTTTGTGAAAATCGAAAGAAGAGAGATTGCTCCAAACCGTTGCTTTCTAGCCCTTGCGTTGGGATCTCATCACTGACTTTGCATCTTGTGAAACTGCCTTTTGCTTCCCAGTGAAACCCGAAGAGCTGTACGCCTTCTCCTACAACCCCAAAATGCCCACGGACAACCGGGAGATCGGTTGGAAGCTGGTGGACGTCCGAGTTGATTACCAGCGGATGGGGATTCCGAACGATTACTGGGAGGTCACTGACGCCAACCAAGACTACGAGGTGACTTCCCCCCCCCCCAAAAGGGCAGCTTGGCAGGATGCTTCTTTCTGCTTCCCTGAGTTGGGGGTGACCTGTGAGCCAGGAAGGTGCTCGCAGTGTTAGTGTCAATGGCCTGGGGGGGCTAAGCAGGAGCACGCTGCTTCCAGGGAGCGCATTGCATGGTAAATCTGGTCCCAAACTGTACCATTTGAAACGGTGGCTGCAAGCCTTCATCTCCAAAGAACACGAAAACAACACTGCAGGGTCAGAACAAATCTGTATTCAGTCCAATACTTCATTTTTTCACATTTTTTTATGCCGCCCCTCCTCCAGGGAGCACACACAGTGGTGAGCATGGTTCTCCCATCCTTTTATCTTCACAACAACCCTGTGAGGTAGGCAGAGTGAGAGATTGACTGGCCCAAGGGCACCCAGGAAGCTGCGTGGCTGAGTGGGGATTTGAACCTGGAACTTCCAAGTCCTGAGTCTGACTCCCAGACAACTACAGGGGTTGAAAAATACACATTTGAATGTTTGCTTATATCTATAGCCTCATTTGTATGTGAGATGTGGGGAGGGGCATTGTTAAAACATGAGCATCTGAAGAATTTGCCTGGCTCCCACATCTCGGGGCTGGCACTCATTGCCAAAGCAAGATTGTTTGAGCCCTGCTCTATGCAGAGGCATTTCTACAGGGATGGCAAAGCTCTAAGTTTTGCAAGAAGCCTTACCCTGTCGTGTAAATCCCTCCTCTCCCTTGCTGCTGTAGCCAGTAAGCAACGCCAAGATTGGCTAAAACGGTGCAGGAGAGGAGTGATTTCCACTGCAAGGTAAGGCTTCTTGCAAAACTTAGAGCTTTGCCATCCCTATAGAACACGCCACTGGCTCTATGCTCCCTTTCTGAGGGCAAAGAGAGCATGAATAAAGGCCACACGTGTGCTGTTCTAATTTTCTGGATGCTGTGCACCGTGCTGATGCTGGACAAAAGGCCAGTGTTGATGTTCTCAAGTGTTTGCAATTAACTGGTGTTTTAATAGCAATAGAGGGTTGTGTTTGAACATTGCCAAGTTGCAGATCTGTAATAGATGTTTTAGTGGGTTAATATTACCCTGATGACTAGCGTTGACTCCCGATCCTCTTTCCCCTTCTCTTCTTTGCCTAGGTCTGCAGTACCTACTCCCGGGAGCTTGTGGTACCCAAAGCAGCTACGAGAGCCATGGTGCTGGGGAGCTCAAAATTCCGAAGCCGGGGTCGGATCCCTGTGCTCTCCTACTTCTACAAAGAGAATAAAGTGAGTCCATTTGTGTGTTCCTCTTTTAGAGGTTCTGGGGCTGTCTGTCAAACCAGGTGCCTCTTTCTGAGCTGTGTTAGAAACCCAGGAGTTTATCCAACTCCCTGCAGGAAGCTATTCTTGAGCCTCTGTGGGGATCACAGACAAATCAGGTGGTGGGGGCCGGATACCACTTTGCACTGGGCGATTGCACATCTGAATCGCATCTTCCAGCATTACATGAAGCAGGTTTGGTGTATACCTTTCTGTCTGCTGTGCGAGATTGTTACTGGGAGGGAGCTTCCTAAAGGCAGGGGAAGCAGTCAGAAACGTGACCTTCAGTCTAAAGTGGTCCAGTCCACTGCGCATCATTCTGCTGTATGTGTCGAAGCCTTAGAGTGCAATCCTAACCTGGATTTTGGTTAGGCCAGCAAATTTTGGCCGGCACCACGGCCACAGTAAAGCATATTTGGACCACTCTCAGAGTCAGGGAGGACGGCCCATGTCTGACTCCGAGCGTGGTCCAAACATACCTGAAAGTGTCCCTTGTGCTGGCCAACTTTGCTGGCCTAACTGTTCCCGCCTAACACTAGGTTAGGATTGCGCTCTTAGACAAAACTTGGAGCACTTATTGAAGCTGCAGAAAGCTTCCTTCTCTTGGACTGAAATGACTAAAGTGAGTCATTCTTGTTGCAAGGTCTTTGAAGAGACTAATTTGGTGATCCAATTTCACATTTAAAAAAACCACAGGCTTTTTAAATTTAAGGATGCATTTAGCTGCCAACATGCCGGGCTGGCATTTTTAACTTGCAATTGTGGGATCCATTGGAGCCTGTTCAATTTTAAATTGTTTTATGTCATTGTTTGAATCTTTTATCCTGTCTTATATAGCTTTTATTTTATCTTATTGTTGGTAATTTTAATGTTGTAAGCTGCCGTGTGTTCCCCAATACGGGGCAGAAAGGCAGGATAGAAATTCAGTAAATAGTAACTATACAAGATTGTATCTGCCTTGTTCCCACATTGCAGCTTTAGTTCAGGGAAGCACTGTGCCCCCTTCAATCAGTGTCTTATTCACCTCTTACCTTTTAACAAAGTGCTTCCAATCCTGGGGTTGTAATCCAGGCATGCACATTTTCTTGGAAGGGATGCTGCCCCCCTTAAGGGGGGCAGCAGCCTGACTGGGGACTGGTGGCTGCTGTTAGTACAGCACCATTTGGGTTTTGCTGCCATCGCCACCAAATGTGGGTAAGGGTTTTTTTTACTTAGCAATGAAACCCAGAAGTCCTGTTCTCAGGGCGGCCACGGGTCCCTGGTCAGGGAAGAGAACTTGGAGCCAGCTGTGACATGCAAGACAAGAAATCTGGACCCCTCCCACACTGCTAATGGGTGACTCCACATGGGAGGTGGGGAAAGGCAGTTCTTGGACGACACTCAGCAGCCCTGCTGTTCCTTGTAATGACGGAGGGACTTGCTAAGATAGCACAGATTGCCACAAACTCTTCTCACAGGTTCCATGGGAAAAATAATTCCACTGGGAGTCCAACATGTGCCTTTGGATTCCATTGGTGGCCACCAAATTTTGGGCAAAATGGAACCCAGAGGCACATCTTGTACTCCCAGGGGAATTATTTTTCCCATG
Source organism: Lerista edwardsae (assembly GCA_029204185.1). Taxonomy (NCBI): domain Eukaryota; kingdom Metazoa; phylum Chordata; class Lepidosauria; order Squamata; family Scincidae; genus Lerista; species Lerista edwardsae. Next base: position 62,023 of record JAJKFI010000023.1, read on the forward strand.
GAACCCGGGAGAAGAGTTTATGGCAATCTGTGGGGCCAACCTTTTGAGGGAACAGATTTTTCCGTCAAAAAAACGTTGAAATGTTTGAAACGACTGTGTTTCAGTGTGTTTGAAGTCACTATTTTGGGCCACCTTCAGCGCTGCTAATCTCAGCTTTTTGAACTGGAGGAAAGCGCTTGGCCCCAATCGCTTTTTAAAATTGGAACTTGTCGTCGTAGTGAACAAAGATGCCGACTGCCACCTTCTTGACTCAGCTGCCTTTGCACTGCCCCAGGCTAAAGTATGGACAAAATTATTTTGCAACAGAATTGCTTTTCCTGGGGAATCTTCCCTTGGCAGATGGGTTTGCTGTTGTCTTTGCTCTCTGGTTGCTCAGCATTGCCAGAAGTAATGGGGGCGGGGAAAGCTGAGGGTTACTTCACTTCTGCTGTAAGGGGGATGTCGGAATGGCCACAGCCTCGGTCCTAAGGCTCAGACCAGAGTAAGACAACCTGCCTTGCCGGATCTTTGCTCCATGCTGCGAACTTGTCTGTTTCAGGCTGCCATCTGCCGGTGTAGCCAGCCTTTGTCTGGGTTTAGCGCTCGCTGCCTTGAAGACGAACAGCTGCTGCAGGCCATTGGGGAAGCCAACCCGGGAAGCCCGTTCATGTATGTTGTAGACACAAGGCCAAAGGTATAACTTCGCACGGGATCTGTGAGCACTCGCAGGGTTCGCGTCGCTTCTGGCAGACGGTGGCTCAGGCTGTGCCGGGACGCGGCACGGGTGGAAAACAGGCGTTCTGGAAACGTGTGACAGGGAGGAGAGGGAGGTTGGTTTTCTCCAAAGTCTTTGATGCCTCCCTTCCTCTTCACCACTGCACATTAGAGCATTCCAGGCATTCATGGTTTGCTGTGCAGCGGAGGTGCCTGCACGTGGCTTTCCTGGACCAGGCTGTAGGCAATGGGAGGCAGAGACAACAGTGTCCAGGGCGAGTCTGCTCTGTGTTAAGTTAAAATTCTGCATCAAGTGAAATTGAATTCTACAAAGATTCAGATGGGCAGAATTCTCATTTCCGCCATAGGGGCTTCCCTTATTTTGAGCTAGGAGCTGAACCCCTGCCTGTAGCTGCTGGGCATCTTTGCCAGCCTTCCCCTCTGGCTTCCGAGACTTCGGCAGGTCTTGCCCACATTCCTTTAAGCCTATGTTGCAGTGCTGAAGGCTGGAAATGTGCCCCCTCTTAAAAATGAAACGGGAGGGTGTTCAGAAAGCCAAATTCTTTGCTCACTGCTGTATTCTGTGCTCCCCTGGGATTGAGGGGACGATTTTACTGGCACGATTTTACGTGATTTTCAATGTCCAGGTTAAAACCAGTGCTGAGAAGGGCCCATAGATGTTCCATGTACGTTTTTTGTGTAGGAGGTCCCAAGGTCAGTTTCTCTGTCTGGAAACCAAGCCCTACGAACAGTGGTTAAAGGAGCTTTAGCGTGAAGAAGAGAAAGCTAAGGGAAGGTATGATAGCCATGATGGGCCATCACACAGAAAGGGGACAATTTCCATGGCTCCTGAGTGCAGGACTCGAACCTCCAATGCGGTAAATTGAGGTTAGACATGAAGAAGAATTTCTAACTCGTGCAGTTGTGGGAACTTGATTGCTGGGGGGTTTCGAGCGGGGATGGCCAGCCACCTGTCAGGGATGCAGCAGCAGTGGCCTAGATGACCTCTAAGAGAGCTTCTGATTCTAATATTTTATGTGTCTGTGACTTGGCTAGAAAACCTGGGAAACACCTCAGCCTGTGGTCAGGAGGTCGGGCTGGTGAGTAGTAGCGTAGTCTGACAGGTGGAGGAACTGTCTAGCCAGCAAGCCTGCAGAGGGCAGCCGCGTGTGGTTTTGGGGTTCAGCTTGCAGTGCTGCGAGGCTTGGCGTTCTAGTCCCAAGCACCAGGGGGTGAGCCTCTGTATTTTATCACATTTGCATCCCACTATTTCTTCAAGGCACGAGGGCAGCGTGCAGGGGAATGATCCCATTTTCCTTTTGCAACAGCCCTGCAAAACAAGGGTGAATGAGGGTGGAACATCCTTGGGGGACCTAGTGGGGGGCCTCAGAACTCGGGGTCCCATCTGGCAGATAGTCTTCAGGGGCTGTTTCCCTGGTGCCATCACACACAGGTCACAGGGGTTTCCATAGGGGTAGCCAAGGAGTTGCTACAGCCAGCTTGGCGGAGGGCGCCTGTTTTGCATAGAGGATCTCAGTGGGAGGAGCCAGAAAAGACTCCCCTCTGCCCAAGACCCTCTGTAGTCTGCCAGCCAGGGGGTAGTGCTGGGATAAGACACTTTCCTCGAACAGCGTTGTGCCATTGGTGTAGTTGATCCTCTTCTCCAATACCTTCGCTGGATTCCAGCAGAGCGAGGGCCTTCGAGGCTGGAAGGAGAGCTTGTCGCAATATATACATATTTGTTGTGATGGTTGCAATTTAGTGGTGGCCCTCGTCGTCCCTTTCATCGTGATCTGACCTTGCTGCTCTATGCGTTTCCTTGGCACCGGCTGCCATTGCTCGGGAAACACACAGAGCAGTGAGATAGCAGCATCGAGTATTGAATGTTATCAAGAGGGGAAAGAGACACAGAGCTGCTGCTTTTGTCCAAAGCTGCTCAGCTCCTGTATTGTCTTATTCCAGCTTTGGCTACTTGTTGAGGGGTCCGGGGAGGCAATCTGGTTTTTCCTCCCAATATTGACTTTCCTCCAACAGTGCTTATAATAGGGCCACTGGCCCTATTAACTCTTTTTTTGCCTTTTGATTCTTCCAGCTGAACGCCATGGCCAACCGAGCTGCAGGGAAGGGCTACGAGAACATCGACAACTACGGCAACATCCGTTTTAAGTTCATTGGCATCGAAAACATCCATGTGATGAGGAGCAGCCTGCAGAAGCTCTTGGAAGGTGTGTTGGTTTGCGCACTGTGGCTCTCTCTCTCTCTCTCTCTCTCTCTCCCTCCCTCTCCCTCCCTTGAGGTTGTTACCTGTTGCAGAGCCTGTGGGCCTCAAGGGATGGGGAGATGGTTAGGAGCATAAATGCCTGGCAGTCTTCCTGGCTTGTTGAAGTGGATCCCGAAGCCTAATGCTTTCCTTGGGACATCACAAAGTACCTGCATAAGCTTTCAGGTTCTCCAGAGCTCTTCTGCAGGCTTGAGGCTGAGCCCCAGAAAGGTGGGCGGAGAAAGCATTGTGCTGACCAAGCATCAACCAGGTCTGCCTTTCAGGACGGTCTTAAAATGGCCACAGGTGGTGTTGGGCAGATGTGATTAGCTTCTGCTCGGTACAAGGCAGGGTTCAGGTTACACCGTGGGTGCTGGGACAAGAAGAGAGAGTCTGCTCCCCCACGTGTTGGAAAATACAAAGCATAGCCGTTGCTGGCCAGCAGTAGTGGAGTGCACCAGTCCTTTCTCAAGCAAAGAAAAGTAAAGAGAAACTTGGTCCTCTTCTTATCCTAGACAGGATCTCTTGGAAATGATTTCAGTTCAGAGTAAGAATGGATCAGGAATGGCCAGCCTCTTCCTTATGGGCAGCCAAATCCTTTCTGGCCAAGCTGCTCTGGGGTAGAGCCCACCCCGACCGTGACATCGTGACCATAAACTTGCCCCTGTACAGTGAAGAAATTGCTTCTACTTGGGGGCCAGCTGAATCCAAAGCAGACTTTGTGTGACACACACCACCAAACAAGATGTAACCTGATGGCGTGCTGTACACCGAGCCCTGTTTTTCCAGTGTGAGGGATCTCTGTGTTTGAGTGTTCCAGAATCTCCTGTTAAGCATCATTGGTGTTATGGCAGAGAGAGAGAGAGAGAAGTCAGCGATGGTGATGTCGCCAAAATATTTGAGAGTTTATTGGCAGAGTCCTGCTTCTCTAGGACTATCTTTGGTAGCCGTTTGTGAGACCTGCTCCTAGGGATTAGCCCCTGGTGCTTGAAATAGGTGGTGTGGAGGGCAGGGGCAGAGCCGTCCCCCAAGTCAGCCCTTTGCTCTTCCTCCTTTTAGTGTGTGAAACAAAATCACCTTCCATGAGTGACTTCCTGACTGGCCTCGAGAACTCCGGCTGGCTACGGCACATTAAAGCTGTGATGGACGCGGGGGTGTTCCTCGCAAAGGTAAGAAGAGTCTCCGTTGACTTTCAAAGACATGCGTTCTTGGTGGAACGGCAGAGCGTCCTCCGGAGCGATAAATTGCATTGGCTGGAAGGTACTTACACTGTCCTGGAGGAAAAGAGCCGCTGATGAATGTGGCAGTTGTCGCATCGATCCTGGTGACTGCCTTGAGTTCTGCCTTGAGTTGATGCTTGGCTATGCTCAAGCAGAGGCAGCTCGGCAACAAGGCAGAGTAGAGAAGCTGGCTAGATTTGGGGTGCCCCGAAGTGCAGCAGAGCAGGAGGGAGAGGAAAGGAGGGAGAGGGGGTCATCTTGTCCAGTGTGGAGGGGCACATGTGCAAAACGTGGCCTAAGGTGCAGATGTGGGGGAGTCAGAACATCTCTCGAATCTGGGGGCATCTCTGCTTGGTGTGTGTTGTGTTGGCTGGTTTGAGGAAGGGGGTTGTGTGGCTCTGTGATTGAGCACCAGTTTTGCATGCAGAAGGTCCCAAATCACATCCCTGCCATCTCCAAGTAGGACCAATCCGTATGGCTGCTTCTTATGTTCTCGATATGTTCTATTCAGATGGATATAGATCTTTGTTTCTCAACATCCCCCTTACTCCGTACCACTTTGTGCTTGCTGGCTCATCATGGTGACGTCATCACCAGTTACTTCCAGGTTGGGAGGCCTGCATGATGCACCAAATGCCAGTAAGAGATTCAGAGCCTTCAAAGAATCTTTTTCATGTCAGCACATGAAAACCATGTGCTGGAGTTCTGCTTGCCAAACAGAGCCGCCTGCTGTCTGGTGCATCATGTCCCAGTCTTGCTGCTGGCCAGTGGGTATCTGGGGGTGTCGCATGTACCTCCAGACTCCACCTCCCATGATGCTGGTGATACGTGTACCACCGCTTGAGAAACACTGGTCTAGATCCTTTGGTGCCTTAACCCAGCATTTCTGTAAATGTTCATTTCACATCAAAATAGCAGCATGTTTTTAAGGTGCCGTGAGCATTTTCTCTTCGGTGTCTCATGTGTCGGTAGGCAGTGAAAGATGAAGGCGCCAGCGTCTTGGTTCACTGCTCGGATGGCTGGGACCGCACTGCCCAAGTCTGCTCGCTAGCCAGTATCCTCTTGGATCCGTTTTATCGGACGCTTAAAGGATTCATGGTAAGACCAGAGAAACTCCTGGGGTTTGGAAACAACATAGTCAATTTGAGCACACAGGGTTGGTTGAGAATTGGTCCAACATATGAACAAGCCAATTAAAATGCATTTAATGGCTTCCACAGGGAAGTAATTTTTGAGAACTTGTGCCTTGGAGCATCCATGTGCTTTGTGTGTGATGAAACAAGATTTCAGTAATGAGTTGGAAGGGCTTTGATTATGTATGCCTTACCCTTTTATTATTATTATTAAGAAGAATATATCACTTTCAGCAAAAAAAAAAGTTCACAAAGACAGTCAAACACCTAAATGGCTCCCTGTTCCAAAAGGCTTCCACTGTCAAACAGCCGCTAGAAAAGACACTGTGCTGGGGTGAAAAGGGACAGTTACTCTCCCCTTGCTAAATATGAGCAGCACTTGAAAAAATGCCTCTTTGCCCACTAGCAGGAAAAAGCCTTTTACGTTTTTACACATCTCCAGGAGCACAGTTGGCCAGCTTGTCTCTCAGGCAATGGAAGTTTCTGGCACTTCTGCCCGAGAGGAGGGCACTGTTCTGTAGTGGCCTGGCAACGGCATGCAACGGGCCTGTTTTCAGTGGTTGCTGGCAGTAGAACGCGCTGGCTGGTCCTGATAGGATTGGGCTATAGGAGGCATCTGGTGGGCCACGGGGAGATACAGGGAGCTGGACTAGATGGGCCCTTGGCCTGGTCTAGCAGAGCTCTTTTAAGAAGCAGTAGCAACATACGTGTGAGGAGGGGGAGATATTGTCTGCCTGCCGTCTTCAGTAGTCCAGATGCCAGAATCAACTGCTCAAGTGCCAGTCCTTATTTTTGCTTCCATGTGTATGGTTGTGTTATACCAAAACACAGACTAGCATTGTAGCACCTATGTAAGCTCACCAAATGTGCAGGAACAAAAGTCCAATTTGTATCACTTTTGCTAATCATGGAGAGCGATGTGGGGCACTGAAATCTCCCCTCCAATAGTTTTGCTTAAAGCTCCTAAAGATGTTGGGGAGAGCACAACAGGCATTTTCATGCCATATCAATCAATCAATCAGCTCAAGTTAGTGGCCGCAGGAGCATGGGATGGACTGGAGTGTGGACTGTGAAGAACGTCTGTTCCTTCCCACTTTCAGTGAGTGGAATGTGTGAACCAGGGTGCCCTGCGGCATAGTTTGAGGGAGGTGGTGGGTTCTCCCTCACTGGAGACTTTCAAGCAGAGGCTCAACCGGTACCTGCAGGGGATGCTCTAGGAGGATTTCCTGCTACAGGCAGGGGGTTGGACTAGATGACCTTGTGGGACACTTCCATGATTCTGTGATGGATGCTATTGATAGCACCTGGCCCTGCCATTGTGAGGGTGACATCTCCTGCCGCTGCGTCTCGGGTACCTTGAGCTGCTTTGGGTTTGAAGTGCAGGTTTGCAATGCCAAAAAGCTGGCCTTTTTCACCCCAAGGGGTAGAAACCAGTTTTTAAAGGAAAGGAAACCCAGCCAGCAACTGAGCCTCTGAATGTTTTTTTGCCCCAATTGCATTTTGGGGACTCCACCCAGCCCTCATTAGAATGGCATGCGCTCTCTCGCTCTCGCTCTCGCTCTCGCGCTCTCTCTCCTGGAGACACAGTTCTACCTAGCAGCAGTCTAGATAATGAAGGGTGCTCAGGATCTGATTAGCGCTGCAGAATAGGTTCCCTGAGGGCCTCAAAATGTTTTCAGGAGAAGCTGCGGGTTTCTGAGGCCTCTTTCCTTGTTTCTCAGCTTGACCCAGATTAGCCTTTGAGGGGATCAGATTCTGCTTCTGGGGTTGTCTGATGCCTTCTCCCCTCCAGGGCTCCGGTAAAAATGGTTTGGTTGGAATGGAGAATCCAAAGACATTTATTTCTGCAAAGATCAGAAATAAAGATCAGAAAGGGGGGGTGGGGAGGGGGCAAGTAGCCGCCTGCTCCCCTCCTGGGGAGTGGAGAATGTGTGGCGTTTCCCATTCCAGCACGTTTCCTTCGTGTGTTGCTTCTTTCCAAAAACCCTCAGTAGAGAAAAATACCCCCAGGGATGTTCCAAGCACTGCTTGCCTTTCCGAACTGCGTGGGCCCCCTCCGCTGAGAGACGGAGGCAGTGGCGCTTGGAGCTGTACCGCTTCAGCCTGCGTCGAAAGGAGATGCTCCCCTTGTGCACGCTGCTTGGCGTTGGCAGTCCATGTCCTTCATTGTATGCGCTGGCAGGAGTGATGCCGCAGGCTGTCCTTGCCGAACCAACCGGGGGCTTCATTTGTTTTCCTCTCTCTGACTTCCACTTACAGATCCTCATAGAAAAGGAGTGGATTGTGATGGGCCACAAGTTCTCCCACAGGTAACATCGCATTTGTGAGTTCTATGGGGCAGGGAGAGAGGGCTTCTCCTTGCACAGTCTCTTCCAGGCAGGCCTGTTTGTCATTACATTGCTTTTGCTGAGCTTTATGTTGCCTTGTGGTCTGGTGGGTAGCCCTGGGTGCGAATCCCTGCTCATCCACTAGATGGCCTCGGTGTGGTTCTCCAGTAGGTCCTGTTCAGGTATGCCTCACTTGCTTCCAGATGACAGACAGGAAGAACGGCTGCAGTTTGGGATAACCTTTGTCGAAGCCATTATTCCTACTGTAGCATCCAGGATCATTCTCCTCCTTGCCTGTGCAGTGGCAAGAGTAGCAATTTTCAACCAAGGATGTTGAATAGCTGGATATGCCATGACGTCACAGACTTGAAGCCGTGGATTTACTAAAATGGCTGACTGAATCATTGCCGCGAACGACGAGGTTTGCCGCCGGAAGGGCTCTCTCGCTCGCTCGGCGCGCGTGTGAAAGTTAATTTTATGGGGGGGGGGTGAGTGTAGAAGTTTAAAAAAATACTCTTAATAGCCTAGAAGTAAAAAAAGAATTACTCTCCTATTGACAACTACTTGTGTTATGAAGAGATTTTAATGTAATATAATTACGCGGAATTAAACCTTGAAATTGCATATTAACTCATAATATGGTTACCACTGATGTTTCTCCACGATCACACGTTGTTATTTTGGTAAGTTTTTACTTCAGGAGTAAACGATTAAGCGCTAAACATCATGCGAAAACCCATTGGAAATCATTGGAATGAGCAATGTTTTGGACATACTGTCATGGCCACTAAGGCGTCAATGCGTTTCCATTCATTCTGAAGGGAGGGCCTAGGCCTGTTTTCAACGTTTTCTTCTCGTGGCGCACTGTCTTTTATGTTCCTCTTGTGATGTCACTTCCGGCGTCAGGGAGACTCTTCTGGGTTCTGCCAGTAGAGGTAGAGAGACAGATAGTTCGTTACTGCAGACAGTTGCCCTACAGACAGAGCTGCAGAACCCAGAAGAGGTTTTCGTCTATTTTTCAACCGCTGTGCTCCAACAGCACCCCACGCACCAGTGTGCCACAGCACAAACCAGTTGAAAATCTCCAGGTTAGAGTGTCAGACTAGGACTTTGGTGTTAGCCTTGAAGCTCCTTGGAGACCTTGGGACAGTCTCAGTCTCGGCTTCTCTCAAGGTGGTTGTGGGGATCAGCGTGAGAGGGAGAGCAGTGAGCCCTCACCTGAACTTCTGGGAAGAAGGGTGGGATATAAACGCAACAATGATTTATTCCTCACCCTAGGACAGAACGTGCCTCTTTCCCCAAAAGTAATGGCGAAGATTGTTACAGAGCTAGATTTTTAGATCAGGATACTTGTGACCTGTTGGCCAATTTCTTGACGGACCACCTAATCACCTGCTGGGTGACCTGCAATGAATGGTAGCATAGACGCGATCCAGACAGGTTCTGAGTGTGTACTTAAAAGCAGACATGTACTCTCCTTTCAGATTGATTTGTTAGCTGCAAAGTGATGGTCAGTTGCTCTGAGTTTTAAACTCCTGGGAATAGCCACTAGAGCAGCCTCCCCTAAAAGGCACACCTGGGCTTCTCATTTCATTTGGAGCTTGAAAACAGTTTCATCCCATACTTGGGTCAGCATTGTCTGGTCCACCTGAGTGATAGCCGTGGTAATGCATTGTGTAAATTCCATTAAATCTCAGGGCAGGGGTGGCACAAATACCTTAACATAGCCCCAGAGAAAATTGAGCACAAAAGTGCTGTTGCAGCACTGTAATTGACGTGAGTTTTCATGAACTCCAATACTCAGTAAGCCTTCTCTGTGCTTGATAACATCCTGATTGACAGGAACGAACACACACAACACACACACACACACACCCTCGAGAGAGCGAGAGCCAAGGGCATTCTACTTCCCCGATGCACGCACATACAAAACGTGGGGACTTTCTCCTTCTCTCACCACGTGCTGTGCTTCTTTATCACTTCCTGTTAACGATGTTATGGCTCACCAAAGTCCCGAAGGCCATTATGACTCACCCTGAACTGCAAGTCATTGTATTAGTGAGTCATTTTATCAATGATAAATAATTATCATTTATTAATGATTGTATATATCCCTTAGTATATGTTAATATAGACAGTCAGGATATAAGATCTAGAATGCAAAAATTGGAGGCCTTAGTTGGAAACTGGGGTCTGGGCTTTAAAAGAGAAGGGGTGGACCCTGCAAGGCCCTGGGCAGATCTCCACGTGTGCTCAGGGTCTGCCCCCCATTCATTCGGGTGGGCAAGAGTTCCTCAACTGCCAGCATGGAGAGTTCACCTTAGACACCGTCGTGTTTCCCGCGCTGTGTCTGCCTCTCCAGGTGTGGCCATCTAGAAGGTGACCCCAAAGAAGTGTCTCCCGTCTTCACCCAGTTCCTTGAGTGCACCTGGCAGCTCATGCAGCAGTTTCCCTGCGCGTTTGGCTTCAACGAGCGGCTTCTCCTGGAGATCCACGACCACATCTACTCCTGCCAGTTTGGCAACTTCCTGGGAACCTGTCACAAGGACCGGGAAGAGCTGAAGTGAGTTGCCATGTCCCAGCGGGGTAGAGCTTCATGGTTGTCGGCAGCTTCTTCATTGTGAACAGTGAAGGGACAAATTCTGTAAACGAACAGGGGCTCTGGAGGGTAGCGCTCCGAGTATTTACAGTGAAATCCCTCCTTCGCTACTAATTGGGATAAGTGTTGGCTCCTTGGCTTTGTTATGTGTTGATATGGCTCAGTGCGAAAACAATCCAGTTCAGAACGAGTAGGAAGGAGCAAAGAGTGTACATACATCTCCCCCCTTTTTCCTCGTCCACTTGCATCCACTGCTAAAATGTTAACCCGCAGGTTCCTGTGACATCAAAACTGGGGAACAGTGGTTTAAGTCAGTGGTTCCCAAACTTACTGTGGCCGTGGGGCTCTTATTCTGCAATGGCCTCTTCATTGTGGCTCTCCTGGCTACCACAATCTAGGATCTCGTGCAATCCAAGATGGCGGCACCTGGGAGAGCGGCAAAGAAGAGGCCATCAGGGCCATCCCACGATGCTCCAGTGCGCTTCTTGCAGCACCTTAAAGTACCACGGTTGAGACTGCTTTAAGTGATTCTAGCAAACCAGAATATCTAACCAGAATCTGATCTGGGCTTAGGCTTGCTCAAACTGCGGTTTCTTTTGTTGAATGTGAGTTGGGGTGGGTTTTGGAGAGGTTTTTCACGTAGCCAGGCTCGCGTGAGGAAGGAAGGAGCGTGCCCGGTCACTGGTCCCTTTATGATCCAATCAACTACGGTTTGGATCATTTGAACCAGACCATTGAGCCACACAAACATTTCCTTCCACATTAGCCGCTTGAGGACTGCAGCTTCAAAGTGTAGTGTGCGCCTGGGTGGTCATATGAGCACTTGGGGCATGCAGGAGGTTTGAGTACAGAAGAGGGCACTTCCGCACGTGTGTGCACCTTCAAATGTATCTTTGCTGTGTGCTGCACGCCTTTCTGTCCCTGTGCGGGAGCGTGGAAATGCACCCAGTTGTGGCTGGGATCACAGATTAAAGAAGATGGGCCCATCATTGGAAGGGACAACCCTGTCAGTACTTTTGCCCTCCTTGGTTATGAGTGACATCTAGCTGTGTCCTGATATCATCGCGCCCTCACTTAATGGCACGGGTGGAGAGGTGCGCATTGCAATGACAACAAGACACAGGAAGTCAAAGTGGATGGTGCAGTGAAGGGGGTTGCCATGGCTGGCAAGCGCACTGTGATGTCCTGTCTCATGACTGCAGTTAACCCCAGAAACCTCCCTTGGCAGAATCTTCGGCAAGACCCATTCCGTGTGGCCTTTCCTCCTGCAGAAGAAGCAAGAGTTCAGGAATCCGCTCTATAAGGGGTTTGCAGCTTACAAGGAACTCCGACCGAACACGCTGCCGTTCAGCTTCCAGTAAGTCGCCTCTTGGTGAGGATGGCCTTTCCACAGCCCTGAAACTGAGAGCTGGGGCCTTGGATCCCCCGGCCACTCTGTCTCAGACGTTGATGGCTCCCAAAGCCTTTTGGATACTGCAGGGAAGAAGTTGGAAATAAGGAAAAGGTTTTCGGGTTGGTCGGTCTGCTGGCTTTCATGAGCTGGAAAACGCTCTGGTGGATTTTTAGTTCTTTATCACAGTTCTTTCATACCAAGTACAGCGCAGCCTCCTGAGCTGCAGGTTTGGGACCCACAGATTTGATCCATTGCACATCAGGAGGGCCTCACTTTACCTCCTTAGTGCAACCGGAAGAGTCCTCCAGAGGTCCTGTAGTCCAAACACGCTTTATGGTAGCCTTTGTGCTGGCCAAACTTTGCTGGCTTAGTTTATGAGGACCTAACTCCAGTTTAGGATTGCACTCTGTATAATGTGTGTTACAATGCAGGCAATAGATGACTAAAAAGATTTTGATGATACATACCGTTGGAATCAACACCTCTGAATTGTATAAGAATATTAAAAAATCTGACAAAATATTCTTTTTACACCGTGTCATGCTAAAGCATATGTTCGTGTTGTGTGCAAATCCATGGTAAATCTTGGGCCTGTGTGTGCCCCTTCCTTATTTGCACACTAGGGGAGGAGATTGTTTCCTGTTTGTTCAGATACGGTCAACTTGTTTGAACCAAGCAGTTTCAGACACAGTTTGATCTTTCTTTTACATCCTAGCTTAACTCGCTGCTTTTGTTCAAGCTGCAGTTTCCTGTATTATATTCACTTGGGAAACAATGGTTTGTTCCCGAGTGAAGGGCGGTTGGGGGGTGAACCCTTTTAGAATTGTTCTTCGAGATGATAAAATAACAGTGTCCACATATTTCCAGATTTCTGGTGAAATCTGTTTTTGTCAGTATTGTAGTGACACACAACTGCTATCTGCAAAGCCGATGACTTCTAAAGTGTCCCAGTTCACACTAGACTTTTCAAACCCCCATTAAAAAAAGTTGATAGTTTGACATTTTCTTCCTAAATTAAAAAGGGAAAACATGCTTGGTCTTTTGTCCCCTTTTGCAAACCTTAAAAGTTTCACAGTTCTCCGGATATTTCTCCTCCAGGTTCTGGTGTGGCATGTACAACCGCTTTGACAAAGGAATGCACCCAAAGCAGAGCATGTTGGATCATCTCCTTGGCTGCACCGGCCAGAAATCGGAGCTGGAGGATGTTGCCAGTGAACTGGAGAATGTGAGTCATGCTCAGCCATGAGGGGAAGTTCGGGATGGTGTAAATCCCGAGAGCCAGAGTAGTGTAGTAGTTCAGGGATTAGATTTAGACCTGGAAGATCCAGGTTCAAATCCCTGGTCAGCCATAAAGCTTCATTCTCTGCCTTGCCTACCTCACAAGGTTGTTAAATGAACAAAAGGAGGGAGGGAACTATGTACACCACCCTGAGCTCCTTGGAGGAAGGGTAATCTAAAAAAAGTGACAATCCAGCAGTGCATAATTTGGGTGGTCTGGGCACTGAGAGGAGGTTTCCACTGGGAGGCGAATACAGAACTATCCCAGGCTGCGATCTGAATCCTCAGTCCCATATGTAGCCTTCACAGTGTGGTTCTCTTCTTTGGCTGTGTGCTGTTGAGCTTCAGCAGGCAATTGTCCTGGACCAGTCCTCAGGGTCATACTTCATTCTTTTTGCTGGCTGGCCTTCTTGCGCATTCACATACTGGCTCCTCAGCGACTCCGTCCTGCCACAGCAGGTACTGCAGCTTGTTACAGCCTGACATTCCATCTCCCATCCAAAAATCGACCACAGACTCTCCTGCTTAGCTTCAGGCAGTACCAGCAGCTCAATTATCAGTCCACACCTCCTGCCCTCATACCAATTTCCTAGGCCAGGTTGAAATTAGTCCAAGGGGTGTCCTAATCAGTAGATCAGCGATTTTCAATGTTTTTCCTTCTCATGGCATACTTACCTCTATGGTCTTCTCTATGGCTTTTGCCTCTTGTGATGTCACTTCCAGGAGATTCTTCCAGGTTCTGTGGCTGTGTTTCTAGGGCAACTGTCTGTATCAACCAACTGTCTGGCAGAGCCGGTAGAGGAACAGACTACAGGGAATTGCCCTAGAAACACAGCCACAGAACCCAAGAGAGTTTTTCAGCAATTTTCAACTACTGTACTCCAAACTCCCACAGCACGCCTTTGGACCTTCTGTGGCTTGCTGGTTGAAAATTGCTGCGGCAGATGCTTGGCCCATGAACTCTTCTTCAGCCACCCTTCCTTCCTCCCAGCCAATCTTCTTTGCAAGGAAGTGAGCAAAGCTGCTGGTGGTGTTAGGACGGGGTAGTTGTAAATTTCAGCACTGTTCAGCCTGTGGGCAGAAGTCGAGACTTGGAATCTTAGAGTTCCTTCCTTTCTGCCCCCTCAGAAGCTTCCCCTCCTGGACGGAGCCCTGCCTGACGAGATCTCCGTTTTATCTAAAACGGCAACTGCCTCGGCCCGCTGTTCGCCATCGCCAATGCTCAACACCCCCCAGGACTATGAAGGTGAGCCCCCTGCCCTCTTGGCCAATGGCACCATTCCAGGGAAGGAAGATGGCCAGCAGGGGAAGAGCAAAGAGGGTCTCGTGAACCCCCATGACATTCCAGCCGGCGATGTCCCTGCTGCTGCCGCTGCCGCCACCACCAATGGGACCCCCCAGTTTGCCGCTCAAGCAGGAGACTTCCAGGACCATTGAGCTGACCTTCCGCACCTCGCTGTGTAGACCAGTGGCAATAAAGCATGCCGGACCTGTGGCCCGCTGCTCGAACAGCTCCCCGACCCATGTATGGCTAAGTGTTGTATTCTGTGTTTTTTAAAGTGGTAGAGGAGAGGGGTGCTGTTTTGGAGGCTCACTGGATCAACCCAGGGCTTGGAGCTGGGGTTTTGGCTGCCACAAGTGTGAAACGGGACCTACAGACCAAAATGGCCCCGGGGGCTCCCTGTCTTCGCCCCGTCCGCTTTCCTAGTGGAGGGACATCTGCATGGTTCCTGCCAGGGCTGCCACGCTGCTTCCTTGCTGGCTTCCCAGACAGGTTATCCTTTTTAAGCTGGGGAGAAAGGATACGTCCGTATTGCGTTGGATGAGTGGACTCTAAGAAAGTGTGAGCTCCCCATGCAGGGACACGGATGTGGATCCATTTCCAAAGAGGCTTTTTCTTGGCTGCTTTTTGACACTCTGCATGGGAATTCCAGTTGTGACGTCAGTTTTGTTTTTTGCCATCCCACCCAACACATGTTTTGTAAACAGTTGTGCCTTTTTTTAAAAAAAGGAATCAGATATTGTTGTCATGTCCAGCAATTAGCAATGTGATGTTTTGTTACTGTGATATGTGGATGTGACGTTCAAGTGTGTGTCTCTTCTTTTGTGATCTTTTTTTAAAGCTGTGTTGAATCTGTCACTGCTGCCCCACTCTTTAATAACAGTATTAAGAATCTTGAAAGGTCTTGCGGCACATGGACGAATTGGTCAATGTAGTTTCTTAAAAGTGTCTGCAGATCTTAGAGGTAGCTGGTACAATCCAAAGCATTCCTGATTGGACCAAAGATCTCAGATCCTTTGGTTTTCTCATAGCCCTTGTTTCATTTAGCATTTTTCCCCTCTTGTTCAGACGCAGATCGGGCTGGTAAGCATCTTTGTGTGGTAGGTGAGGAGGCGTACCCCTTCCCCTTCCACCACCCAGATAATCCTGCGGGCTCCTCACTTTCTGTCATCCTGTGCCTGGAGGGGAAATGGTTTGAATTGAGCATCCACTGTATGAAAATTCTTTCCAGTTGATGGGATGTCTGAATGGGAACTCAGTGTTTACTTAATAAACCAAGGAACCTGGTTTTCCATTTCTGGTGATAGTCTGGGAAATTCTTGGCTCTGCTGGCTTCTGGTTAGCTTGAGAGAGGTAATTAGATGGCTAATTACCTTTGCAGGTCGCAGCCTCAGAATCTCTCAGGACAGAGATGTGGTGGACCATTCAAGATTGTCTGCATTACTTCCAGCTACAAGGATGTTAGTCCTCATGCGCAATGCTTGTGCTGCACTGGGCTCCCCAATGGCACATTCCTCGAATGAATTGGCCTCCTTTGGGAGACACCCCCCCCCGGGTATTCTATGAGATAAGCCTCACATGGTGGTAGAACCTGGAAAAGGCAGTAAGCTGGTGACGAGGCCGTTTTTGTGGTCTGCAAGTACTCTACAGCAGTGGTCCTCAAAATGTTTTACCACTGCAACCCACATAATTGGCCACGGTAGTTGTGTCACACTTCAGAATGCCACAAGGCATTCTGGGGTGCAGTATGGCCAATGAAGTGAGTAGTACAACCCAGTAGCACAACCCAGAAGCTGCGAAGTATTCTGGAGCGCACTGCACCCCAGAATGACTTGTGGCTTATGGGAAGCTCAGGCCTCGCGACCCACCAGAAATTGGGTCACAACCCACAGTTTGAGAACCGCTCCTCTAGTGCATTTCTACTTGGACTGCTGATGGTAGGCTTGAGCCATCTAATTCCCTCTGTGACACATTGGTGGCATGAAAGCCTGTTGGATAAAAAGAAGAAAGGACAGTGTGGCCCTGGCGGTATAATAATTCTCCCCCAATTGCCAGATGCTGGGCTAGCTGTCTGTAGCTGTATTTGACGTGCAACTCTTGGGTCGTGACAGAGTCCCACTCTGTTCCTTGGTTGGTTCCACATTATCTACTGCAAAAACCTTTCCAGAGAGGACAGCATCTCTGCAATGGTTACAATGGTGTCAGTGTGAGGATCTCTTGAAAACAAACCACAATTCCTCAGTTTGCCATTTAGAGCTAGTTTCAGGATTAAAAAAGATCAAGTTGCGTACTAAATATTGCTTTGATGTGGAAGGTATTGGGCCTATTCTTGGGGAACAAAAATCCAGCCGCCTGGCAGGTTCGTCACATGCGAGATTGACTTGGCAGGCACAACAAGATGCCATTTCCCCCAATCGGTTCTCGTCCGCTACTGCTGAAGGGTTCCTTTGGGAAGTCCTCTTTTGACCCGGATGAAAGCGCTTGCCGGCTAAGAGACTGGGCCCCGAATCCTTCCTCTTTGCCTGGCATCACAAATTCATTATAGCCGTCATCCCGAGAGAAGAGATGGAATTCGCCATCACAGTGCTTGTCATCTTCCTGACTTTCTGAAAACTAAGACTTGACACACTGTTAATGAGCACAAGCTCTTGAGAGAGAAAATAGAGTAGCACAGGGACACACATCACTCATAATTGTATGGCCAAAAGAATTGGTGCTGTAACTAGGATTGAAAGCATTTCAAGTTGGCACATTCAGCGATTTTCAACATGTGCCTTCTCACAGCACACTGATCTCTGTGGTCTTCTCTATGGTCTTTGCCTCTTGTGATGTCACTTCCAGGAGACTCTTCTGAGTGCCCCGGCTCTGTTTCTTGGGCTGTCTATAGTGATGAATTGTCTGTCCCTTTTTTCTCCACCAGTAGAGCTGTAACTTGTGGCACTGTGATCTGTTAAGCTGGAGGCAGGTTTTAGTTGTCATCCCCCTCCCCGCCTTGCCACAAGAGTTGAATGCGAGTTGAGAGAGGAGTTGCTTGAAGTGTGTGCCACCCTTGCCTCTGATACAATCCTGCAGTGCCTGTTTCTGTGCTTTTGCTGTATAATGCTGACATTCAGTATGGAGAGAAGACTGTTTATCAATCCAAACCAAAATAAAAAAAACCATCTTTTTGTTTACAACAATAAGCCTCTGTGTTTCTGTTTTCATTTTTAAAGTTTTCATTGGCAAGAACAAAGAAGCTAGCAATGCAGTCCTGTGCATGGCTACCCAGAAGTAAGACCCATTGGTGGGACTTCTTCACAGGTCAGCTTGTATTAGATTGCAGCTTGAGTTACCTTCCACTGCAGCAACTCGCTGCTCATCTGTAGTACTGGCTATACTTGGCATTCTTGTTGTAATAAAACTTAAAAGCTACAATCCTAAACGTATTTCCCTGGTGGTAGTTTCCTGTTCTGATTTCTAAATTTTACCGTTGGGAATTTTTCTGGAAAAATCAGAAGGCTGTCAAAACTAGCCCAGGGGCAGAGCAAATCTAGGGACAGTAACTGAATGGAAGGGGGGATATCTACCCATGAGCCCCCCTTTGTAAGAGATTAAAATGGGGCTGGGAGCCGCTGGGAGCCAGGAGTCCGATGCCCCACCCTTATTGTAATGAATGATCTTCCTCTTCCTCATTAAGGGTTTGTTGTTGTTGTGTCTGCTCCCTGACTTAGCCAAAGGAAGTCAGTTCGTACTCCACTTTTTCTCAGGTGCAACGACTGGGCAGCCTAGTGCTCCCTTCCTGCTTGGAAGCAATTGGTTTATTAAATTATCGTTTGTTCCTCGGTTCTGGATTTTTTAGAGGGGGGAAGGGGAGTCAGTGAGCATATACAATTGCAAACTTCAGAACCAAGAACATAGAGCCACTTGGCTGGGCTCTTTTGTGTCTCATAGTTTAAAAGAAGTTCTGCCACTTTCTTCTGGCAGGGAGCAGTCCTGGGCATTCTGCCTTGAAAGCAAGCCCCATGGAATTTGATGAGTAAATCCAATGATGTACCTCAGCCTGCCTAGACAAATTCCACCAGCAGACCTGTCGCTTTCTCTGCCTTGTGTTCTTCCTGCAGAAAGAACATTCTTCAACGGATCTCACTGCATGTGGACAAAAGTACTTTGGAAAAAAAGAGAAGCTAGATGCATGCGAGTTGCCTAATTTTCTGTTCCAGCTGTGAATTGTTGTCAGGAACAAATGAGCAAATAATTCTTAGGCCAGCCTGAAGACAAGTCACAGCCAAAGACAATTAGGAGCCTGGTATTGTCAACGGTGAAGTCTCTACTTCAGTGTGTTTTTGGGCGTGAGATCACTGCCTGTGGGGAGGGCCATGCGCAGTTGAATGCACTGGTTGCGCTGGTATGTGGGGCTTCAGCGGTGAGGAGAGAGGCATTGTTCTGAGGCTGCCAAATGCACCTCGGCCCCCTGGCAACCGGATCTCCGTGGATTCTGATGGAAGAGCCCCATTCCCCATGTTTGGGGGAAAGAGAGGGGCAGCCATTGGAAGCCCCACAGTATGTCTCGGCCGCTGGTCCCTGCAGTAATTGGCTCCTTGCTGTGCTGCCGAGCAGAGTCTCGTTTTCATGGGAGCATTGACCGACTGCGGAAAAGAGTGGCATTGCACGCATGCGCTTCGCTGCTGCTGGCGATCTGAACGTGCGTGCCGAGTGATCTGTGCCTGTGCTCCAGAGGGCTTGCCCCCTCCTTGACAGGGGCTGTGGCACTCGGACTGCACCCCCCAGTCCTGCTCCTTCGCCCTCCCCCCACCATCGCAGTCGGTGTGATGGTAAATACAGTGCAAATATGAAAGAGGACCTTATCACATTCGAACTGTGGGTTTGGGACCCACTTGGCGAGTCGTGACCTGATGTCAGGTGGGTCGTGGAAAGCTGGAAGCAGCCATCTGGAGACCTTATCTCCAGACCTTGCTCTTGCTATATTTCGTTTTGTGAGTGTTAACCGTTTGAATTTTCAAGTGAGGGTTTTTTAAAAATTTTGGTTTTAGCTCAGTGCTTTCACATCCTATTTTGTCCTCCTCTTGCTTTCTGCCAGGGATGTTTCATGGTCGTGCCATTGCTGCAGTTCAAGAAGGCCAGTTTGCATTTCAGGAGTGTCATTTCATTATGGTACGATGTTAGCACTTCCTTCCACGACATCACTTCCAGGTTAATGACCGCACTTTCGGTGGGTCCCAACACAAGTGCCATTCTAAAAAGTGGGTCCTGGTCTAAAATGTCTGAATACCACTGCCCTATAGCATTAATGATAAAGCTGTATTGCTCTCATTGTGCCCCCTGCAAATATAGCATTAATGCTTCCTCTGAAGTTCCCAAAGGGATCTGGTGCTTCCTTCCTCTTCAAATACGCTTTGGGAATAACAGTGCTGGAGCTCTTGCCATCCGTGCCCAGTCCCTGCCTGTGACCTCTGCACTTGGCTCCCCTTCGTCTTCCAATAAGGGCTCAAAATAAAAGGGAAAACCTGTAGCATTCCAACAAAAATGGCATGTGTCGAAGCGCAACCCTCTCAAGCGGCACATGAAAAGAAGAGCATCGTTCCACCTTGTTTTCCACTTCTGCTCGTGCCCTGATGGTGCACTGGCTGCTACTTCCACCACCCATACTGAGAGTTTTGGGCAGCAATTTTCAACCCATGTGCCATGGCACATTGGTGTGCTGCAGAAGGTCTGCAGGTGCGCCTTAGGAGTTCGAAGCACAGCGATTGAAAACAGCCGAAAAACTCTTTGGGGCTCTGCAGGTCTGTTTCTAAAGCAACTGTTTTAAGTAGCAAATTGTCTGTCCCTCTTCCTCCCACTGACAATTTGTTGCTTACAGACAATTGCCCTTCCACAGAATCTAGAAGAGTCTCCTGGAAGTGACATCACAAGAGGAAACGACCATAGAGAAGACCATAGAGGTCAGTGTACTGTGAGAAGAAAAACAGTCAACTGAGAAAAAAAATGTCATCTGCACTTTTGTAGTAGGTTCCCTGTAAAATTCTGCCTTTTTTAACCGCTTTGTGTCATAATGGCAGTAAACAAGAGAAGGATCATCTGTACGGTCAGCTGCTCCACTAACACGAATCTGGCTTTCCATGTCTGTTGATGGTGTTCTTAGCACTCTGTGTGTGTGAGTGAGCGAGAGCGAGCACTGAGCCTGGTAATATATTAAATAAGCATTCAGAGATCCCTTCTCAAATTGTTCATGGAGGTTTTGTTTTGTTTTGTTTTGTTTTTGGGTGGGGTGGGGTGTTGAAATTCTGTCTAATATCCAGCTGAAATATTTTGCAGTTCATGTAAATTTGCTGGTTTGTGTTTGGGATGCCCTTTTATTGTCTTCAGTATATAGCTGTCTCACTGTATGATGAATAGCTCCCTATATATGACCTGTTGAGTATATGTTCTGAGTCTGATTTGATGCACTGCTAAAGATGCCATTTCTTACTGCTTCTTGGGGGGTGGGTGGGCATTGTGTTCTTATCCATGTTGCAAGTCTTGCAGAGAGCTGACTTTGTAAATGTTTTACTACAAGAATAATAAATTCCTTGCCTTTTTTTAAACGATCCCGCCTTTATGTTTTGACTTCTCTTTGGATCCGTTGGGCTTACGACGCTTGGATGACCTGGCAGTGCAATTTCCATCATGACATCCCAGAGGAGTGACATCCTGGGCTTCTCCCGGAGGAGGATGATCCACGAGGGGGGCTGGCCAGGTGGCGCCACCGCTGCCTCTCAGTTTTGGAGGCTTCCCAATCAATTAGGAAGCTGCTGCGACAAGTGGCAGTTGCTGCTCAGTGTTTTGGTGTCTTTGATTGGAAACACTTGAGAGGCTGCCACCATCATTTTGGCTGGGCCTTCACGTGGTACCCCTCACATGGCTCTCACGTGGGATGGATAGAGGGGTGTTCTTTTCCCTCTCTCACAACACCAGAATCAGGGACAACTAAAATTGAGTGTTGGGGGAGATGGAACAGATGACAGGAAATACCTTTTTACTCAGCGGGTAATTTATCTGTGGAACTCCTTGCCACAGGAGCTAGTGATGGCATCTGGCCTGGGTACCTTTAAAGGGGGATTGGGCAGATTTCTGGAGGAAAAGTCCATCGTGGGCTATAGGCCATGATTGGTTGTGCAGCCTCCTTGCGTTAGTAGTAGGCTATTTCAGAATGCCAGGTGCAGGGGAGTGGCAACAGGATGCAGGCATCTTGTTGTCTCGTGTGCTCCCTGAGGCACCTGGTGGGCCACTGTGAGATACAGGAAGCTGGATTAGATGGGCCTTTGGCCTGATCCGGCAGGGCTCTTCTTCTCCAGCCTGGTACTCGAGGCATACACCTCCCCCTGCCCTGCACTTGCTGCGCTACTTAAGTGGGCTGAGGCTGTTTGGAAAAAGTCATTCTAGTCTTGACACTGTCAATGAAGCCTGCCCTCCCCCGCAAATTAGCCACTACCCCTGTTGCTAATTGAATTGAGAGCATGAATACTTGGCTGAACCTGTAATTTCCATTTGGGGAGTCTCTTCTGGCTACAGCTTCTCTCCTGTGGGTGATCTCAGTTTTATTCTGTTAATGAGCAGTTGCCTGCAGTTCCAAGGTGCCTGGCAGGATGGATGTCGTGGGTGGGGACCAGGATACAAAGCTCTGGCCCTCATTTGTGTTAGAGCTGCACGTACCAGTGTACGCTAACGCATTATCACAGAGGAAAGTGGAGTTTGGCCCCTTGGTGTGCAAATCAGACAATTCCATTTCCACTATGAGTCTTGAAAAAGCCAACACACAGCTTGATGGGATCGTTACATCTTTTGTCTGTTTTGCAGAGGGGGAAGAGTGAGGCCCCCTATAGAGTTTGGGGCAGAGGCAAGCTTTGAACCAGGGGAATTCTGATTCACAGCCAGCCCATGTGCTACACCAGTCCTCATCACCACATATGTCGCATATATTGCACATATATCATAATTACTTTCCAGGAATGGATAAAATGCTTTGGAAAAATGAGAGGCCTATTAAAATAAGTGTCTAAAAATTGGTTCCAAGAAGAGAATTGTTTGCCTGATTTGCTTCTCTGGCCTCTCTGAATGTGCTGTCAACACTCAAACCCAAGTCCTTCTCCATGCAAGGATACCTGGCAGCTGCTCACCAAATAGCCAGGTGGGTGGTTTGAAAATGGTATTACTTACCTTACTCAAAAGTAAGCACATTGTATTGTATTCAGTAAGAGTAAACTGTGGTTTGGGATCCAGCAGTAGGTTGCAACTCAATTTTTGGTGGGTCGTGAAATGGACAAGGAAAATGTATTGAACCCTATGGAAAGTGAAACGGAGTCACACATGCATGTTTACTCACAAGTAGGTGAGATCTTGCAAAAATCCAGGTGAAGGGGAATGTTAAGTCACTGTAATTGTCCTGATCCGATGAATGTGGTGCTCAACATATGCTCCAGAAGGTGATTTCCCCACCTGCATAGTGAAAAGGATAGAAAGAGAAGCTTCAGCAATTGATACAATGAAACTTTTTTTCCAAGTTTCATAAAGTTAGGCGGGTCCTGATAGAATGTTGTTTTAAAAAGTGGGTCTCAGCAATGAAGGTGACAAGGGGGAAAATGCCCCGCGTGCTGGGCCTGGGGGGGGGGGGCAGTGACTCCTCCTGCCATCGCCCCCACCTCCAAGAATGAGAAGCAGCCGTGTGGGCAAAACTAGAACGGCTTCCCTCCTGGGCACAAAGTGCAGCAGCACCTCATTCCCTCGACTGTCAGAGGGGCGGAGCTCCAGTAGCCACATGGCTTTCCGGTGCTCTGCCCCTTTGATAGTGGGGGTTCAGGCAGGGGCAGGGGTGGCAGTCCCCGTGTGCGGCTTCCCCCCTGGAATGCCCTGGGTAATAAAAAGTTTGGAAGCAACTGACGTAGGGTGCAAATCTACCTTACTGGAAACGTATACCTCTACCTGGCAGTGGTCCCCAAACTTTTCCAGCCGGCGGCTCCCTTGACCACCTGGGCCGTGGGCCGTGGCTCCCCCTGAGGGCTACCTACACTCCTAACCATTGTACTGTATGGATGGTGGGTTTTTTGCAAGGATGCTGCAGCTCCCTTGGCTGGTTTCCATGGCTTCACAGGGAGCCACGGCTCACAGTTCGGGCACCACTGATAATAAGGGTTAACAGGTCAAGACCAGCCTCTTGAATTGGGCCCGGAAACAAACAGGCAGCCAAGGAAACTGACAAAGAATTGGCATAATGCATTTTGATGAACATGTCCCGGGAGTGCCCTGGGTGCTACGTCCTTCTATAATCAAAGCCAGCCCCTCAGGCTATGTGATACAGTGGTCCCAATTCAATGCAACCAAGGTGTGCGTTTCTGTGCTTGCTTCAGGAAAGGGGGCATCCGAAGAACTACCTTCAAGGCAGGGAATTCCATAAATGGATACGTCACATTTTATTTATTTATTTATTTATTATTAGATTTGTACCCCGCCTTATTGTGCCCGAAGGCACCCAAGGCGGCATTACAATATAGATATAAAAACAATATAACAATTCACAATTAAAAACAATTAAAACAGAATTAAACAATACAATCAAAAATTAAGAACACATTTAAAAACAAATTTAAAAACAATATAAAAACAACAAGCCCCGTGGGTTATAATAACCAGCCAGCCTGTCAACAATTAAAAGCTTTTTGGAATAAAAAGGTCTTCAGCCCCCGCCGAAATATAAACAAAGAGGGAGCAGTTCTCAATTCTAAGGGGAGGGTGTTCCAGAGTTGGGGGGCCACCACCGAAAAGGCCCTCTTCCTGGCCGCCACCCCTCTCACTTCTCCTGGTGGCGGCACAGTCAGGAGGGCCCCCCCAGATGATCTAAGAGTACGGGTTGGATTATATGGAAGAAGGCGGTCCCTCAAATACCCCGGACCCGAGCCGTAAAGGGCTTTAAAAGTCAAAACTAGCACTTTGAATTGGGCCCGGAACAGAACCGGCAGCCAGTGTAGTCGCCGAAGCAGCGGCTCGACAGAGTCAAACCGACGTGCTCCAGCAACCACCCGAGCCGCCGCGTTCTGTACTAGTTGTAATTTCCGGACCGTCTTCAAAGGCAGCCCCACGTAGAGCGCATTGCAATAATCTAATCTAGATGTCACTAGGGCATGGGTCACAGTGGCCAGGTCCGCACAGCTCAGGTACGGCCGCAGCTGGCGGATCAGCCGAAGCTGAGCAAAGGCTCCCCTGGCCACAGCCGCCACCTGGGAGTCCAGGTGTAGCTGTGAATCCAGGAGAACCCCCAAGCTGCGAACCTGCTCCTTCAGAGGAAGTGCGACCCCATTCAGAGCAGGACGATAGTCCAATACCCGAGCCGTGGATTTCCGAACCAAAAGCACCTGCTCTTTCTTTTTCTTTTTTTAATTTTAAAAACATAAGACAGGACAGTCGCATCTCAAATCAAAGAGAAGGATGCATCTGGTCTAATATCCACACAAACAACATCCCCAAATAGTGCAAACGTTATCCAGTATTGTATCAATTTATTTGGTGGATGTAGTTTTGACAACAGCATAGAACAATTTTCTGGAGGGAGAAGATGAAACTCCAATAGTGCAAGACTGATATTTGGCCAGTATTTGACAAATTGAGAACATCTTCAGATATTCTGTAGCTGTCTCTTCAACCAGTCTGGATAGCTGAGCGTGCTGAACAAAGGGTATTGCAAAGAAGTCCGTGCCTTCCTTCCTACTTCAAAAGCCTGATTATGCCACTTCAGCCTGTCAGATGGACTTCACTTCCACATTGTGTGTGTGTGTGTGTGTGTGTGTGTGTGTGTGTGTGTGTTCTTTTAAGGGTTTAAAACCAAGCGGTCAAGATCCAGTAACACGTTCCCCAAGTCAATGGGCCTGATAACAGCAGCCAAACCACTTCTGTGCTGATCCTTGCTTGCCTTTTAAGGCTGTGGTCTTCAACTGTTTTCAAGCTGTGACCCCCCAAAATAAATAAATGTATGAAACTGGTGACCCCATTGTTATTCCTGCCCCCCTCCCAGGATCCTACTCATCCAACCCACCACTGTCACCACTCACTCCCTACCCCCACAACGCCCTCCCAGCAGTGTACAAATACTCCTCTAAGAGAGCACAGAAAACGTCACCCTCAAGCCTGGCTTGTGTCTCGTCTTGTTGTCTCCTGCCTCCCTGGGGCACCTGGTGGGCCGCTGTGAGATACAGGAAGCTGGACTAGATGGGCCTTTGGCCTGATCCAGCAGGGCTCTTCTTATGTTCTGGCACCAGTGAAAGCTCTTTCAGCACAATTGCTGAGAACCTGAGCAGGGCTGGGACACCATCTCCTGGCACCTGAAGGGCTACACCAGATGCCTCCCCCTTCACCTGGCGATGCTCTAGTCCAGTGGTCTTCAACCTCTTTCAAGCCCATGAGTTGCCGTGACCCCCACAACTGATGATTCATGGCCCCATCGGGCTCCCAACCCCAAGGGTGAAAAACACTGTTATAAGGTATCGAAGCAGGTTGGCTTTGGTCTAAAACGAAAGGTTCTGGGGCTGAGATGTCATCTAAGCTACACCCTGTGAGCTGCAAGCTCTGCCTTCAAAGGGTGTATGTGTGGAATCCATCAGCAGATGCTCCGTCTGGAGTCACCTTTATGTTAATATTTGACATTTTTGTGAAAGCAGGAGGGAGACCTTGCCATGGTGCAGGGCATGATTGGCTCGTGTTAGGAGGAGTCCGGGCTGGGACTGTGGATCTCACCACCTTTTCATTATCTTGTCCTCCATCATTCAAATGCCAGTGACAGATACTAATACTTGCAGACAGTCTAAGAATACACACCTCGCAGCAGAATGCAATTGGGAGCATGGAGCAGGTGGTTGATCAGCAACACATTCTCTCTCTCTCTCTCTCTCTCCCCCTCTCCCCCTCTCCCCCCCCCCCCAAGAGTCTAATAATAAACACCACTCAGGCCGGAGAGACAGAGGAGAATGTTGTTGTTTTTCCCCAGAGAGGACTTTCAACAAAGTCACAGACTGTGGCTGCTCTGGATTATGTCCCTGGTCCCTCCAAGGCAGGGGTTCCCAAGCCTTTTAGGACCCAACTTTTAAAAAGTTTCACATTACCAACCGCTCAAGCCTTATTGGCTCGAATGGTATTTGGGCAGCAGTGCTCCCCCACCCCCCAGTAGCAGATTGTTTCACCCATAGCCTAGTCTGCCTTCTCAGTTTTGGCAACCACCAAAAATGTGGGTCGCAACCCACTGGTGGACCGCAGTTCAGGCAATGCGGCTCTAATGCCTCTGGCTGCATTGGTTGCAACAAATTAAATATCTGCGCCTGAAGTTGCCGGACGGAGCACCTGTGCGTCCAGCTCAGTATCGCCTGCACGGACTGGCAGGTGCTTCCTGGTGCGCTGCAGAGAGGTTTGGCCGTAGTCCTAGGTAGAGATGCCTGGGATCGGGCCCAAGACCTCCCGAGCTCCTGTTGTCTGAGGCGGCTGCCCCCATCCCCTCAGGGTGTGCCAACATCAGTGGCGTCTCTACAGGGAGGGCAGAGCTCTAAGTTTTGCAAGAAGCCTCACCTTGCAGTAGAAATCACTCCTTTCCTGCACTGTTCTAGCCAATCCTCACAGGGAACAGCAACATCTTGGCATTGCTTACTGGCTCCAGCAGCAAGGGAGAGGCGGGATTTACATGACAGGGTGAGGCTTCTTGCAACACTTAGAGCTCTGCCCTCCCTGTAGAGACGCCTCTGGGCTGGCCAGCATGTCCTCCTTCCACCACATGGATTGGAAACAGAAGACAGGCCGGAAGGGGGAGATGGAAGGAGAAGAGCCTGGTGGGCCAGAACATCTCTGGTGCACCTTCCCACTGCCTTTCCCACTCTCGCCCCCTCATCTGTTTCCAAGCCACAGAGTGGGGCAGCAGAGACAAGTGCAAGGGAGTGTGCAAGGGAGTGGCCACAGGATCCAAGCATCTTGTTATGCCTCCCTGGGGCACCTGGTGGGCCGCTGTGAGATACAGGCAGCTGGACTAGGTGGGCCTTTGGCCTGAGCCAGCGGGGCTCTTCTTATGTTCTTAAGTGGGTGGGCAGAGGTGGGCACACACACCCTGCCAATCCGCTGCCTGAGGCAACCGCCTGATGGAGGGCTGGCCTGGAACCTCCTATTCAGGCAGGGGAGGGGGCAGTCACAGAGGCCTCCTCAAGAGATGGAACATTTGGGGGGGGCAGGAGAGGTGGAGTAGAAATATAAAATAGTAAATTTGTTTGCTTCCCTTGTGGGTGTGTATTGGCACTGGAAAGTTGGATAGGACTGGGCACCAAGCAGTGGTGTTCCTAAGGGGGGGATAGGAAGGAAGGCTAAGTGTTGCAGGAGCCTGAACTCCTGTGTAACGCGGTCTCTCCCTCTCGTCTTCAGAGCCCTTCACAGCTGGAGAAGCAGTTGGGGGGGGGCTTTGCTCTCTAAGCCAGGAATGGGTCTGGAGGCAAGGGGGAGGGGCTGTGTTACACAGGAGCTCAGGCTTCTGCATCACTTATTAGCCTTTTGCCCCCACCCCCACCCCATAGGAACGCTACTGGCAGTAAGTAATATACCACATATATATATCACATCACTCACACACACACACACACGGGGACGGGACGAGAAACAACTATTGGGTCCAGAAAGAATCAGTCAGGCCACAGCCCTATGACATCTGCGAAGGATCCCTCCTCCTCACTCCGATATCGTGGGCAACTTTGATTCTTTCACGCCTCTCTCGAAACTAGTTTCTCTCCTGCTCAGAGATGTGAGATGCGCCAATAAGGACGGCATTGACGAGGCCTGGTTCACCCATGCAAAGGCATATCTCTGTTCCTAATGTAGGCTTGAGGCGCAGCAACTGAATGCGTGAAAGCAGCTGCACGTCAAGAAACACACAACACACGCGCACACACAAACACACGTAATGCGATGCGTAGCTTGGCGGGAGAAAGACAAGTTGGTGCGCAGTCTCTCCCCTCTCGTTCACACGTGTCTGGTATCAGGTGAGGCGACAGAGATCCGCACATATAAGGCTCCCCCCCCCCGCAGCGAGGGTTCTGTGGCGTCCTCACCAACCAGAACCCGCACACACGAACCATCAGCTCCTCCCACCTCATAACCTGATGGCTTTTTGCAGGGGTCGGGGCTGCGGAGAGGCAAAGACACTCTGCGCATGGCCAGAAACGCTCTTTTCCTTCGTGGCACATCATCGTTCCACCGCCCGCTTCTCTGGACGCCCGAATTCCTCCACGCGCCCTTTTCAGAAGCGACAACGGCGCCTTGCGCAGGAGCGCTGACCGGGGCCTGCCTGCGCGTGGAGATGAAGGACCGAGCGTCCCTCGCCCCCTCCTCCCCCGAGCCCTGGCCACTGGGGGCGGGCTTGGGCGAGCGGGCTGCCCCCCTGCCTGGCGGGGCAGGGGCGCGTTCCCGGAATGGAAGTGGCCCGATAAGGCGCCCCGAGCGGGGTCTAAAATTAGCCCGGCGCGGCGCAGCTGTCCCGCCGTCGAGCCGGCTCCTGGCGCTCGCCTCTCCGCCCCCAGCCCCGGCGGGGCCCGTCCTCGCCTCGCCGTGGGGGCCCGGCCGGATCTCCCCGCGGTCACCTCACAGAAGCCGCCGGCGACGTAGCCGGGCTGCCCAGGCGCTCCCCCGACGGCCCCCTCCTGGGGCACGGCCAAGCGACTCGGGACCCGGCCCCGCCAGCAGCACGTGAGTAGCGAGTCCCACCGATCATCCGCCGGGAGGGGGGCTCCCTTGGGCCCCGACGGCTGGGCGCGCGCGGCGGCGGCTTCACACGTACGTGGGGGCTCCTTAGGTTCCGAGACACGTGTTGATGACTGCGCGTTTGGGTGCGACCCACGCGTGCGCTTGGATGGCGTTCAAGGAGGATCGAGGGCAGCCCTTGAGAACGCAGCGCGGGACGTGTGACAGCGTCCCAAAGGAGCCCATCGAGTACCGCCGCTCGCCTCCCAGAGGCCGAGGCAGCCTTCGCTCGCATTCCGAGCCTGAAGGTAGCGCAGAGTCACCATGACTAGCAGCCCCTGAGGAACCTCTCCTCTGTGAACCAGTCCAATGACCCCCCTTTAAAGCTATCCAAGCCGCATGTTGTGGCATTGAGTTCCACAGGCTACTAATGCGCGTGAGAAGCACCTTTTTCCATCTAATCCTATTTCCCCTCAGTCAGTGTCATCAGAAGATGGCTCTTGTCCTCAGCTAGAAGAGCAAAACTCCTCTTCCACCAAGCATAATCTGATGCCTCAATCGTGCCCCCCTTAACTGTCTCTCTTCCAATCTCAAATTGTCCCGCTGCCTCAGAAAGAAGGCTCTCGCTCGCCAGCCCTCTGGTGCTCTCAGTTGCCCTCTTTTGCCCCTGTCCCAGTTCTACAATATCCTTCTGGACCAGAACTGGCCACAGTAGTCAGACACACATGCACTTCCAGTAGAAATCTAGCACCACAGGGTGTAGGCTGGACTTGAACCTTTCTCTCTGAGGAGGTGATTTATGGACTGGGAGCTTGTGTTTTGTTTCATGTAGGGGAGTAGTTCCTGAATGGAACCACTGTTCACATGTCTTGATGTAATCGTTATAACAACCCTAGTGGGTAACTAAGGATTATTCTTCCCAAATTGCAGGTAGAAAGACTGAGGAAGCAATCTTAACCTGGAGTTAGGTTGGCACAGTTAGGACAGCAAATTTTGGCTGGCACAAAGGCCACCATAAGGTGCATTTGGACCATTCTTGGAGTCAGGGAGGATGGTGCACGTCTGTATGCTGGCCTCTTTGATTCTGAGAGTGGTCCAAATGCACTTTACGGTGTCCCTTGTGCCGGCCAAACTTTGCTGGCCTAATTGTACTGGCCTAACTCCAGGTTAGGATTGCACCTGGAGGGGGGAGTGGCTTTCCTGCGAACCTGGTGAGTTCACAACAAGGGCAGGATTGAAAATGTCCTCATTTCAATCACGACAGCTAATTTGCAACCACAACAGGTAGTGCAGCCACTATTCTACACTCTCTGCCAGCTACCTCTGATGTGTGCATTCACCAGCGGTCTGTCTATATACTGCAAGTGTGTACATGCACAGAGAAGGGAGTGGAATTGCACCCTTGTCCGCACTTCCTTCCTTCGCTTGCTCCTCACTGTAACTTGCCAGAGAAGAGCCAGACGCCTCTTCCATTTGGCTGCAGAAGCCTGTGGGCTCAGGCCAAAGGCCCACCTAGCCCTGCATCCTGTTTCTCACAGCGCCCCACTGGCTGCTAGTGGGGCCCCAGGAGACAGAGGCAGACCCCTCCTCAGAGAATGGGCCCCGCAGCTGGTTCTTGGAGGCCTCTGCCAGGCCTGGAGGAGGCGACACCTGCGCTAGGCAAGGAAGGAGCCCCACGCCCTGCGCCTTCGCTATCACTTGCCGGAGAGCTGATGCGCATCCAATTTGTGCATCGTGCCTGGAAGCCCCGCTCCCCTTCGTGGGGAAGGGCCACGAGCCGTAATCCACACGGCCTGCTTCTCTTTCTGTGTGCATTGAATGTAGCACAACACAAGCCTCAAGCCTTAATACTGGACCATGACCTTCCCCAGGGCGGTGCCACCCACTGCCTCGACTACCACTTCCTGCATCCAAAAAGGAAGATGCTAGAGACGGGGCAGCCAGAGGCCTCCTGACGCCCGAGGTGCCGTGCCAATTGATGCCCCCTTGTCCAATACTGTGCCCCCACTTTCCCAGCCCAGCACTCTCCTTCCCTCCACACGTCCCCCCTCTGCTCCCCTCTGCCTTTTTCAATCCCGGGAGGAGCAGAGAGGCAAGCGGAGGGGCAGGGATGGGGGCCACCCCCACCCACCACGCTGCAAGCTAAGGCAGCCGCCTCAGTTGGCTCCTGCATGGGCCGGCCGTGGCTCTGGCCCCCTCTCCTCTCTCCCACACTTCCTCCTCCGCTTTGCCTCCTTTTCAAGCCCGGTGCATGGGGAGGCGAGGAGTGGGGGAGACAGGGGCGTGCCCCCTTTCGGTCTGCTGGCTGAGACGGCTGGCCCTGATTGTGGGAGCAGGGCTGGGGGACGTGGGGGTGGCCGGGATGTTCCTAATGAGGCCCTGGAACAGCGGCAGCCCCGCCACCCCCGTGAGCCATCAAGCGCTGCGGCAGTCCCAAGGGCTGCTTCGGCTGCACGCCTAGAGCTCTGGGAGCCTTTGCTCTGGACTCATGAGCCACAGCAGCGTGTGCGAACTCACTGCATGGAGAGAGCATCTCCACTCGAGGTGCTGGGAAGCACACGGGAGGTTTTGCTCTATGGGGTGAGACCCGCGATGGCCCAGGCACACGTGCAAGCCCAGGCTCGATGCTGCAGTTTTCAGGCGATGGGCACGGCTGCATGAACCATCGCCCTCAGTGACGCGTGTTGCGGTCCGGAGCTGGGGCGGCTCAGCGCATGGACCTCCCAGGGGATGTCAAGGCTAACCGGAAGCCCCACTGCCTGCGCCATCACAGCAGGGGCTGAGGTCTCATCTGCCCAGAGGCGTAACTAGGGTATGGCAGCAGGGGGCACGAGCCCTGGGGCTCCATAAGTTGGGGGGCACCGTTGGCATGGCGCCCCGCCCACAAATTTGCAACCCCCCTGTGACCCGAGCCAGGAGGCGCACCAGCGTCTCCCCTCCGGGCCTGCTGCTCGAGTACTTAAAGTGCTCAAGTGGCAGCCCTGGGGAAGGAAGCCGCCACCGTGCCCCCCGGCTCTGCAAACCGCGGGGGCACCTTAAAGTGGCTGGCTTTTCCTGGCTGCCACGGCGCTGGCACCTTAAGGCCACTTTAAGGCACCCTGTCACCCTCAATTCTGTGGTTGGCGCCGCCTCCTCTCCCCACCCCTTGCGGCCTCCTCCTCCTGTCTCCCCCCTCCTCTGAGGCACGAGTGGACCACTCGGAGTGGTAGAGGCCGCTGTCACTCGGGGAGCCGCCGCCGCTGCCTCCCCAGCCGCCGCTTTTGCCCTGACACCTCGCCTCCCTCCCCTTCCCCTGGGCTGCCCAGTATATGAGTTATTTATTTATAACCGCAAGCCCGCCATGTCCATGACGGCCCGGAGGCGCCTCATGCAGGATTTCAAGAGGTAAGGCGGGACGGGACGGCCGGCAGAGCTGGCTGCATTTCCCTGGCTGGGTCTGGTTTTGTATGTGTGTGTGTTTATGTCTGTTTGTGTGTGTGTGTGTTGGCTCTGCAGACACATGGCAGCAGAAGCCACACCCCGCAACGTCATGACGTCACGACATCGTGACGTCATGACGTTGCGTGCGGGGGTGGGTGGCGCAATTTCATTGTGTGCCACGGGTGCAATTTTGTCTAGCTACGCCCCTGCGTCTGCCGCAGCTCTGACCTCTTGGAGGGAGGGAGTCTTAGAGACCGGGCTTACGGCAGGGACAGCTCCGCCTCTCCTGTGATCATGCAGGTGCTCAGAAACTGGGTGGAGCCTGTGCACAAAGGCGGGGCTGAGCTGTCCCTGAATGCCCCAGTGCAGTGGCTCTCAATGCTTTTCCCCACAGGGACCCACTTTAAAAAAATGACTCTTTATTGGGATCCACTTAGCTTTATGAGACTTTTTTTAAAAAAAAAGATGATCTAGACTACTGGTTCTCAAACGTTTTAGCACCGGGACCCACTTTTTGCAAAGACAATTTGTCTGGGACCCACCGGAAGTGATGTCATGATCAGAAGTGCCACCATTGTGACTCCAGAGCCTGCTGCTTTCCTGAGAATGCGGCAAGGAGTTGGGTGATTTCTCAGCCGTTTTCTGCTCTGCAAGACCCCCTAGGAATCAGGTCACACAACCCACTAAATGAGCCCCAACCCACAGCTTGAGAAATGCTACGAGCTTCGATGATCCCGGGTCCTGTTGCCTCCTGGGAGGCAGAGTGGCAGGCAAACATGACGCATCAAGAAAGATGCTCTCCAAATGCACGTGGCCCCATGGAGAGCATCTGTCCAGTGTGCCTGGAGTGGTTTGCCTCTCAGGGTGTTTGGAGTCACCTGCACTGGAGTCTTCACTCCTTCCATTTGCTGGGGAGGCTGCCAGTTTGCGCCCTGGTTGAGGCAAGGAGGGTTGCGCCCATCATCCAGCCCAGAGGTCCTACAGTCTGCTGGTGGAACTGGAGAAAGAGGGACTGGCAGGAGGGAGGCCCACCTCTATCCCTCCAGAGCAAGGGCTGGCCTTGAAGGAAACACTGGGGAGGCTTGGCGAAGGAATGCACCAGGAATGTCTTCTACCCTGTCCACAAGCGCAGAGCTGGACAGGTGGAACGGAGACATTCCTCTGCAGGAACTGTGAGGAACGGAGCCCCCTTTCGAGGGCTCTCTGGGGGGGG
>JAJKFI010000023.1:105022-138703 GCA_029204185.1 Lerista edwardsae
ATTCTTTTGATTTGATATGGTAAGTGCGCTGGTAAGGAACTGGACTATCAAAATGTGCACTCAATGTGCAACCAAAAAGTGCATGTGAGTTGAATGGACGAAATAGATCTCAGCGCATTTTAACAAGCCAGATGTGTTGATTACCTTTGAAAAGTAGTTACACAACCACCCATTTTCTTGACTGTAAAATGATTTGATAAAAATATTCATTTTATTTTTTTCCCTAGTGGAGGGTCCACTAGGCATGAGGCCCAACTGGGAGCAAATGGTCTAATTGGCTTAAAGCCGGCCCTGCCTGGAAGTTAAATCAGCTGCAGAGAAGAAGATGCTTTTATTTGAAGAAGTGGAGAGAAACTGCTAAGATGATCCGAGCTACAGAGCACTTAAAGCCTGGTTCCCATGGTGAGAAATCTCTATAGGACAAGGATTGAGAGATGCTTCTGCTAGCGAGAGGAAGAGAGAGAAAATCAGTGAGAAAAGTCAACAGATGTGAACCCTGTCGCTCTAAATCTGTGCTCATCCATCCCCCACCCCTCCATTTTCCAATTATTTTTGAGGCCTTTGAGAATTAGGTGGTATTTTCCACTGTTTTCTTTGGTGATGGGCTGGAGATAAAACTCCCAGAACTCTCGAAGCGCTGGTGGGCACTTCGGTTTCGCAAGATGCCTTTTTGCTCCAAGGGGAAAATGCTTCCTCTGCTGGAATGGCTGCTGCAACTGGTAAAAGGTAAAGATTTCCCCACGACCGAATGGTTTAGTTGTGACCGACTGTAGGGGGCGGTGCTCATCTCCGTTTTAAAGCCTGCAGAGCCAGCGTTTTGTCAGAGGACAAGCTTCCGTGGTCATGGGGCCGGCATGACTCTACGCCGTAGCGCACAGAACGCCATTCCCTTCCCACCAAAGTGGTCCCTGTTTATCTACTTGCATTTAAGTGCTTTCAAACTGCTAGGTTGGCAGGAGCTGGGACAAGCGACGGGAGCTCACTCGGTCGCGTGGTCTCCAACTGCCAACCTTCCAGTCAGAAAGCCCAGCAGCAGCGGTTTAACCCGCTGCACCACCACGTCTCAACTGGAGGCCCCTGTTAATGGGGAAAACCTGCGAGCCAACTAGAACGAGAATTGCAGTGCATAGTAGCATAGCTACGGGGGCGCAGTAAGTATTGCAGATGCTGCAGAGTGTCGTATAAATGGCCCCTCCCGCTTAGCCATTCTGGGCAGTGATGGCAACACAGTTGCCATCGCTGCCCAGAAGGGCTCTGGTGGTAAGTGGCTAACAAAAGTGGCTCCCATGGCAAGTGGGAGGGGCCAGTTACATGCAGTGGTGTCATCTAAATGATTTAAGAACAGGTACTCACTTTTGATTGGCATGTATCAGGACCCGCCCACCGGAAGTGACGTCATAAGCTGGAAGTGATGTCGTGGCAGGAAGTGACATGAAAAAAGCCCTTTTTGAGGCCTCAGATGATTTTAAACTGACCCAACAGTTGCAACAGTATTCAACAGCACCCCCAGAACATGTTAAGGAGGCCTGGCATCATGTTAAAGTGTTCCAAAACCCCAGAGCAACAGTTCCAAACAGTTCCAACAGTTCCAAAACCCCAGAGCAGCTCATTTTTCAGTGGCAAGGCAAGGCAAGGCTCTGCTCGCTGCCTGCCTGGCTCTGAGAACATGCAGGCAACTCAAACGTGCAGGAAATTCAAACGTTGCAGGGGGCGGAGTCGACGACTAGGCGGGCGAATGGGCGGGGCCAGCCGTAATCCTAGGAACCGGTACTCGCGTACCCCCGCGTACCCCTTGCATGACATCACTGGTTACATGGCACATTGTGGCACCTGCAATATGTACAGTATCCCCCTGTAGTTACACCACTGGTGGTGCACATAGCTTGGGAAGTGCATAGATGCGTTTCTGTTTTTTTTCCCCATCCCTCACACAGAGCAGGTGGTGGAATCTCGACATTTTTCTTCCCTCCCCGAAATGATTTTTTTCTGGGTCAGCAATTTTCATTCCCTCAAAAAAAGGGAGAAAATATTTGCATATCTGCAAATATCTGCAAATACGCTGGAAAGAAAAACGTTTGCTCATTGTGGATGAGTATTGTGGATCATAATACTTAACATTTGTGTTGCACTTTCTGAGTGTCTGAAGCACTGTGTGTGTATTGTCTTGATGCAGGCCTTGCAGCAACCCCGTAAACATTATTATCCCTATACTGCAGATGGTGAAGACTGAGAGGGAAAGGATTGGCTTGCCCAAGGCCACCTACAGCACAATCCTATGGCTGTCTAATTATGGCTGTTCTATTGTGCTCAGTGGTGCTTACTCCCAGGAAAGTGTGTATAAGATTGCAGCCCAAATGAATTCCTAGCAGAGGGGCAGAGGCGTTCTACAGGGATGGCAAAGCTCTAAGTTTTGCAAGAAGCCTTACCCTCTCGTGTAAATCCCTCCTCTCCCTTGCTGCTGTAGCCAGTAAGCAACGCCAAGATTGGCTAAAACGGTGCAGAAGAGGAGTGATTTCCACTGCAAGGTAAGGCTTCTTGCAAAACTTAGAGCTTTGCCATCCCTGTAGAAATGCCACTGCAGAGGGGAGATACAGAGCAGGCAAGTCCTGTAGGCAGCTGGTCCCCTCACTGATTTTCCAAGTCCTTTGCCTAAATTTTCAGCTTGCACAAAGGAGGAAGAGGAGGAGGCAGTGGCGTATGAAGAGGCGGGCTGGGGGTCCACTGGTGCCAGGCTGCAGGGGGTGTCCGAGAGGCTGCCCCCAGACATTTAAACGTATTTTTCTATAGTAATAATAGTAATAGTAATAGTAATAGTAATAGTAATAGTAATAGTAATAAATGCTAATATTTATATACCACCTTTCTTTGGTCATTAGATTGCTCCTCTGACTTTAATTCAAGGCAGTTTACATAGGCAGGCTTTATTTCTCTAAACCCCCAAGGGTTTTTTACAAATTACAAAGAAGTTTTGTCTTTCAAGAACTACAACAACATACAGATGGAACTTTCGTGGTCTAGTCCTTCTTTCTGGCCGCCTGATTGCCTTCCTGCAGGCTGATAAACGGCTTCTCTGCTCCCACCAAAGAAACAGCTGGCCCAGCACAACTCCCCTCTCACAGGCAGCTGGAGACAGCTCAGCTCTTATCAGTTGCAATTCTCAAGGTCTGCCACTCACGGAAGCTTCCAGTGATCTCGAACTGGTGACCTTTGGATCTTATCTTCAGGCAAACGGAGGCTTTAACCCTCTCGACTAAACCTCCTGCCGAAGAAGAAGAAAACTTATTTCATTTAAACTTATTTTTCAGCTGTTTATTGGTATGATTATATATACAAAGTTCTGACGTTATACAGAAATATACAAATATAAATATTTCATGTCGTGACTTTTACTGAAAATGATTTAGTCATGGGGTGGGTACCAAAACGCTGTGGGCCCCTGGTGCTCCTGGAATGGACAATGGACAACCTTGGCATTTCAGATGAACATTTTTTAGCCCTTTTCCTTACGGAGACAAGAGAGGGAAAAGGTACGCACCCCTGTGGTTTTTATTCATTTGTTCAGGGCAGAAATGGGGTGTTCCTAACCTGCAATGACCGCAATAGCATGGATATTGTTTACTTTTAGAGGGAAACGTTTGTGCAATCGGAGGAAGGTGCTTAAACCTTCATGCACCCACCAATGTTGCCCTGCACATTTCTCTCCCACCCACCTTTACCAACACACTTTGGAATCCTTCCTCGCAGGACCCCTCGGGCCGCCGAGATATCTTGAGGAAAAGGTACATGAGTTTAAATCCACCAGCAGCTTATTACTGTTCTTTTAGGTCCTAAGCAAAGGGCTTGTCCCTGAGAGCCTGGTGGTACGTTGTCAGTATTTCGAATAGATGTAATCACTCCACAAAACCGCAAGGTGCATTGGTGCAAAGGTATGCGTGTTGCGGTTTCACAGAGCTGCCCTCTTCTCCGACGCTGCCAACTTAAGATGAGGAAATCACTAGCAAAATGCGAGATCCTGTTTTGAAGGATGCTACAGTCTGAGTGTTGCAGAGCTGGTGGATGTGCTTGTGGGCCAGATGCATGGAGGGCCTGCGTGCATTGTGCATTCCTGCCTTGACGCCTGTTTCCTCCTTAAGAATTGAAAACCTTTTTACTGGGGGGGGACGGGGACTCCAGAGGTCATTCAGATGCTATTTTTGAAACTAACTTCAGAATCACACATTTTTGCTTCTATGGTATTGTCATTCCTCCAGCTTATAGCTGATGAGGCTCCCAGCTCCCTACGTTGTGGGATAAAATAATATTTTTCTTTCTTTTCTTGCTGCAAGCCAATATGCGCTCTCACCTGCTCCTTCGTTGGTTCACATTGCCAGAGGTGGGACATCCATGCAGTGTGGTGCTGTGCCTCCCGTGGGGGGCCGTTGGGAGGGAGGGAGGGAGGGAGGGAGGGCATTCCGACACCGGAGATGCAGAAAACGCCCTGGCAGAGATGGGCCCTCCTGCCCACCCGCCTCTGTCTCCATTTCGCTCCAAAATGGAGCAATTCTGGATGTAGGGGGTGTGGCAGTGGCGCAAGGGGCACAGTGATGTGTCATGTCATTGCCCCGCCCCAGGCGTCATTGGCGTCTGCGGCAGTGCTGCGAATTGCCCTCCCTCTGCCAGGACTTTACAGTTGTTTGGAGGTGCACCCCAATACCCAGACGTTCAAGCTGGCCCATCCATGAGCTTGACTGGGGGTGCAATCCTAACCTGGAGTTAGGCCAGCAAAGTTTGGCTGCCACAAGGACAACTGAAAAGCACGTTTGGACCACTCTCGTAGTCAGGGAGGGTGGTGCACGTCTGTGTGCTGGCCTCTCTGACTCCGAGAGTGGTCCAAACGCGCTTTACGGTGGCCCTTGTGCCTGCCAAACTTTGCGGCCCTAACTCTGCCGGCCTAACTCCAGGTTGGGATTGCGCCCTGGGTTGGTTGTGAGTCCGGGGATGGGGAGGGCCACCTGCTCCAACTCTTCCCACTCCCACCATTCAAAAAGGAAGGGGGGAACGTCGTGTCAGAGGGTGTCGGAGGGGAGAGGGCCTCCAACTTCTCGCCCACCCCTTTGCTCCCCTCCACAGTTCCTCTCCTGCTCCATTCCCCTCATCCCTTTTGAAGCCAGGGAGCAAGAGGAGGAAATGTGGCAGGCAGGGCTCCAGGGGGTGAGGTGGGACAGGAATCTGCGGGTAGGTAGTCAGAGCCTCACCTGTCATCCTCCATGGGAAACAGCCTCTGCCTCCCCTCTGACGGCACACATGCCACGCCCACTTTCCAAGGCAGCCATTTTCAAACTTTTTCCTCTCACAGCACACTGACACGCTGCTAAAATTAGCAAGGCACACAATCTGTCTTTTGACAATTGACAAGGCACACCATGCTGTGGCGGAGGTGCTCACATGCCCTGCTAATAAACGACCTTCCCCCAAAGCTCTGCAGCACACTTGCAGACCATCTGCGGCACACCAATGCGCACACTGGTTGAAAATTGCTTTTCTAAGGGGTTAAGCAAGCACAGGGAATCACATTGCGCATGCCCTCTGCCTAGATTCTGAGTGGTTGCGCGATCGCAGGGGATCGCAGGGGTTGCGCGATCTCTTGTCTCTCCCTGCGTAGTAACTGGCACATGCTTGATACAATACAGGGAGAGACTAGAGCTCGGGAAGACGACAGCTCAGCCTTCTCTGTGGTTGTGCAGCTGCTGCGGCTTCCAGGTGTTCCCCAGAATGCTTTGCGGTGCCTCCCCAGCCATTCACTTCAATGCACATCACTGGGGAGGGATCACATTGCTTCCCCAAAGAAGACCAGGCAGCCACTGTACAGGTTGAGTACCCCTTATACGGAATTCCAAAATATGGAATATTCCAAAATACGGAATGTTTTTAAGTGCCATCTTGACTTAAAAAAACCAAAACTTTTTTTTTCCTGAAGCAGCAGTTCAGAGTTCGGAGACAATCTCTCCCCCTCCCCCCCACACACACACCCGTGAGCGGCACTTACTGTTCTGCTGAAGCCTCACTCCCTTTCTAAGCTGATCCCAGCAGGCAGGGGTGCTCTGGGCAGTTGTGTCTGTGCCCGGCATCCCAGAAGGCCGTGCATCAGGATGCCGGGCATAGATGCAACTGCCCAGAGCATTCCTGCCAACGCATCAGCTTAGAAAGGGAACGGCACTTCACCAGAACAATAAGCGCCACTTGGGATGGGGAAGGGTTTTTCAGTGTGCGGCGGCCACACGTTTGGCGACTGTTGGCCTAAAGAAATAAAATCACCAACTGTGTTTCATGCGCAAAACTTGTTTCACTGCCCCCCCCCACCCCAGATACCTGAAACTGTGGATATTGGGGGTGCCTTTTTAAAGAGAGGGGAACACCAGTGGTTTCGCTGCAAAAAAAGAGATTGTTCAATGGTCCTCTATCTTTTTAATAGGTCTCCCATTATCCATTGTATTCGTGGATAACTGAAACCAAGGATACCAAATCAGTGGATACCAGGGCCTGTTTTTATAAATAGTATAAAATAAAATGACCTTCAGGCCATGTGTATAAGGGATATATGAAACATGAAGGTGGTGTTTATATTAGACTTGGGCCCCATCCCCAAGGTTTTTCATTATGTATATGCAAGTATTCCAAAATCAGGGTAAGTCTGAAATCGAAAACACTTCTGGTTCCAAGCATTTCGGACAAGGGACGCCCAACCTGTACCTGTATCCTAATCCTGGCAATCACTCCAGTGCTTATCAAGACAAACGTTTCCTTCGCCTTACAGATAGGGCTTTTACAGTGTTTTGTATAACCAACAGTCTTCTTATCCGTGACTATCCTGGAGGGGGCGCAAGGGGGACAAATGCCCCGGGGGCCAGGACGGAGGGTGGAAAAATCAGGGCCAGCGGAGCCCGCTTGGCGCCCTGGGATCGCACTCCCCCCCCCATTGAGTTGTGCTCATTTTGCCCCCAGAGTGGTGAAATGAGGAAAACGAGGCAGGCAGGGAAAGGGACTTGACCTGGGCCCAGAGGCTCCCAGCCCACTTGAGCAGCACTTCTCGGGCCAGGAGACAGGAGAGGTGGTGGAGTGTGGTGCACTCTATGCCTAGCTCTTCCCAGCCCGCCCAAACCACCTTCTGCATAGGGCCACGATCCGCATTGGTGAGTGGCGGTGGGATACGAGCAGGGAGCAGGGAGCAGTTTGAGCGCGGTTCCGGGATGGCCCAAGGCTGCCTGCCTGCCTCTGCAGAGTGCGCAGCGAGGAGGGGAGAAGCCCTGGCTTGCCTCCTGGTCCTCACGCACCCTCAGCCTCTGTGGTGCCTCAATACGGACCTTCCACTGCCGGGCGGCTCTGGGGCACGCAGCTCACTTCTTGGAGTTTCTTCTTCCTTCCAAGGAAGGTGTGCAAGGCTGTGGGGTGGGGGCACGGGGGGGCACCCAGGTGCCGACCCCACCAGTCCCCCCCTTGCTTCTTACCTCCTTGCTCTCTGGGGAAGAAATCTGTGAGTGTGTGAGAGCCGTTCATCGCGGCCCCAATAGCACATGCTTGTTTAGCTCATTAGTGCAGATGGCGTGCCACCATAACTCTGAGCTGTGCCAACAACAGAGGTGGTTGAAGCCATCTGTCGAGGGGATGAATCCGCTGCTCTTTCCCCTGGTTGCTGGCCTATTCCCTCCTGGGAGCATGGAGCTGTGAACAGCTTGGAGGTACTATTCCTGGTGCTTACCTCTGCTACCTGCTCTCTGCTGTAGGCAGCAGAGGTACTGCCATATTGTGGCTCAGCAATGCCACAGGAAGTCTTGGGTTCAAATATTGCCTCTGCTGAGAACTCAAGGAGGAAATGGGGAGGAGAGGAGAGTAGTGGGCTAGAGTGCCACTGAATCCCTGTCTCTAACGATCTAGCTCACTACTCTCTTCTATCTCTGACAATCCAGCCTACCAGAGGTGTCGCGGTGTGGCGCCTGCCATGGGCCCTGGTGAGGGAGCTGGGCATGCCACAGAAGAAAGCAACACAGAGCTGGGCCCACCCGCCCACACTTGCCTCCATTATGCGCAGAAATGGAGCGATTCTGGAAGCAGGGGCAGTTGCAAGGCTGCGCAGGGTCTGTGTTGATGTCTTTCATCACCTCCCCGCCCTGATTGAGCCTACTCTGGCTCTGCTGCCTACTATTCTCTTCTCCTCCCTCTTCTGCACTGACTTCCTACTGACTTAGGAGGAGGAGCAGAGGCTGGTCCATTACCAGAGGAGGTAGGCACCAGAGGAGGTAGGCAGTGGTGTCATGCAGCCAGAACGCTGGGCAGGAGGAACGGGTGAGCGGCAGCCCGCCTGTTGCGTACCGCTCCGTTTCACCGTCGAAAGACGGCGAAACAGAGCGGTACGCAACGGGTGGGCTGCCGCTCACCCGTTCCTCCCGCCCAGCGTTCCGGCTGCATGACGCTGCTGGAAGTAGGCCACATTTGGCATGATGCCTCAGGTGCCAGAAGGCCTTTGGGCCAGCACCGAGTCTGGATATGTCTGTGCAAGGAAGACATTTTGTATCTGTGGCCACATTTCTCCAAGTTTCTTGAACTTGTCATGACTTCATTCTCTTGTGGACACTTTCAGCCTGTCTGTTTTTGTTCTTTCTGGACCTCTGGCCCTATCAGTGCTTTGTTGTATCTGTCTGTGGTCCCTTTGATTGGGGCTGGCCATTGTTGATATGCTGCATCAACAGATCTTCATCCCTCTCTGGAGTGGCCCCTGCCAAGTTTCTCGAGGCTGTTCTCTGTTGTGCTTCAGCAGGTTTCTCATCACCCTCACCTGCTTTCTTTGGGCTTGTGGCAGGGACCCAGAGCTCCTATCTCCCATGCTCATATGCGCTTTTGAGTGACTGGGCCAGACTATTTCCACACATGTGAGCCAGGGTGAAAGAATTTGTGGAATGTTCCTGAGGATTAAGCAACACAATGATGTTATCCAGCCTGCCTGGAAAACAGTGTCCTTGTCGAACAGTCTGGCATCCAAAACGCATGAAGAAGCCTTGCTCCCCTGACAGCCGGGTTTTTAAGCGCAGACTGTAGGACCCACAAACTGAGAACGCCCCCATTCTCTTCTGGGCCTTTGTGGATGCTTCGTGAGCAGAAAGGCAGAGCTGTAACTTGGGCAGAGTCAGAGGAGCACCTGCACCAGGTGCTAAGCCAAGGGGAGAGTGCATGACTGTCCCTCAGGCTCCGCCCTGGTTACGGAGGAATTGCTGGCAGCTTCACACACCCCATTCCTTCTCCTCAAAGGGGAACCTTCACAGGAGAAGGAACAAGGGCATGAAGCTGCTGCAGAGAGTGCTCCCTCCTCTGGGGAGAGCCCAGAAATGATGTCACTACATCATGTAAGATAGTCATGTCACTGGCCCAGCACCAGGGCAGTGTGGAGTGTGCTCTGCAGAAATGTAAAGCTAAGAGGATGGTGTAAAGAGCAAAAGAAGGCTAGGCCATGGTTTGACTCCATTTTGTCAACGTGACTCCATTTTGTGGGAAAGAGCTGAAGCTGCTAAAATACCAACTGGTAGTAATCAGCTCACTTCCTGATGTAATCAGGAAGTGTAATTTCCTATCTGCTTTGTTTCTGCAGAAAGGTGTGAAGTCAGGAAGGGTCAGGAAGAACAAATCTAATCAGGAAGGTTCCATCTAGCTAGTGCTGCAGTCAAGAAGATTCTGCACAGCTGGGACCCATTACTTAGGTTGTGTATGTAACCTTTTCTGACCATTCTGTGACCTCCGAACATTCCATCACCCCATCAGGAGATGACCGACTTTTATCTTGATTGGATAATTGATTGTTCTAGAGGGGAATAAAGATACCCAGTTTTGGGCGTACAGATCAGCATCACACCGCCATCACACCGCCATCAGGACCATCAAAGAATATCATCAGATCTCCAGACCTTGAGATCACCTTCTCCAAGCCGTCTTGGCCAATGAGTCTCTTTCTCCCACCTTCCTCATTGGCCAATGAATGCATCCCCTAAATGTCAGAGGTTCCTAAGGGATGGTCCCATTGGTCAACAGAGGGTGTGGGGCAAATGAGTCAGTCAGCTGACCGACATCACACCTGTCAGACCATGCAGAAGTACAATGGTTCCAACCTTC
The DNA here is from genome assembly GCA_029204185.1 of Lerista edwardsae. NCBI lineage: Eukaryota > Metazoa > Chordata > Lepidosauria > Squamata > Scincidae > Lerista > Lerista edwardsae. The sequence goes on from JAJKFI010000023.1 coordinate 115,157, forward strand.
ATGAATGGATGGGTTCACGGGAGCGTTCAGTGATGTTAGTTGTTTGACTCTATTGCTCACATTGTCATGATGGCACACTGCTGTGTTTCAGCTTACCATTTGGCCACAAACTGCTGTAAGGCATATTTGATTGCTTCACCCAGGCCTGTGGCTGCCTGTGCATTTGGAAGGCAGTGTGAAGTCAGTTGCTCAGTGGTGATGGAGGGGGAAAAAAAACAAAAACATAACAACTGTCCAGGTATGTAAACCAGTCATGCAGATTTTCATTGCTCTGGCAGTGACAAGGAAGGGAAGAGGAAAGGGTGGAAAATGAGGATCCAATTTAGTTAATCTTTAACACAATTCATAGGAACATAATCATTGTCCTCCTGGAGAGACCAATGGTTTGTCTACTAACAGTATTCTGTTTCCAAGGTGGATGCCTTGCAACCACTGAGAAAAAGTGGGTTGAGCAGCAATCTGGAATGGAGGAAAAGCAGTTGGGCAAAGTGAGTACTCACTCACTCACTCACTCACTCACTCCAAATTCCCCTTCCCCTGCTGCTTTTCCTTTTAGAAATGGCTCTGGAACTCTGTTACATGTTAGGACATTATGTGCGGTTGGGCCCTTCAGAGCCAACCCATCCCTGACTTTGAATGAGGAGGTGCCCCCCCCCCCGGGGCAGACTGATGGGGGAGGAACTTGCTTTCAACACTTTTCTCCTTCCTACTCTGGGAATTTGAAAAGGGGAAAAACAGCAGAAGAGGAAGTGTGGAGGAGGAGAGAGTGGAGGGCTAGAATGTCTCTCCACCCTATTCCTGTCCTCTTTTCAAATTCAGGAAACAGGTGGAGGCAGCAGGATGGCCCCTGGACCACTGCCTCATGCGCTGAGAGCTGTTTGGGCTGGCTCTGTGATCTTCCCCTGCTTTGTAGGTCTGGAATGGGCCTCTTGAGAAAAGACAGACCACCAGGCCTGGCCAACCCCTCAAAATCTTGCTTTAGGAAGGCATTCCACAGGGGTTCATCCCAGCATCTTGCCTAACACCTGTGTGTACTTTGATCAGTTTGTCAAGGTGAATGTACTCATCAGGTACTGCCAGGAGGAGGGAGGGAGGGGTGGAGCTGTAGAATCCCAGGAGGAATCATCCATTTCCTCTTTCATCCACCCTGGCGTTTCACTAAGTGGTGCTGTCAAAATTTGATTTCTTAGGGGAGCCTCTACTTAAGAACAGGTGTGACAGTCACTCCCAGAAATGCTATTGTGTTCCAGATGCGGCACCCCCTTTATAGTGAAATCAGGAAGCTTTAGAACTGGTGTGGCTCACCAATTATGAAATGTTTTTGTGAGCAATTGGACACCTTTCAATCATGTAATCAACTAAAGAATCAAGGACATTTAAATATGACCCTTTATTTATTTATTTATTTATTTATTTATTTATACCCCCGCCTTTCTGCCCATAGGCACCCAAGGTGGCTTACAACAAAAACAGTAGAATACAATAAAATTCAAAATTTAACATTAAAAAGCAATAATTTAAAAACAATATTAAAACAATTAAAATTTAAAACAACAACAAGCTTCGTGGATCATAAAATATAAGCAAGAGTATAAAAACCAGCCAGCCAGCCTGTGAACAATTAAAATGTTGGGATATTTGAACTGAGGCAGAGGAAATTTGCAGACCTGATTGGTGGGTTTCTGCCTGGAGACTTGGAGCCCGATAACAAGAGTAAGTTGTTACATGACATTTTGCCAAGAAGGTTTTATTAGGTTTTATTATTGCCATAATACCTCCATGAGTTTTGCCCAGAGATAAGAGAGTATCAGCCTGGTGATAAGATCACATGATCTATGTTGATTGGAGGAATCATCTGGTGGATGTGATTGGCTGATGTGGGCAAGACCAGGGATACAAGTTATCAGTTAGGTTTAACCATAGAGGTAAGATAACAGGAGGGGACATGACATCAATTTCTTGAAGCCATGGACTTAACAATATGGCTGACTCAGATCATTCCCGCCAAGGAGGATTGCCGCGCATTCACGAATCAAAATCTCCGCGCACGCGCGTAAAAGTTAATCTCAACGTCTTTAATCATGACTGCGTGTTCTGCATATGGGTGCACGAATCGCTGTACGAAAAATGGGATTACTTTTCACAGGTACTTAAAATCTTTGTGATTAATTGCTACTGAAAAATATTACTTCCTAAAGTATGCAACCCTTCACAAACTGAAGTAGGTATGAAGAAGTAAAAGGAACTCAATCCACACACAATCTTCAGCAGTGATTTTTCGGATACAAAATGTATATTTCCCCCCTCCTTTTTCCCCCCTTCCCATTTACACTTTTTTTCCCCACCTTCCATTTTTTTTCTTTCCTTCCCGTTCACACTTTATTTTTCTGCCTTTCATTTTCTACTGTAATATTTATGAAATTCTGAACATTATCAGAAATTTTTTTTAATGGGGCATGGCCTTTTCATGTTTGGTTGTGTAGATTTCAAAAAATAAGTCTGTCAAAACAGTGCAATCCGAGTTTAAATAGACAGCAAGTAGCATTTCGTCCGGTGTGTTCAGTAATATAATTATGCGGAATTAAACCTTGTAATTGCATATTAAATCATAATAAGGTTACCAATAATGTTTCTCCACGATCACACGTTTTTATTTTGGTAAGTTTTTATTTCAGGAGTAAACGATTCAGTCCTAAACATCACGCGAAAACCAATCTGAAATGCTTGGAATGAGCAATGTTTTGAGTCAGACAACATGGCCGCTAAGCCCGCCCCCTGGCCTCATTCGGCTGCTATCTCTTGTTAAGTCATGTCCCCTCCTGTCATATAACCTTCTTGGGTTTAACTGTCAGTTAGTCAGTGAGAGTTAGTCAGAGAGAGAGAGTTGAAGAGTGTATGCTTTAAGAGGAGTCTTGGATGAGAGCCATGTACAGAGTTTGCTGAAACAGATGTAAATAAGTTCAACTACAATAATATAGAAGTTTTATTGAAGAAGTCTCAGAGTCATTTTTATCAGTGACTAGCTGTTTGTGACCCGGCGTTGCCCGGGGGCAGAAATTATCCCCAGGCTCTATTAGGAGGAGGAATGCGTTTGTTCTGCAGTGCACCCCCACCTCTGGGGGCGTATGGGGGGCCCTACTCCCACAGTATATCTGTCCAGATCGTAAGGAAGGAGTGTACCACATGTGGTGCACATCGTTCCAGGCGTTCCAGAGTAATGGTGGAACATACACACACATATGCAAACCTCCCTCAAAAGCATGACATAGTGAGATCCATATATAGACATATAGAACTCGTCCCTGAAATAAAACAGTATTGATGACCTGGAACCCACAATGCACACTATCACTGTGAAATGAATGAGGAAACAGGGACACCATCAACTAAGAGAGCAACATGAAGGTCCCACTTACTGTCTGCAGGTCCTGTGGCAGGATAGCCCTGATGTATGAGAAACAGGCAGAGGTGGCCTGTTAGCTTCCTGGACATAGGCCCCTCTCAGATCTGACTGGCTGCTGGAACTCTCTGGATCCTGCTCTTTCCACCCTGGCCCACTCAGGCCACGCAGGCCAGGCAGTTTAGTTTCACTTTCTGTTCTGCCTCTGTCTGGTAGCTGAGCTGCTGCAGAATCGTCTGTGACCACAGGGTGGCAGCAGACCTCTAGTCCATTGCAATCCCCTTGGTTCCTGACGATCCGGCCCCCCTCCCTGAAAAACGGGGGGCTGTAGGAGGGTCTGACCCCCGCAGTGATTCTTTCCAGGCTGCAAGGTACGTGTGTGCCAAGTTTCGTGGCTGTGGGTCAAGGCACGGAGACACCTATAAATAACATACATACACACATACATACGCCCATTTTTATATATATAGATCAACATTGTTGGTGCTCTGCATACTCTGCAGGAGGAGAAGCAACATATTTATATCATCATCACATCAAAATAATATTCATTCCACAGCATAAAAGCTTTTCGAAATAAAAAGGTCTTCAGCCCCCGCCAAAATATTACCAAAGAGGGAGCAGTTCTCAATTCTAAGGGGAGAAAATTCCAAAGTTGGGGGGCCACCACCGAGAAGGCCCTATTCCTGGCCGCCGTCCCTCTAACTCTCCTGGTGGTGGCACAGTCAAAAGGCCCCCCCCCCAGATGATCTAAGAGTACGGGCAGGATTATATGGGAGGAGGCGGTCCCTCAAATACCCCAGACCTGAGCCGTAAAGGGCTTTAAACGTCAAAACTAGCACCTTGAATTGGGCCCGGAACAGAACCGGCAGCCAGTGTAGTCGCCGAAGCAACGGCTCAACGTCAAACAGATGTGCCCCAGCCAAGAAGGTTAGATAACTGGAGACGACATGGTATTATTTTCTTGAAGCCATGGGTATACAAATATGGCTGACGTAGATCTTTCCCGCCAAGAAGGATTGCCGCGAATTCACTAATAAAACTCTCCCTGCACGTGTGTAAAAGTGAATCGCAACGTCTTTAATAATGCCTGCGTGTTCTGCATATGGGTGCACGAATCGCTGTACGAAAAATGGGATTACTTTGCACAGGTACTTAAAATCATTGTGATTAATTGCTACTGAAAAATATTACTTCCTAAAGTATGCAACCCTTCACAAACTGAAGTAGGTATGAAGAAGTAAAAGGAACTCAATCCACACACAACCTTCAGCAGTGATTTTTCGGATACAAAATGTTTGGTTTGCACGCCAGTAAGACTACACATTTGGCCGCTCATCTGAATACATTACATTACCGAAAGCGGAACTGTTGTTGTTGTGAATTTTACACCAAATGTTATGTGCATGTCAATAAGACTGCACGTCAATAAAACAGTTCATGTTATGTCAGGAATTAGCAGATTAGGTTCTTATCAAGTTGCTACATTAAAGAACTCTGTCAGAGACTGGCATTTTTGAATATTAAATTTCCATGGAAAGATTCATGTATTCACATTAAATCGGTTCAATAAAACTACAGTTCACTGAAACAGTGAGTGCATTATTTTTGAAGCTCTGTAATTTCTTGTTGTTCCTAGCAATCTTATTCACCATTTTCTGACACCCACTGTTAATGATCTAGAAGGTTAAAAATATATATTTCCCCCCTCCTTTTTCCCCCTTCCCGTTTACACTTTTTTCCCCACCTTCCATTTTCTACTGTAATATTTTCGAAATTCTGAACATTAACAGAATTTGTTTTATGGGGGGGTGAGTGTAGAAGTTTAAAAAAATACTCTTAATAGCCTAGAAGTAAAAAAGAATTCCTCTCATATTGACAACTGCTTATGTTATACATTGAGAGATTTTAATGTAATTTTCCTACATATTTATCTAATTTTTGCCCACCCTCCCCTTTTTTTCTTTCCTTCCTGTTCACACTTTATTTTTGGTTGTGTAGATTTCAAAAAATAAGTCTGTCAAAACAGTGCAATCTGAGTTTAAATAGACAGCAAGTAGCATTTCGTCCGGTATGTTCAGTAATATAATTACGCAGAATTAAACCTTGGAATTGCATATTAACTCATAATATGGTTACCACTGATGTTTCTACCCGATCACACGTTGTTATTTTGGTAAGTTTTTATTTCAGGAGTAAATTATTCAGTCCTAAACACTACCAGAAAAGCAATCTGAAATGCTTGGAATAAGGATTGTTTTGAGTACACCAACATGGCTGCTAAGCCCGCCCCCTGGCCTCAATTTTCTCCTATATCTTCTTAAGGGATGTTTTCTCCTGTCAATCTAACCTTTTTGGCCGCAGCACATCTCCTAACTATGGGCGATTTAGTGACCCGAAACATGGAATCACATAGAATTGAATGCACAAAAGTTACCAGGGCCAAGCTTAGGAGTTGTGGGGCCAAACTTGAAACATTTTGTTGCAAGACTCCCTGCTCACAGCTAAGGTCAGCCGAATTTATGATAGATACTGTAGAGTTCTATGGTAGAATGGAAAGCCATCAAAATGTGCACTTAAGAACTGCATGTGTGTTTAATGGACCAAATAGTTCTAAGCATGTTTTAATATAAAACTGCATACATATAAGCCCACAAGCAAACAAACAAAATGTGTAGATGATCTTGGAAAAGTAAATAGTTACACCACCACTTATTTTAGTGACTGTGAAATGATTTAGTAAAAAAGTATTGATTTTATTTTTACCCTACCATGGGGCCCCTTAAACACAGGGTCCAATTGGCTTAAAGCCGGCCCTGAAGGTTGCTGTTCGTTGAAGGCCAATTCCATGCTTGGGGTCATTAAAAAAGGGGTTGAGAATAAACAGCCAATATTATCATGCCATTGTACAAATCGATGGTAAGGCCACACCTGGAATATTGTGTCCAGTTCTGGTCGCCGCATCTCAAAAAGGACATAGTGGAGCTGGAAAAGGTGCAGAAGAGAGCGACAAAAATGATTACGGGGCTGGGGCACCTCCCTTATGAAGAAAGACTGCAGCGTTTGAGGCTCTTCAGTCTAGAAAAAAGGCGCCTGAGGGGGCACATGATTGAGACATACAAAATTATGCATGGAAGGGATAAAGTCGATAGAGGGATGTTCTTTTCCCTCTCTCAAAACACCAGAACCAGGGGGCATCCACTAAAGCTGAGGGTTGGGAGAGTTAAAACAGATAAAAGGAAGTACTTTTTTACCCAGCGGGTGGTTAATCTGTGGAACTCTTTGCCACTGGAGGTGGTGATGGCATGTGGTCTTGATGCCTTTAAGAGGGGATTGGACAGATTTCTGGAGGAAAGGTCCATTGTGGGCTATAGGCAATGATGGATTGTGCAACCTCCTTACAAAGGTGGTGGGCTACTGGTACCGGGTGCAAGGGAGTGGCAACAGGATGCAAGCATCTTGTTGTTTCATGCCTCCCTGGGGCACCTGGTGGGCCGCTGTGAGATACAGGAAGCTGGACTAGATGGGCCTTTGGCCTGATCCAGCAGGGCTCTTCTTATGTTCTTATGTTCTTATGAATGATTGTAAAGGAGCTTCCAGAGTGTTCTTTGTTGTGCCAGTTGCTGCCTTTTTTACTTGCAGTGACATGCAGAATTGCAGAAGCCCTCACAATAGGGAATTTAACATGTTCTGGGGCCACAGGAGACTGACCCTCTCCTTGTATCGCAGGGGGTGTTGAATCACATGTGCCTCTCTTCCCCCCCCCCAAAAAAAAGGCAGAATAGGAGCACCACTAAGAATCCACACCTGCTGCTATCATGCTGCTGCAGAGCCGGCCCATTCATGAGGCTTGATGGCAACAGATGGGAAGTGCCCAAGTCTGGCTGTCCACTTGCCTCCACCACGCCTTCCTTTTCAGTCAGTAGATTGGAAAAGGAAGAAGGAAAGGGAGCAGAAGAGGAACTGTGCTGCGCTCTTGGTGGGGGGGGGAGGTATTGTATTGGAAAAGGCAGGAGATAGCCCGAGGAGATAGGGAATGGTATCAGCAATGGCCCCTTGTTCTAGATTAGCCAGGGATTACAGGGTTAATCCCCAAGGTCTTCGCAAGCCTTGGGAGCACAGCTGTAGGCTGATGAGGCCCCTGGCTATGAAGGGAGGCCAGCACAGGTGCAGATGGGCGTGGCTGATGCTAGAGCCTGCCTAGCAACAGACACTGACTGGCTGGCCACAGTATAAAGTGGGAGGCAGGAGCTGGAGTAAAGGCCCTGGGAAGGTGTTGGATGAGGACCTGGGTAGGTGCTGGAGGAGGGCCCCAGGTTGGTGCTGGATGGATGAAGTGCTGGCTGGACTGCCTGCCTGAAGGACTGGATGGATGGACTGACTGGCTAAAGGAAGATAAGCTTATTGTGGGAAATTATTGGGAGTTGTTGTATGTCTGCCATGCCCCTGGAGCCACCAAGTGGAGGAGGCAGTTGTGGCTTAGGCAAGCTGACTGCCTATTGTTTGGTGGTGGGGTTTGTTGGTGCTAAATTAGGGTATCCTGAGCTAAGCCGGTGATGAGGGCAGTCTGGAGGAGGCTGGCCAGCCGGTGATCCCAAGCAAAGCTGCTGGAAGAGAGGAGGCCCAGTGGGTGACTGAACCCCCTCCCTCTTGCCTGTCTCTGAGGCCGCTCTGTGGGGAAACTAGTTAGCCTAGTGTGGGCATTGGGGCCCTTGGGGTGGCCCGGCAGGGAATCTGGCAGAAGAGATGCAGTCTCGATGCTATCTGACCACTCCTCCGGCATCTACTTTTAAACATCAAAGCACAGCTTCTGTTTGGAGCCGGCCTTGAATCCAGTTGGCTTGGATAGGACTTGGCGTTTTCTCGCTGTTGTGGGATTTGCATGAGCTCCTGAATGTTATCAATAAATTGCTCCTTCCTTAAGCCAGCCAGTCTCATGCCTACCGATGCATGAGAACATATGCTCTGCAGTCACCCCTTGGAGTCCCCTCAACGTAGATGGTACTTTTCGCAGATGGGGCGGTCAGGCACCTGCCCCGAAGGGCTTACCAGAGAAATATGAGGGAACCCACAGAGGGGAAGGAAACTGAGGCAAGGGTAAGGAGGTGAAGTCTCAGGTTGTGATACAGCTGCAAAGAAGGCTAATGCAATTTTAGCCTGCATTAATAGAACCATAGCATCCAAATCACAAGGTGTGGTTCCACTTTACTCCACATTGATGCGACCTCCCTGGAGTCCTGTGTTCAGTTCTGGGCACCTCAGTTCAAGAAAGATGCAGCCAAATTGGGGCAGGTTCAGAGAAGAGCAAGGAAGATGATCAGGGGGATGGAAAACCAGTCCTGTGAGGAAGGTTGAGGGAACTGGGTATGTTTAGCTTGGAGAAGACTGAGAGGGGATATGATAGCACTCTTCAAATATCTGAAGGGCTGCCATAAGGAAGATGGGATGAATCTGTTCTCATCTGCCTCTGACAGTAGAACTAGGTCCAATGGGTACAAACTGCAAGAGAGGAGATCCCAGCTGGACATCAGGAAGAATTTCTTGACGATAAGGGCAGTTCGACAGTGGAATACTCTGCCAAGGGAGGTGGTGGATTCTCCCCACTGAAGACCTTCAAGAAGAGGCTTGACAGGCACCTGCTGGAGATGCTCTAGGAGGATTTCCTGCTACAGGCAGGGGGTTGGACTAGATGACCTTGCAGGTCCCTTCCAACTCAATGGTTCTATTATTGTTTCAGGGACATATCTTTGAGCTAACTTAGGAGAATGCCAAAAGCTTTGCAGAAAAGGTGGGGTAGGGAAAAAGGGCTTAGAAGGAAGTCAGAGGCGCTACACAGTCTACTCATTCCTGAAACCTGTTTTATTTTCCAAGGGCTTGCAGCACACTATGATCTTTTGAAAATCAAGAAACAGTGGATGGCCTTCATGGGCTTGGTTTCAGACGAGGAGATCTAGTGAGCGAGAATGATCGCCTCTGAACTTCCAGGTTTAGAATCAGAATTCCAGTGTCAATGCTCCCTACAGTAGGATCTAGGTTTGGCGACATGCCACATAGGAGTTTCGTCTCAGAAAGATGAGAGCAAGCTCTTTGGGCAACAGCTGAGGCTACAGATGCTGGCCCCTGGAGCAGGCACCAGGTGGTGTCCGCCTCTTCTGGGACATCGCCTGTCATCCCCCTTTCCTTGGAAACGGTGTTACCTTCAGTGGGAGATGCCTTTCTTCTTGAGCCAAATGATGTTGATGTCTAGGGACACCTATCCACATCCAGCTGTAAAAGGAAGAAGGCGTACCATTTATTCCAGTGGAATTCAACCTTTTTCATGCCATGACCCCAATATATAAATAAATAAATAAAGCTCACTGTTGATCCCACCCCCTTCCCAGAACCCTATCCGCCCACTCCCCATTTCCAGCACTGTTCACTGTAACTAAATATTCTTATTGGAGAGAACAGAAAAAGTTACCATTAAGCCTGGCAATCATGAAAGCTATTTTAGCACAACTGCTGAGCAGGACTGGGACAAAATCACCTGGTATCTGAAGGGGTTCCTCAGATGCCTTCCCCTTTACCTGGTGATGCTCTAGTCCAGTGGTCTTCAACCCTTTTCATTCCCATAAATTGCGGTGACCCCAAAACTTAGGCTTCGTGACCCCGCTGGAGTCCAGACTCCAAGGTTGAAGAGTACTGATTTGTTCAATAGATTTTTAGCCTCTGTGCAACAGTAGTCAAGGTTGAAGAGGACTGGAAGAGGCCGTTGGAGGCCAAGTGAGGAGTTCCAAGAGATGCAAGTCAGCTGAGCGAGGTGCAGGCACTGGAGTGCCTGGGGGAATCAAGAGGAGCAAATCCCCCAGGGCACCACCAGCAGAGGGCACTTCCATTCTCTGGCCCTCAGAAGGCCTAAAAACAGGACTTCTGGTTTTCAGCAAAAACTGAAAGTGACCCTTGTTGGCCTCCAGATGATCCAAGTGGGGGGGGCAGCGTTTTGCAATCCAGGCACCGGGACTGCAAGCGGATACTGGGGGATGCGACAGCGTCTCCTCCACATTCTGGTCCTCCTGCCACAGTTGCCGTCCTGAAGGGGCTCCAGTGAGCCCAGCTGGACAGTCTTGCCAGCAAAAGTGCCAAGAGCAAGGCGTCACTGAAGAGCCATCCCGGCTCTTCTTCATTTCATCCCAGTAAGCCGACAATGGGCACGTGATGCTATAGTCCCAAGCCGTGGCAGTGGGTGAGATCTGCACACAGAGAGGCCCCTGGTGTGGCCAAACAGGCAGCGGCTCATTCAGGCCTTCCCTCACGTAGGGGAAGGTGCTGAGATCCTGTGGGACCAAAGGGCACCTCAGTGCCATTGTCCCAGAAGGTCTCACCTCTCCTTCACGAAAGTGACACAGGCCGTCCATTCTGCAACACACTTACTTCCATCGAGAACACCAGGTGTCTGGTGGCGAGGTTCTGGTCTAGGATCCTGCTCAGCATTTTCCGAGACTGGCTTGTGGATCCTGAGGGAAATGGAGAGCATCACAGACGAGTACGAGTGAGAGAGAAGAAGGTGATCGGAAATGCGAAGGAAGCATCGACCCCGCAATGTGCAGTGTCACAGCCCTTAAGATAGGAGAAGCAGGAACACTGTTCCTTGGCCTCAGAGGGGCATTGGTGGGGCATTTGCCTGACAGCCCTCCTGATGAAACTCCTTATGTCTACCCTCCTTACGTCAGTAGCAGGCTACTTCAGAGTACCGGGTGCAAGGGAGTGGCCACAGGATCCAAGCGTCTTGTTGTCTCATGCCTCCCTGGGGCACCTGGTGGGCCGCTGTGAGATACAGGAAGCTGGACTAGATGGGCCTTTGGCCTGATCCAGCAGGGCTCTTCTTATGTTCTTATGAGAAGTGCAGGGAGGATGGAATGCTGAGGCCACCCATGGCTGGAGGCCTTCATGTGACCCTCACCACCTCCCTTGGGTTATGGCCAGTAGTGTCAGCTTACCAGTACGCTGGGCGGGTCTTCTGGGAGATCGGCAGCGCGCTCGCTGCGTTCCGTTGCGTAACAGTGAAAGCCCGCCTGCTGCAGTGGGCGGGCTTTCGCCATTACGCAACGGAACACAGCTAGCGCGCTGCCGATCACCCAGAAGACCCGCCCAGCGTACCGGTAAGCTGACACTACTGGTTATGGCTGATGGCGGAACCCCTGGATGTGAGCTGGTTCGAGAGCTCAGGCTTCCAAAATGTTGGGACAATAACTGCAGTGCCAGGAGAGGGAACAACACACCTATGACTGGAGGTGTGCAGTGGTGGGGTTCGCACACAGGATCCTACGCAGCATTCTCTCCAGACTAGCTCTTAACTCCTAAGGGAAATGGAAAACAGCACAGGTGAGTATGAGGGAGAGGGCAGGTTTAAGGGCACACAGACACCGCAATACCAGCTCTCATTACAGGCAAACCAAGAAAAACAGCCACAGAATGTTCCAAAGTGGGTAAAAGACAAAACTGACCCAAGCAGCCAGCATATGGACAAAAAGAAACAGCCTCCGTGGAGAGCTCAATCATGAAAGTGTGGGTTCTGTTTTTTGGCTCCACAGTTATACAGTGACATAAGGAAAGGATTGAGCCAATCCTCCCGCCATCCTGATGTCCCACTGCAATCTACCCGAGAGTCGGCACGCTGCTCCAGATGGCTCAGCTTTGGTAGCAACGTCTTTACAATGGCAGGCTCAATTTCACTGGTAGAGTGAAGAGGAAAGGGTTATATTCCGGGGTGGGAGAGGAGGATCCAGGCTGCTGAGGCTACACTGAGGCAGGGGGCCAAAATATATATGAGGTGGTTTGATACCCCTCCGGTGTCTTCAACACAGTCAATGCGCTTGCAGGGAGCTCCCTCGTTTGCCTGGGACCGCAGCCCCAGGGAAGGCGATGTGCTTTCCTTCTGCTCCTTCTCTGTAGAGAAGAGGATTTGCCAGCCACTCTTCCTCCCTCACCCAACTCTGTCCTCCCTGGTCCCCGATTGCTGTGCATTGGATACCTCAATCCGGTGATGGCTTCAAAGGACTGGCTGAGAACCCAGGCAGGGTCGGACAAGGCTTCCACGTTGGCCATGATGTTCTGGAAGAGATGGCAAAGCAGAAAAGAGCCTGCCAGTAATTCCCGGGGCAGTTGCTCCGTGCCCATGTGCCACAGTCTCTGGGTTGTTTTGAGGGCGTTCAGTTCCAAAGGGCTGCAGCTCACTCACCAATATTTCCTTTGCTACCTGGTCCTTGGAAAACTGCAGTCTCCTTTCTCCGCTGTTCAAGCAAATTTGGAAGACAGAAGAAAGGACACACTGCTCCTAAGCAGTCAGGAGTGGGTGGTGGGGCTGGAGTACTGCTGCCTTCCCCGGTCAAGCTAGGCTGTGATGAGGAGCCTTGGAGAAAGCAGGAATGGGGAGCTTCCTCCCCAGCCAATGCAAGAAGCTTCCCCTTTCCCCACTGGTGAGCTGCCACAGCAGCAGATGCCACGTGACTCCTCTTAGGCAGGCAGCAAATGTAGCCCACCGTGCAAATCAATGGGGGGAAGGTGAGCAATTGGGGGGAAAGAGTGGGGCTAAAGGTGCAGGCAGTCATGGCAGGAGAGCCAGAAGCTTGAGATGGGGCCCCTCCTTTTTTATTATTATTATATAATCTTTTAGTTATGGGTTAGGAAAGGAAAATACATAGGAAAGGGGTTACATGGAAAACACATTAGGTATCCGTCAGTCTCAGCAATTCTGCAATTGAATTTACACATCTGATTATTACATCCTTTCTTACCCTATATAACTTCCTTAACAATCAAAAATACTAATTCTAAAATCAGGAAATCAATCCAAAAGGGAGAACAAAAAAAGGAGAATACCAAAAAGGAGAATACCTGGATTTTCAGAAGGCATTTGACACGGTCCCCCACCAAAGACTGCTGAAGAAACTTCACAGTCAGGGAGTAAGACGGCAGGTCCTCTTATGGATCCAGAATTGGTTGAGGGCCAGGAAACAGAGAGTGGGGGTCAATGGGCAATTTTCAAAATGGAGAGAGGTGAAAAGCGGAGTGCCCCAGGGATCTGTCTTGGGGCCCGTGCTTTTCAACTTATTCATAAATAAGTCTTGGGGCCCGTGCTTTTCAACTTATTCATAAATGACCTGGAGACAGGGATAAGCAGTGAGGTGGCCAAGTTTGCGGATGACACAAAACTTTTCCGGGTGGTAAAAACCAGAAAAGATTGTGAAGAGCCAGAAAGGCTCCAGAAGGATCTCTCCCAGTTGGGGGAATGGGCAGCCAAATGGCAGATGCGTTTCAACATAGACAAATGTAAAGTGATGCACATTGGGGCAAAAAAAACTTTACCTATAGGCTAATGGGTTCTGAGCTGTCTGTGACAGCTCAGGAGAGAGATCTCGGGGTGCTGGTAGACAATTCAATGAAGGTATCGACCCAGTGTATGGGTCAATTCAATGAACAATTCAATGAAGGTATCGACCCAGTGTGCGTCAGCAATTAAGAAGGCGAATTCCATGCTTGGGGTCATTAAAAAAGGGGTTGAGAATAAAACAGCCAATATTATCATGCCACTGTACAAATCGATGGTAAGGCCACACCTGGAATATTGTGTCCAGTTCTGGTCGCCGCATCTCAAAAAGGACATAGTGGAGTTGGAAAAGGTGCAGAAGAGAGCGACAAAAATGATTACGGGGCTGGGGCCACCTCCCTTATGAAGAAAGACTGCAGCGTTTGGGGCTCTTCAGTCTAGAAAAAAGGCGCCTGAGGGGGGACATGATTGAGACATACAAAATTATGCATGGAAGGGATAAAGTCGATAGAGGGATGTTCTTTTCCCTCTCTCAAAACACCAGAACCAGGGGGCATCCACTACAGCTGAGGGTTGGGAGAGTTAAAACAGATAAAAGGAAGTACTTTTTTACCCACCGGGTAGTTAATCTGTGGAACTCCTTGCCACAGGAGGTGGTGATGGCATCTGGTCTTGATGCCTTTAAGAGGGGATTGGACAGATTTCTGGAGGAAAGGTCCATTGTGGGCTATAGGCAATGATGGATTGTGCAACCTCCTTACAAAGGTGGTGGGCTACTGGTACCGGGTGCAAGGGAGTGGCAACAGGATGCAAGCATCTTGTTGTTTCATGCCTCCCTGGGGCACCTGGTGGGCCGCTGTGAGATACAGGAAGCTGGACTAGATGGGCCTTTGGCCTGATCCAGCAGGGCTCTTCTTATGTTCTTATGTTCTTAACAAAACAGAAATAATTCATCTAAAACGTTATCTATCTAACCATCTATAGAATGCTTTCCAAATATTAGCTATTCTATCTATATCTCCATCTCTCATTCTTTCTGTCAAAATATCCATTTGTACTAATTCATAAATCTCCTGTAATACAATTTCTGCGGTTGGTATTTCTACATTTTTCCATATCTGTGCATAAACAGGTCTGGCTGCAGTATTAATATTTACTATAATATGCTTAACTTCTTTACTAAATGCTGATGAAAAAATATTCAACAAAAACCATTCAGGCTCAAAGGGAATAGTGCAATTTAGCACATCTTGTAATATAGTATGTACCTTCTCCCAGTACTTTTTTGCTTTGCAACGTGTCCACCCCATATGAAAGACGGTCCCTACAGAGTCATGACATTTCCAGCAATTATTGCTTGTTCGAGATGGGGGCCCTCCTTGATGTGCACGACTTCCTCAGGAGGAATTGGCAGGACAGCCACCCGCATGGCTTGGTTCAGAATCCGCGACCATTTGATCCCCTTTCAGTCCTTGCTGGCCACCTCACAACCGGGAGGCCGTATCAAACCGCAAAGCAAACAACTACAGCCATAAAGTTAACAAATGACCAGAAATGACAAATAAAAAGGTAAAGGTTTCCGCACGACCAGATGGTCTAGTCGTGACCGACTGTAGGGGGTGGTGCTCATCTCCGTTTCAAAGCCTTTAGAGCCGGCGTTTGTCCGAGGACAAGCTTCCATGGTCGTGTGGCCAGCATGAATCTATGCCGTAGCGCACGGAACGCTGTTACCTTCCCACCGAAGTGGTCCCTATTTATCTACTCGCATTTTTAGGTGCTTTTGAACTGCTAGGTTGGCAGGAGCTGGGACAAGCAACGGGAGCTCACTCCGTCGCGTGGTCTTGAACTCCCAACCTTCCGGTCAGAAAGCCCAGAAGCAGCCCACTGCGCCATCACGGAAATGACAAATACACAACCGTAAATAACAAGAAATAGCAAAGAAGATCTGCAGGCAACCAGAAATTGCAAATAAAAGAACAACAAATAAGTCAAGCAAACAAGTCAGATCCGTAAATAAGTCCCAAGCAGTGACTAAGCACTGGCCCAAACAAATAGCTCAACAGTAAACTCAGCCTCTGCTAAGTAAATCTGGTGGGTCGAAGGATGTTGTAGGGCTGGGAATGGGGAAGAAAAGGGGTCCCCCGAAGCAGAGGTCTTTGGGGCTTCTTAGTGGAGGGGAAAGGCAAGAGGGATTGTGAGAGTCCTTGTGGGAGGCTGAGGAGCACACGGCCCCAATCCCTTCACAAGGAGCTGACTCCATGGGGGAGGGATTGCCATGTTAGGAAGAAAAGGCGCAATTCTGAGGAGCAGGTTTCCCTCCTCCCTTTGCAAAACGTCTGGTTGTTTGACAGACACACACAACATGTCTATTTGTCTTTAGTGGGGCTGACTCCCAGGAAAGTGTGTATAGCAGTGTTTCTTAACCTGGGTTCGATCGAACCCCAGGGGTTCGGTGAGTCAGTCTCAGGGGTTCGGCGGAGGTGTGTGTGTGTCCATTCCGTTCGCTGGCCTTGATATCTGTGCTGCAGGGAACTTGGTGCGCTCAGTCGTTGTTGGGATATTAAAGTAAGTCCTGGGAACTTGCAGGCCTGAATAGGCCTGGGAATTTGCAGGCTTATCACTGAGGCCTAGCAGACCAGCAGAGGGTGCGGGGTAGTTCTGACTTAGGTTCTGCCCAGTAACAAGACCATGTGATCTCTGGGTAAATGTTGCAAGTTATTTAGCCAATCCCAGGAACACTGGTTGCTTGTCTGTTCAGCTCAGCAAGTGCATGTGTGTTCAGTCCTGTCCTGATCAGAGAGCTCTTTTGTTCTACTTTCTGTTTCTCTCCGAGTATTGCTGCTGCTAGATTTACAGATTTACTATGTCGAACAAAATAAGAAAGTGGTCGGACGAATACGTCCAATTGATTTGCAGTAAATATTCATTGAGTTATGTTTTTGTTTTTGTGTGACATTCATGTTTTGTTGGTTTTGTTCTTTGAACACAGTGATTTTATGTGCAACTGATGCATGGTTCATTTTGTGCACTAATAAAATATATATCTCTATGTTTTGAATTTTTTTAAAAAAATATTTTTCCAACTATGAAGGGTTTGGTGAATGCACATATGAAACTTGTGGCGTTCGGTACCTCCAAAAAGGTTAAGAACTACTGGTGTATAGGATGGCAGCCACCATCTGTGTGGAAAGGTGGGCCTGGCCTATGAGGCTTTTGTGTGCAAATTTCTCCTCCGTGGCCTCTCTCCCCCCACCACAGGAATTACATTAGAATTTGAGTCTCTTCCCTCAGTGTCAGGCATATTGTTCACCCAGCCCTCCTTTTCAAAAATCCCTGAGGTGCAGCTGTGAGGAGTGGCTTGCCTAGGCAGTGGCGTAACCAGCGTTGTCATCCGCAAATGAACTCCCGGAACGCTGGGAGGGACATGGGCGGGACTTTCGCGTGATTGGCAGCCCGCCCATTTCGTTCCGTGGCTGCCCTGGCATCGAGGGGGGGCTGCCCCTGGTTGGCGTGGCCCCCCCGCTGCTTGCCCAGGCACCCGGCGTGCCCCCCACCTGTCTCCCCCGGTGAGCAGGCACCCCTCAAGGCCAGGGCAGCCGCGGAACGAAATGGGCAGGCAGCCAATCACGGCGAAGCCCCGCGTAAGTCCCTCCCAGCGTTCCGGGAGTTCATTTGCGGATGACAATGCTGGGCATAACTACCTATGGGGCAGGGGGTGCAGTGCCCCAGGTGCCGTCCTCGAGGTGTTGTTGTTGCCGAAAATCAGCCCAAAATGGTTTCCATCGCGGGAAAAGCATTTTAAAAGGCAGACAACCGAACGAGAGAGTATGAGGATCATCTTTATGATACCTGTGCAGGCGGGCCAATCTCCCTGCCCCACTCGGCAGGCAGAGAAAAAGGCAAAGGCATACAATTCTAAATCATCTTTATATCCCTCTCCCCCACGCCCCCAAGGTGCTGCTTGGTGGAAAATTACTACACAGGGGCTGGGACACGAGAAGCCCTCTGTCAATTGGGCCTTGAGAATATGCTGTGAGCCTGTGGCCATTTTGATAAGGGAGGCAGCTCTGCTGGCTTGAACCCGTTCCCTATCTATTGTGAGGGCTAGCGGCACTGGATTGGAGAAGGTTACAGGCGGGGGCAAGTGAGCGAAAACAATGAGAGCAAAGAGAGAAACAGTTACATACTTCAGCAGCTTTAGACAAGTGACTAAGCAAAAGACTTAAGATGGCTGCACTTTGGTTTGATGGCAACAATGTCATTAAAGTAAAGGTAAACGTTTCCCCACAACCGAATGGTCTAGCTGTGACCGACCGTAGGGGGCGGTGCTCATCTCCGTTTCAAAGCCTGTAGAGCCAGCATTTGTCTGAGGACAAGCTTCCGTGGTCATGTGGCTGGCATGAATCTATGCCATAGCGCACGGAACGCCGTTACCTTCCCCCTGAAGTGGACCCTATTTATCTACTGGCAGTTAGGTGCTTTCGAACTGCTAGGTTGGCAGGAGCTGGGACAAGCAACGGGAGCTCACTCCGTCGGGCAGTCTTGAACTCCCAACCTTCCGATCGGAAAGCCCAGCAGCAGCGGTTTAACCCACGGTGCCACCACGTCCCTACAACAATGTCACTATTGGACCCCAAATTTCAAAAATTGCAAGTCTACAGAACACTACCATCATGCTATATACCATCGGATGTGGAATTTTACCTGGAATTCAGTGGGGAAACCCAGAGTGTCATATCTCTATTCTAGCAAAGGTTATGGCCAAAAATTTAAAAACTGAAAATAAAACTTCTTTTGTAAAAATCAGTTTTTAAAAATCACGGTTTTAAGGAATAATACCATCATGTTGAATACCATTAGATGCAGAATTTCCCCAAGGATTCAATGAAAAAACCCAGAGTGTAAATAACTTTATTTCAGCCAAAGTTATGGCCAAGAAACAAACAAAACAAAACCCCAAAATGCAAGTGTCTTATGCAGGGACGTCAAACATACAGCCAGTGGGCCTGCATGATGAGTACACAAATTTAGTTGATGGGGGGGGGTCAAAAATTTATGGGCCCGAGATATAAAATGACCTAGCTATGCTACTGGGCCTATGTGACCTCACCACACCTGAAATTTCCATTGTTAGCTCTTTCTTAGTAGGTGAGAATGCATGCATGTTGTACAAGTATAAACTTGTGTGTGTCCTACAATTGCTGCCCCACAAGGGCAGCCTGAATGTTAGCCTGAATGTCTAACGCAGGGGTGTCAAACTCATTTCATCCAGAGGGCTGAATAGCGTTCATGGTGCCTGCTGAGGGCCGGAAGTGACATCATTATGCCGGAAGTGACATCATTAAGCAGATGATTGCCAGAAATAAGCTCTCATAGAAGCTCATTAGCTGCAAATGACAGAAGAGGAAATATGCAAATTTTGTTCTTATTTTCAAGATATGAGAGAGTCCAATTATCATGCTGGCAATTAAAACAGGGCCCAGAGAAATTGCTTTCATAAGCCACCTCCGGTCTGCACACTTTTATGTTTGACACCTCTACTCTAGAGCAGCGGTTTTCACATTTTTCAGTCTCCAGAACCCATTATGCTCAGCTTCCTGCATCTCACAGTGGCCCACCAGAAGCCTCAGGGAGCAGACAAGACAACCCGACACCTGCATCTTGTTGCCACTCCTTTGCATCTGGCATTCTAAAACCAAGAGGTTGCATATATCCTTCTATTCATGGTTTGTAACCTGTGATGGACTTTTCCTCCGTAAATCTATCCAAATCCAGGCCAGATACTATCACCACATCCTGTGGCAAGCAATTCCATAGATTACTGATAAGCACCAGCATTCATCTCAAGGAGGCTATTGACAGCAGTCCAGGAGATCTTAGTACTTCGGTATTATGTAAAAAAAGTGTTTGAAGAGTGAGAAGGGATCTTTCCAGGAATAAATTCAGTCGGCAACCCTGTTCTGTGTTGAGGTCCTGGGGGGGTTGTGTTCCGGATTTTATTTGTATTGCTCCCCCAATGTGGAGACAGTTTTTTTTTTTTTTATAGCTATCAGACTGAGCTGTGAACAGGAGCAAAAGCTACAATAGACAGACTCATAATTTGGGGATCTGTGAAGCAACACCAACAAAGAAACACGCTCCTCTCTGAGGTGTTGCTTCTATAATTAAGTGAGAGTAGTAATAGAACACGGTTGTGATTTCTGTAAGAGAGGAGCCGTGAAGACGGGGCAGCTCCTGCAATTAAATCTATTTTCAAGGCTGAGCTACCAAGAAAAGCTGTAGGTCAAAACACAGGGGTCTCACTGGCGTGATCTAAAGCTCACGCAGAGATATGCTGGGCACACACGGAGATTCTCAGACACATGATATTTCATTAGGACAGGCTATTTAATACACCTACACCAGCACTTCTGAATCTTTGGTGTTCAGCAATGGCCCCGCATGCTGCTAATATAGCACACCGCTCCTGGAAGTGAGTGGCAATGACATCATCACCACTTACTTCTGGGTTTGGAGACGGTGTGGGATGGTGGAAATGGACAGTACAGTACAGTCCATTTCTAGGACAGAACAGAGTATAGGCTCAGGACAGGAGGGGGTTGGGGGGGGGGCTCTTCAAGTGCATAAAAATCTTGCGCAGCCCATGAGAAGAGCCTGTAACTGCCCATGTGCTGTCTTACCACTGGCTGACTGGTGACCCATGGCCTTGCAACGCCCCAGGGTGTCATGACACACGGTTTGGAAACCCCTGACCAACACCGTACCTTTCTGTTGACACCACAAAGTAGCATATGCAGGGTTCACAGGTAGTTACCCAACCAACACTTGACCTGCTTAGCTTCAGCAAGATGGCTACAGAATACCCCCTTGGACCATACCCGCAGAAGATGTTGCATCCAACATCTTGGGCTTTTCTTTTGTATTCTTCAAATAAATAATTGTGCCATAAACACACAGGGGCTGAGTAAAATCCACCCACCACACACACAAATTACTTAATTCATTAAAGCTTTTGTTGACTCACCTACTGATTGAACTACTAATTGCAACAGGACCATTTGAAATTGACATGGAAATTGCCACATTAAGCGATGAAACTTTTCAGTCCTGAGAAGCTACTGGGAATAGTGCTCTTCCTTTCCCCTTGCACTTCAAGACTCAGCCCCCTCCTCTCTTGTCACACCCAGTTTAGCTTGTGCCCAGCAGCAATTTAGCTCATTTTCAACAAGGTTCCTACTTGTTCAGACCTGCCGTTTGTCCTCTGTGTATCATCCGAACTACTTTAGCATCCAATTAGGCAATTGCCAGATTTTAAAAGCTGAAACAATCCTGATACTGGAAAACAGAGTC
The DNA here is from genome assembly GCA_029204185.1 of Lerista edwardsae. Taxonomy (NCBI): domain Eukaryota; kingdom Metazoa; phylum Chordata; class Lepidosauria; order Squamata; family Scincidae; genus Lerista; species Lerista edwardsae. The sequence continues at coordinate 136,216 of JAJKFI010000023.1, forward strand.
TCTAAAATTGGGGAGCCTTTGACAATCCAAAAACTTTCCATGGAATTTTACAAGAAATCAAGGCAAATAGGGGCCTCAGTCTTACACACACATTCCTTTGAGTCTTATTGAATGCAATTAGTTCACTTTTATGTTTTTCAGTATTGCTTTTAACATCTCGTTAGTTGCCTTGAACAACGCCCTGCTGGGTGAGGAAATATGGGGTATAAATATTTTAGGGCCCAATCCTATCCAACTTTCCAGCACCGATGCAGCCTTGAGGTAAGGGAACAAACATTTCCTTGCCTGGAGGAGGCCTTCAGGGCTAGTTCCTGAATGCAGGATGAAGCACAGATCCCATTGGCATGGCTGCAGCAGCACCGGAAAATTGGATAGGATTGGGCCCTTGATATAATAATATTTAGAGTGCAGTCCTAACCTGGAGTTAAGCCAGCACAGTTTGGCTGGCACAAAGGACACCATAAAGTGCGTTTGGACCACTCTTGGAGTCAGGGAGGATGGCGCACGTCGGTGTGCTGGCCTCTCTGATTCTGAAAGTGCTCCAAACATGCTTTACTGTGTCCCTTGTGCTGGCCAAACTTTGCTGGTCTAACTGTGCCGGCCTAACTCCGGGTTAGGATTGTGCTCTTAGTCATTATGGAAGGTCAGAAGTAGCTATTCTTATGCCAATCAGGGTATCACCATTTCCCTATTTTCATCTGAAAAAATGTTACAGAGCATGATCTGACTTTTACTCAGAAACATTCTGATTTTACTGAAAAAAAAATCCACCTTCTCTCTCTCTGTTTCATTACTTAAAAAAAAAAGAGAGAGTCTGTGACATAGTTTGCTGTATTTCGTTCTGGTCAGGTAGCAGCCCGAGAACTTTTCCTCTTGGATTTTCCTCTGGGAAGCCAAGTCTGAAAAAGTGAGAGGCCTCAGACCTGCTGAATTGCTCTTGTGCGCATGGATTGCATCAGGCCTATTTTTATGCTTCTCTCTTATGATAACATTTCACGGAAGGAAAGCGAGCCGAACAGCACAGGGGTGGGCCAGGGCAACTGTGGCCGGCGCACAGAGCGAGACAAGCTATTCCCCAAGTCCCTGTTCCTTTGCTTGTCCTGAGGGAAGGGGCTGGTGTGTTTTCCTGACCAGAAACAGCTCCTGCTTTGGAGCAATTTCCTGGCTGAAAGTTAAAAAATAGATTGCTTTTCATCTGAGCGCCTCTCACTGTGGCGGTCAGGCATCCGTGCCTGGGCTGTCCCTCTTCAGATGGAAATTCATGTGGCTCAGAGTTCCAGACCTTACTTACTTACTTACTTACTTACTTACTTACTTTCAGGTAAAGGTTTCCCCACGACCGAATGGGCTAGTCGTGACCGACGGGGGGCGGTGCTCATCTCCGTTTCTAAGCCGAAGAGCCGGCGTTTGTCCGAGGACAAGCTTCCATGGTCATGTGGCCGGCATGACTCTACACCATAGCGCACGGAACACCGTTCCCGTCCCACCGAAGTGGTCCCTGTTTATCTACTTGCACTTAGGTGTTTTTGAACTGCTAGGTTGGCAGGAGTTGGGACAAGCAACGGGAGCTCGCTCCGTCGCGTTGTCTTGAACTCCCAACCTTCTGGTCAGAAAGCCCAACAGCAGCAGTTTAACCTGCTGCGCCACCACATTCCTTAACTTACTAACTTACTTAGACCTTTAAAATAAAAAAAATAAAAATAATTACTTACTTAGACCTTTACTTTTTTTTACCTTTATTGGCATAAATATCTTGTTAGACCCTCATTTGACATGGCCGAAGCCATGTTCAGTGACTCTGAAACACATGGAGTGGGACAATCAGCACACAGGGCTTCTCCCTCCATAAGAGAGGAGGAGGCCTCAGCAACACGCCCGACTGACAGTGGACTTGCGCTCCCTCTCTCATGCCGCTGGCACACCTTTAAGCCACACACCCCTGATTCGGTCAGCAATGGCTTTTTTGTTCTTCGGGTCTTGTTTTTAATTAGCATTTTAAAAAACATGGACAGAGGCTACCATTCCAGCAGCTTTGGGGCTCCAACACGTTGCTAGACCAGGTCACAAAATGACCACCGAAACACAAGCTTTTGCCAAAGTGGTGTAGCAGGACCTGTGTGGCTTTGGGACCAGAAAAGATTCACATGCAAATCCCTGGATGAAACTCATTCAAGGCCGGCCCACCCATGAGGCAGACTGAGGTGGCTGCCTCAGGCAGTGTGAATGGGCAGCGGACACCCACTGCTGCTGCTCCCAGGATTCCAAAAGGAAATGGGGAGTCCAGCAGATGAGAGTGGCTGGCTAGACTGGCAGATGCTCTACCTCACCCTTTTTCTCCACCTCTTCTCAGTTTTTTTTTTTTTTTTTTGAAGCTAGGGAGGAGAAACTAGGAGGCAGCATTTGGCATGGCAAGGTGTTCTGTAAGGGGGACAACGGCAGTATGTGTGTGTGTGTGTGTGTGTGTGTGTGTGTGTGTGTGTGTGTGTGT
>JAJKFI010000023.1:145961-214204 GCA_029204185.1 Lerista edwardsae
GGGGGGCTGCCATCTTGGATCTCATGAGATTTTGTGAGATCCAAGATGCTGGCAGCTGGCTGAGCAGGGAAGAAGAGGCTGCTGGGGCATCGTGCCCCAGTTCAGTTTGGGAACCACTGATGTAAAGCATCTTCTCTTGAATGTCCACTTGATGGTGGGCTGAGCTGTTGATTCCCTGTACATCACTAGAGAGGAACCTGGAGCTTAATGGTTGAGCAGCTTCTTTGCATGCTGGAGATCCTGGTTCAGTCCCTGGTAGTATCTCTTTGAAGGGCTGAGAGAGGCCCCCTGCCTTAAACCCTGCTAGTACAGTCAGTGTAGGGGCTGCTCATCCAGATGGACCAAGGACTTGAGTTGTCTAAGTATTGTCCTTGCAAATTTCTTCCAAGTGCTTCCTCGGGCCCAACATGGCCAATTGGCTGGAAGTTGCCAGGAACAGAGCCCTTGGCACGGCCCCTACTTGTAGAGATTGTGAGCACACTGAGTGCGCTGAAACGGTGATGGGTGGAGGACAGCTGGCACCGTGAATGCTGCTGTGCTTTTCAGCTGGCTCAGAGGCACTGGGCGCTCCCACGCTCCTTGGGCGCCACCCAGGATTTGGCCCTGTTGCAACGTGTTCCTTTCAAATGGAGAAAATTGCTCTAGGATCTTTCTCCTGGTTATGAAATGCAAACATCCTGTTGGAATGGATGCTTCCTTCTCCTTTTCCTCTCTCCAGATGGTCCAAATCCTGTGAAAAACTGAGCCTTTCTAGAAATCTGTGGGGAGCGAAAGCAGAGCAGAAGAATTTTGGTTTCCTGTGTGCGTAGTACGTATGTGTGCAGTGAATTTGTCCAAGCAGTTACTTCTCTGGTTGTTCTGCTTCATTCCATGGAATGACATTGCCAGTTCTAGCCAAACATGCTGGAAGCCCTGGAGAGGCCCCAAGATGGCTGAGGGGAGGAGGGGTGGCTGTGGATGATGAACGACTGTGGACAACCATTGCAAGGGGAGCAACCCCAGCTCCTCCAGTGTCTGAACTGGAGGCAGGCAGCCAGAGGCATATCTAGGGTATAGCGTGGGGTAGCAAGAGCCATGGGCGCTGTTTCCTTGGGGGCACCGATGGCCCTCAGCCGCCCCCATGCAGCACCCCAGAAGACGCACTCTCCCGCCGCTTTCCCTCACCTCCGATCCCTGGCCAGGACCTGCAGTATCTCCTGGCCGGGGATCGGAGGTGAGAGAAAACTGAGTCTTCCCCCCGCCTCTGATCCTTGGCCGGGGGGAACCGCGCCTCCCTGCCTGGACAGCCAGGGATGCGCGGTTCCTCCTGGCCAGGGATCAGAGGCGAGGGAAGGCACGCGTCTTCCCCTCCACCTCCGATCAGGCAAAAATACCCGATCAGAGGCCGAGGAAAGGCACACGCCTCCCCCCTTCCAACCAGGGAGGCGCAGTTCCTCCTGGCCGGCGGCCAAGGGTGTGTGTGGCTTCTCTCTGCATCACACCTCTCAACGTCATGACGTCACAACGTTGTGCCATTGGCACCATTTTGCCCTGGTACGCCTCTGCAGGCAGCGCATTCATTCTAAGTGTGGGTTTGGTGCTCACCAAATGGAGGGAGCGCAAGTCCTGCACATCTTATGGCTCCCTCCAAAATGATTGTGTTCCATTTCAGATCTGCAGGCAAGGCCTTCCTCACCTTACTAATTGATCTACAGTGACTAGATATGAGCATCTGAAAAGCCTTGCTGGATCGGGTGGGAGGTGGCCCATCTAGCCCAACCTTTGGCTTCCCACAGTGATCCACAAGCAGGAGAGAATGGCATACATCTCCCCCACCACCATCGTTCCCCTGAAACTGCTGCTCAGCACTGAGCTCTCTGAACCTGGAGACGTGGCTATGACCTCTATGTCTTTGGTAGATGTCCTTCTTCCATGAATTTGCCTGCTCCCCTTTTTAAGCCATTTGGGCTAGTGGCCGTTACTTACGTCTTGTGGCAGTGAATTCCGCAGACTAATTAAGTGCTGTGTAAACACTTTGCTGAATCAAATGAGCCTTGGAAGAATGGCTGCATAATGGCATCTTTGATGGAAGAATGTTGGCTTTTGAATTGTGGCCAACTTGGGGGGTGGGTCGTATTAGAATAATAGAATCATAGAGTTGGAAGGGACCTACAAGGCCATCTAGTCCAACCCCCTTCCTGTAGCAGAAAATCCTCCTCGAGTATCTCTAGCAGGTGCCTGTGTCAAGCCTCTGCTTGAAGGTCTCCAGTGAGGGAGAATCCACCACCTCCCTTGGCAGACTATTCCACTGTCGAACTGCCCTGATCGTCAAGAAATTCTTCCTGTTGTCCAGCCAGAATCCCTTCTCTTGCAGTTTGTACCCATTGGACCCCATGCTACTGTCAAAGGCAGATGAGAACAGATTCATCCCATCTTCCTTATGGCAGCCCTTCAGATAGTTGAAGAGTGCTATCATATCCCCTCTCAGTCTTCTCTTCTCCAAGCTAAACATTCCCAGTTGCTTCACCCTTTCCTCATAGGACTTCTTTTCCAGCCCCCTGATCATTTTCATTGCTCTTCTCTGAACCTGCTCCAATTTGGCTGCATCTTTCTTGAACTGAGGTGCCCAGAATTGAACATAGGACTCCAGGTGAGGTCGCACCAATGCGGAGTATAGCAGAACCACAACTTCTTGTGATTTGGACCCTATGGTTCTATTAATGCAGGCTAAAATTGCATTAGCCTTCTTTGCAGCTGTATCACACTGCTGACACATGTTCATCTTGTGATCCACTGCACCTCCAAGATCCCTCTCACATGTTGTGCTACCAAGCCAGGTTTCCCCCATTCTGTACCTGCATCTTTGGTTATTTTTGCCCAAGTGTAGAACCTTGCATTTTTCCTTGTTGAACTTCCTCTTATTCATTTCAGCCCAGTATTCCATCTTGTCAAGGTCTTCCTGAAGGCTTTTTACTATCTTCTATAGTGTTTGCTACTCCTCCCAGTTTTGTGTCATCTGCAAATTTGATGAGGTCCCCTTGAATCCCTTCATCCAAGTCACTGATGAAGATGTTAAAGAGAACCTGGGCCAAGACAGAGCCCTGGGGCAAGCCACTTGAAACTCTCTTCCAGGTCGAACAAAGCCATTGACAATCACTCTTTGTGTACGGTTATCCAACCTATTGCGGATCCACCTAACAATGATTTCATTTAGCCCATATTTTCCCAGCTTGCTGATTGTGGAACCTTGTCAAATGCTTTACTGAAGTCAAGATAAATCACATCCACAGCATTCCCACCATCCAATAAGCTAGTCACCCAATCAAAAAGGAGATGAGATTTGTCTGGCAAGATTTGTTTTTGACAAATCCATGTAGAGTTCTGTTAATCACGAAGTTGTTGGCTAGGTGTGTGCAGATTGTATGTTTTATCATTTGTTCCAATATCTTCCCCGGTATTGAAGTTAGACTGACAGGCCTGTAATTTCCCGGGTCTTCCTACCTCTTTTTGAAGATTGGGACCACATTAGCCCACTTCCAGTCTAGAGGCACCTCCCCTGTCCCCCAGGATTTCTCAAAAATGATTGACAGAGGCTCTGCAAGTACATCTGCAAGTACCTTTAGCACTCTAGGATGCAACTCATCTGGTCCAAATGACTTGAATTCATTCAGGCCAGTTAGGTGGTTTCTGACAAATTCCCTGTCAATCTTAATCTGCATATCTGTGCTGTCCAGGTGTTCATTATCTCTGTGGGGATGTACACATTTCCCCCTGTTGGCCAAGGATCCAGCATCCTCATTTGTACAGTCTTCTGAGAGAAGACTGACACAAAGTAGGAGTTGAACAGCTCTGCCTTCTCTTTTTCACTCTTAATTGGCCATTGTTATTGAGCAGCAATCCCACCCTCTTCTTTCTCGTTCTCTTCCTTTAAAGGTAAACGTTTCCCCACGACCGAATGGTCTAGTCGTGACCGACTGTAGGGGGCGGTGCTCATCTCTGTTTCAAAGCCTGTAGAGTTGGCGTTTTGTCTGAGGACAAGCTTCCATAGTCATGTGGCCGGCATGACTATACACCATAGCACACGGAATGCCGTTCCCTTCCCACCAAAGTGGTGCCTATTTATCTACTTGCATTTAGGTGCTTTTGAACTGCTAGGTTGGCAGGAGTTGGGACAAGCAATAGGAGCTCACTCCGTTGCGCAGTCTTGAACTCCCAACCTTCCGGTCAGAAAGCCCAGCAGCAGCAGTTTAACCCACTGCGCCACCACGTCCCGTTTTCTCTTCCTTTGGGCATAGCTAAAAAAGCCTTTTTTGTTATTTTTGACCTCCCCAGCCAGCCTCAGCTCATACTGAGCTTTAGCATTTCTGACCCTTGCTCTACAGGTCCGGGCAATCTGTACTGATTACTGTCAGAAGCCAATCTCTTTTTGCCAATGCATGATTAGTAAGGGAGTTCCAAGGAGCCTCCTAAAAATTGAACATTAAGAGAAGAGAAAAATTGAACTGCTCGAGAAGAGTATGGCTCCAGCCTCATAACAGTTGAGGCTGCTTTGTGGGAGAAGCATTGAGCATCAAGGCACAACCCACAGTTTGGGTAACGCTGAAATATATAAGAATAAAAATTAAACAAGGTCGTATGAGTTTTTTGATGAGTTAACGGAGGTTTTTTTTAAACAAAGAAAATCTTGAGTCTTGAGGAATTGGAGGTTGGAGAGATTCTATTTTTAATAAGGAAGGAAGGTGGTGAAATTGAGTAGGGGGGAAAAGGAAGCTCAGAATGTTTCTCTATGTGTCCATGGGATGTGTGTGTAACAGTTTTACAGCCAAATTCCATGCACATCTACTTAGAAGAAAGTACCATTCACTTTAGCAAGGTCTATTTTCAGGTAGGCATACATAGGATTGCAGCCGTAACCTGATTTTTTTTTAAAATCACTTTGTCTTTACTTTGTGTGAGGTCTTCCTGCCTGACCGGGCTTAAATATTTTCCCCCTGGCTATTAGCTAGAGATTTTCTTCCCAGAATAAAATAATGGCATATTTATTATTTTGACTATTTAAGTACTCCCCCCCCCCCCAAAAAAAGCTTATATAGGGAAAGAAGTGAGACAAGTCAAGTCACTGTTATTGAATGTAGCCATAGGGCATGTGAGAGCTGGACCATAAGAAAGGCAGAGCGTCGAAGAATCGATGCTTTTGAATTATGGTGTTGGAGAAGACTCTTGAGAGTCCCCTGGACTGCAAAGAGATCCAATCGGTCAATTCTCCAGGAAGTCAAGCCTGATTGCTCCCTGGAAGGACAAATGCTGAAGCTGAAGCTCCAATACTTTGGCCACCTGATGAGAAGAGAGGACTCTTTAGAAAAGACCCTCATGCTGGGAAAGATTGAAGGCAAAAGGAGAAGGGGGCGACAGAGGATGAGATGGTTAGATAGTGTCACCGAAGCAATGAATATGAAATTGGGTGAACTCAGGAAGCTAGTGGAGGACAGGGAGGCCTGGCGTGCTGTGGTCCATGGGGTCGCGAAGAGTCGGACACGACTTAGCGACTGAACAACAACAACAACATAGGGCATTGCAAATGAAATACTCGTTGGAAAAGAACGAGTCTCTGAATTTGCTTAAGGTTGCCAGGCGCTGGCACTTGCTCTGAGTGTATGGGAAAGGAGGTGCTTAAAAAACAAAGTGATACAGGCATGCCCCAGTACCTACTGCTTCCGTTCCAGACCCCACCGTGGATACCTGAAACTGCGGATACTGGGGATGCTTTTTTGAAGATAGGGGAACACCAGTGGTTTTGCTGCAACAAGGTAAAAAAAGAGATTTGTTCAACGTTCCTCTATCTTTTTAACAGGTGTCCCAGGATCCATGGCATCTATGGATAACTGAAACTGTGGATCCTGAATCAGTGGATACTGGGGCACACCTGTATTTATTTCAGGTTTTTCTGATCTGTTGTATGTAAATCAGTTCGGGGTTTGATGTTCTGAAATGTATCTGAGCTGGTTCAAAGTGTCCGCAATGGTAACTGAAGAACTTTTAAAAGTTTGTGTCTAAACCAGTGATTTTCAAGCAGTGTGCCGTGGCAAGGTCTGTGGGAGTTTGCAACACGGTGGTTGAAAACAGCTGAAAAACTCTTCCGGATTTTGTTGGTCTGTTTCTAGGGCAACTGTTTTAAGTACAAATTGTCTGTCCCTCTTCCTCCATTGGCGGAGGAAAAGGGACAATTTGTTACTACAGACTGTTGACCCGGAAGCAGAGCTGCAGAACCCGGAAGAGTCTCCCAGAGGCCAGAAGTGACATCACACGAGGTGAAGACCATAGAGAAGACCATAGAAGTCAGGATGCCATGAGAAGAAAAATGTTGAAAATTGCTGGTCTAACCAAAAACTGAACCAGAGGGCTAAAACTACTGATGAATTGAAACTGAACATGGATTTTAAGTGGTTGAACACCCTGCTTGCCAGTTTGCCAAAAATGAGGTTTCTGCAGCCTTTTCCCTATGTAAAGAGGCACCAAAGATACATTTTGGGGCTGTAGTCTCCCTCTGGGCTGCTGTTGGGCATTCATTTACTGCTGGGCTCTGCCCCAGTGCCCCATTCCCCTCCTCCCATTTTTAAGGGTTGGAGTCTTGTGTCATCACCACTAGGAATACATCCAACATGGCCACCTTCACTCTTCCATGTGCTTGCTCAGCCCTACTGAAAACAAAAGGATTTTGTCTTAGATGAAATAGTGCAGAGATGTATTTGAAGACATGAAGGCTGCAGTGCTATTCACACTTACAAGGGCGTACTGTAAGTCCCACTGAACTCCAGAAGTGTTTGAAGTGTGCATTCCCTTTGAAGTGTGCATTCCCATTCTGGGCAAAGTCCTATCTCTTTGGGGAAGCTGTGGAGTTGACTGACTGTTCATTTGTCGGTCTCTAGCTGCTGTTATTAGGGGAATGGTCCCTTCCCCAGTGCTCCTTCAAGGTTTTGAAGGTTTCTGGACCAAGCTGTACAAGAAGTCCCCCAATGGGGCATTAGTGCTACCACAGCCAATGATATGGGCGGTTTGGGGATTGGCAAGGCCTGGTGGGCCTTCTAATGGTTGGAGCTGTTGGCTAGTGCCCCAGTTTGTCAATTCTGTGTGCTTCCCTCCTCCTTTTTTTGTTATTTAACTATTAAGGTTTTTCCTGTGTCATTATTTTATTGCATGTAATATTATGCCATATTTCTTTTCTTTAGTATTTGGAGAGTGTTAAGCTATGTTTCTATGTTCCTTATTATTTTTTAGCTGTTATTAATCACTTTTATTTCTTTTGGAAGATCCAGTGGGATAAAAATTTGTCAGCTCAACAAATAATGCTAATTACGTTGTGTTCTTGTCTTTTTCTTAGCTCTGCAGAAGAAAAACAAGTGACGGCCAATGGGGATCTGACCACCGGCATCACATGTGTCCTGTGGAATTATGGAATTTGCCGACCATTGCCAGCATGCTTGCTCGAGGCCAGTTCCCAATGGATACGCCAACAAGATCTTCCAAGCAAATCCCAAGGAAAGGTGTGCTGATTGTAAGGCTTCCAATGGCCTTAGTGAGGACGAAGGAGAGGATGTGGCTAAGTCTAAAAAAAAGGCCAAGGGCATTCGGATCTGGAATTTTGTTAGTCGAAGGAAAGGTTCCTCTACAAATACCAAAAGACCCCAATCCATGATCCTCTTTGGAGATCACTTGGAGATCTTGGAGCAAAATCGTAAGATGTCCTTCATGGAAAAGGTGAGGTCTTTCAAGAAGCTCAGGTCATCTGGCGTCACCAAGAATGCATCCAAATTGAAGGCTTCTGAAGTGCAAGAGGATCTCGAGCAAAAAGCGCTCCACAGAATTAAGAAACTGAGCGACTGTCAGCGACCGTTCCGCCATTCCTATGCAGGCTACATTGACGATTTGGACTGTTCTTTCGAAGACGTTGAATTGAATAGCTGCGTGCTAGATCTTGACGCTTTGGAAGGTAAATGGCCCCGAAATGTGGGTGTTGGAGTAAATACCGAAGATCTCAGTGATGACTGTCACAAAATGTCCACTCAGAGAAGTGTGGCTAATGAATCTGAAAACACTCAGGAGTCTGGGGGTGCACCTGGAGATGCTTCAGGGAAATGTACTGTGGTTGTTCATGAGAATAAAAAAGGAAAAGGTTCTGAGATCTGGAGTTATCTGAAAGGGATTTCGTTGACGAGCAAAGATGGTTCCAAGTTGCAAGACCAAAGTGTGGAGCTGTCCAACTGTCCAGATTTCAAAAACACATTGGTGAGCCCCCCATTGTATTTAGACTTTGAGACAAGATGTGAGGAGAACATTGGCCAACCCAGGAGACTAAGCAATGCGGCCAAGAGCAGCCACTTTGGTGGGGTTCTGAGGTTCTTCAACAATGTTGCTGAGGCAGCTCGGAAGTGGCGGGGCTCTTCCAAATCCTCTACTCAGGAGGAGCCAAAACCAAACCCCAACTTTGGGTGCTGCAAGCAGGAGTTCTCTCCTCCCCAGAAGCCTTTGGTCATTGCAAACGAGAATTCCAGGTGTTCGAGTTCCACAGGAGTGTCTCCAGACTCTGGGCTCTGGGATAGCCGTAGTATGAAAAGCTTAGCTTGTAAGGAAGTGCCCCAAGGAAGGGTGAATGCAGAGATTTCCCAGGAAGTCTTCAGTGCAAATGGCAGTTTCAGTGAAACATCCTTTTCGCCCCCTAGCACAGGTTTATGTGCTTTTCCCCTCTCCAAATTTCCTAATGACTGCTGTGCGTTTCTCAGTGTGCATGAACGAGCTAAGAATCTGCCACAGGTAGCAGAACTACGTCTTCATGAAGCCGATAGTCAGATCTCAGGTACTGCGCCAGTAGACACCTGGGTATTAAGTTCTTGGGGCCCTGCCAATGTGCAAGATCTGGACAATGTTTCAGTACATCTCCAGGGTTTTGGTACAACCGGAGTAATGCCTGAGGGCAGTACCAAAACTGAGGCGGACACAAGCCAGGAAAATCCTCCTTCGCTAGACTGTGAAAAGTGGTGTGAGGCTGGATCTGATCCAAATGCTTTGTGTGAGACGAATACGGGTACTTGGTGCCTAAGTCCTGCATTGGAGAATATTCGAGCTGTGCCAAGTAGTGTAGCTGATGTTCAGGATTTGGTCACTTCTTCCGATGTTCAGGATTTGGTCACTTCTTCCGATGTTCAGGATTTGGTTACTTCCCACAGGACGTTCTGTAGAAATTCAGTAGATCTGGAACACCTGGAAAACAGTTCACAAGTTTCCCCAGATATAGAGTTTACATCACTGGATAGCCCAGACTTGGAGACTCAACTAACAGATAGTCGAATCTTAGAGAGAACTCTAGGAGATTCACAGCCCTTGAGCAGCAGACCAGCATATAGTCAAGATCTAGGAAGGATTCCAGCAGAAACCTGTGATCCAGAAAGTTCTCCAGTAGAACGTCAGCACATTAATATTGCTGCATCAGATCCTCAGGGCTTGGACAGCGTTCCGGAGGATGTTCACAGCACCCACATGTCTGCCCCTTTCAGCTGTCCAAGCCATGACAAGCCAGAGCTGCATCGAGAGAATGCTCCCATCAAAGCGAATGGAAAATCTGTGCCATCAAAACTGCACCCTGTGTGGAAAACTTGCAAAGCAGAACATTTGAAGCACGGGGGAGTCTGCCCCCCCTTCCAAATGAGACTGTGCACGATTGTCTCCTTCGATGAATTCGACAGCGGAAAGGTAAGGCTTAAGTCCACTTTGGCAGATAGTTGCATTGACCACAACGTGGTCTCTGTCCTCCGACCTTCTCCCCATCCTGCAGCCAAACGGTAATAAATCAATGAAAGAGATTTCCCAGATTCTGTGATAAGGAAAGTTGAATGCTACAGTCATGTTTTCCTCAGTACAATCAGGCGCCTGTATCAGCAGGGCAGGGACCCTCATAGGATCTTGGAATGTGACTGGGGGCGCAATCCTAAACTGAGTTAGGTCGGCATAAGCTAAGCCAGCCAACTTTAGCCAGTACAAGGGCCACCATAAAGCATGTTTGGACCACTCTCAGAGTCAGAGAGGCCAGCACACAGACGTGCGCCATCCTCCCTGACTCCAACAAGCTTGATGGTGTCCCTTGGGCCAGCCAAACTTTGCTGGCTTAGCTTATGCCGGCCTAACTCCAGTTTAGGATGGCGCCCTCAGTGTGACTTCCAGACATGTCTGGTGGTGTTCTGAGACACGGCAGGCTGTGAGCTCCCCCCCCCCCTGCATCTCCAAATGCCTTCAGTAGGCCTCTGAGAGGCACTTCCAGGTTGTTGGGTTTTTTTAAAAAAACAACCACCTCCCAACACAAATGGAAGGTTCTCCCGGTCATGCCCAGGAGGTAAGGTAAGGCCCTCCAGACGTGGGTCAGGGAACTGTGCTGTGGGTCCCAAACCCATGGATAAGGAGGCCCCACCTGTATTTGGAGTAATGGGTGGTGCCCTCTGTGATGGGTGGTGCCCTCTGAATGCAAAGCATGTGCTGCTGTGCTTCAGCTTCTGGCAGGGCCACCTTGCCCAGGGTGCTGGTGTGGGAACCTGGTCAGGCAATGGCCAACGTCCGTGTTGGTGGGAGGGCCCACCTGTCTGGCTCCGCCCTTGGTACCAAAGACAGTGGCAGCACTCAATACATCATCAAGGGGGTGGACGGGGGGAGGCACTGTGGAATCAGAGGTGCACCAGGGCGAAACCGCACCCATGGCATGCAATGGGGTGTAGCAATGACGTTGAGGGATGTGGCTTCTCTCCGCAGTGGTTTGGCCAACTTTGTCCAAGCCACGGCTGGGAGAAGCTGCGCTCCTCCCTGGCTTGGTGAGCTGGAGCAGGAGGGAGCAGCTTCTCTCAGTCGCCGTTCAGGCACTTTCGCCAAAGCAGCGGCCGGGAGAAGCCGGGAGCCTCCCTGGCTCAGCAGGGTAGGTGGCGAATGGCTTCCCTCGGCCGCAGCTCGGGCGTCTTTTTGGGCACTGTGCTGGGGGTGGGCTAACGGCAAAGGTGCCCATTGCTATTGTCCCCCCCCCACAGCATACGCCTTTGCGTGGAGTGAGCCCCCCCCCATGCAGAGCTTTACTCCAGGGCACTTGCGGTCCTGCCTTAGTTACCTGTCGAAAGGAATTGGGCAAGGAGAATCTGGCCGGTTTCCCTGCTCTGTGCAGTCTGTGGGGGAAGAGTAAGGATCAGGAAATCCGAGGACCTGGACTTAGAAACTGGTCTCTGTTACAGACTAATGTTCTGCTTTTGGTATCTGGCTGAGAAGTCAGAGTGGGTGCAACACCTAGTGGTTAGCAATAACCCTTTCTGCCTTGCTCCCTGTTTCACTCTTCTTGTCCTCTCTTCATTGCCACAACCCAAGACTAGGAAGCCCAGGCAGAGGTAGCCTGAGGAAATTCCCTCTCCCAGAATGACGGAACTCCTAAGTCCAAGGGAGAAGCTTTAAAGCAAACAGCAACAGGATGGGATGGCCAGGGGTCGTGTGACAAACCCACGTCCCCCCTTGAGAAGCCAGACCAGGTGGGTAAACCAGCCACAAATGAAAGAGTGGAAGGAACCAACTATCCAAAGAGGGGGTTTGCAAAGGCACCAGAGCAGGGCGCAAATTAAAACTGAGCAGGCAGATTCCAAAGAAGGGGTGGTTGGTGCAGCAATTGAACGGCAGAGAGGAAAACGAAATGCATTCAACAGAACACGGTCTCTGTTCTCATGTGCTGACCCTGCTCCAAGATCTGGTTTGTGAGCAGCGGCGTCATGCAGCCGGAACGCTGGGTGGGAGGAACGGGTGAGCGGCAGCCCGCCCGTTGCGTACCGCTCCGTTTCGCAGTCTTCCCCGCCCCCGCAGGGAAGGGGAAGACGGCGAAATGGCCCCGCGGGGGCGGGGAAGACAGCGAAACGGAGCGGTATGCAACGGGCGGGCTGCCGCTCACCCGTTCCTCCCACCCAGTGTTCCGGCTGCATGACGCCGCTGTCTGTGAGGCAGCAAGATGAGTTGGTGTGTCTTGTTCACCCCTGTTCTCCAGCAATGGACCAGGCAACACACCTGAACAAATCAATCAATCAATCAATCAATCAATCAATCAATCAATCAATTGGTACTTATATACCGCTTTTCAACACAAAGTTCACAAAGCAGTTTACAGGCAAATAGTAATAATAAAGTCACATGGCTTCCTGTCCCAAAGGGCTCACCATCTAAAAAAATGCAGAACACCACCAGCAACAGCTACTAGAAAGACACTGCGCAGGGGTGAAGAGGTTCTTGGGCAACATTTATGTTGATGATGTCATTGGTACAAACAGATGGGAAAAAAAAACCTTTAAAAGGAAATCAGGGTTTTTTTTAACCTAAAGGTCAAAGCTTAATTTACTAGAGCAGCAGTTCCCAAACTGTGGGTCTGTGGTCTATCAGTGGGTCACAATTCAATTTTTTGGTGGGTCACAAAACTGACAAGGCAGATTAGGCCAAGGGTGTCAAACATAAGGCCTGGGGCTGGATGTGGCCCATGGAAGCTCTTTATCTGGCCCTTGGGCTCTCCAGAACCACCACCAGCTGCTCTCAGCTGGTCACTGCTGAAAGGGCAGCCCACACGATAATTGGGTCTCCCGTATCTTGAAAATATAATTTTCTTTTCTATTTGCAGCTGATGAGTTCCTAAGTGAGAAAAAGTGCTTATTTTGTCATCACCTGATTTATGACATCACTTTCTATTTAGTGACGTCACTTCCAGCCCTCAGCAAACATCATAAATTATATTTGGCCCACTTTATGAAATGAGTTTGACACTCCTGAATTAGGGCATCAAACAACCTGCTACCTGTGAGGAGCACTGCTGCCCAATCACCATTATAATCTCAGAGGCTTGAATAGCTGGTACTATGAGACTTTGTTTAGGTGGGTCCTGATTCTAAAAAGTGTGGGAACCACCGTCCTAGAAATTATGCAGCCAGGGGTCATGAAGCACCCCTGAGACGGGGGCAAATAAGTCTTCTCTTTCCCCTTGGTTCTGCACTTGGAAGCATAGGGTGCAGCAATTTTCAAGCATTTTCATGCCACACTGACAAGGCACTAAAACTGTCAAAGTGCACCATCAGGTTTTTGACAGTTGACAAGGCATGTTGCCAGTGGGAGAGCTCTCACTAATAAATGACCCTCTCCAAAAACTCCCACGGCACTCCTAGTTTACACTGCTGCTGCCACCCCCACCCCCCGTCTCACTGACTTTAAATGGCAATTGCAGACCTTTTATTTTTATCAGGGGGTTGTCATGTTATTAGATCAGCAAATATCTGTTTTGCACACAGCTTTGCATGTGTTTTGATGCAGGTGTTGTTGATGCTTTGCATGTGTTTTTTTAAAAAAATCAATTCTTATTTTCAAATGATCAGAACCGCAAATCAGAAATGCTAGAACGGAACTCACTTGAGTTAGCGAAAGCTATAGATAAGGTTGAATTTTATCCAGAACCGGTTTGTTCCAAAACATGATAAACGATGGCAAACTTTCACTAAACGTATTTATACAAGATGCTATTACAGGTAGAGCAAACATGTGGTAACTTAATTAAGGGTAACTGAGGGCGCAATCCTAACCTGGAGTTAGGCTGGCACAGTTAGGCCAGCAAAGTTTGGCTGGCACAAGGGCCAACGTAAAGCGCATTTGGACCACTCTTGGAGTCGTGGCCAGGACACAGATGTGCACCACCCTCCCTGACTCTGAGAGTGGCCCAAACACACTTTACAGAGGCCCTTGTGTCTTTACAGAGGCCCTTGTGTCAGCCAAACTTTGCTGGCCTAAGTGCCGGCCTAACTTCAGGTTAGGATCGCACCCTTAATAGATTAAGGGCCCAATCCTATTCAAATTCCCAGCACTGATGCAATGCAGCCCTGAGGTAAGGGAACAAACATACCGTTACTTTGAGGAGGACTCTGTGCTCTCAAAATATTCTTGATCAGGGGAGCCAGTTATGTAGTCGGACCTGGTATCCATGGGGGATCTGCTCCCGGGCAAACAAATCTGCAGGTCTAATCCGTAGGATCTTTGGACGCGATTGGAGATGTTCTCCAGTTGCTGTCCAGAGGTGTTCTGAGGCCTGCAGAGGGATCTTCAGGCCTCAGAATGGCAAACCAGAAGGGCCCTTCTCACATCCCCAAAGGCCGTACGCAGCCTCTGCAGGCTTCAGAAAGGCCCCTGGACATGACTGGAAAGAACATCGAGGGGTGAGTATAAAATAAGCCCCTTTGGGCAGGGGCTTGCCTTGCTGCCTTGCCCTGCCCTGCAACTACTTACAAGGTTCCCAATTCCCTCGTGGGGGTTTAGGAACCACTGGTCTAGGGGCCATTTACATTTCGATGATAGCCCAGGGCAGAGACTGAAATGGGGCAACATATCTGCAGTGCTCTCCCTCTTCAGTTGTGGCTGGTTTGCTGTAACTGGCAAGAACACACCCTAGTCCAGCGTCTGGTCTGCGACCATACATCAGGAACCTCCCCCCTTCTCCCCCTTGCCAGCCTTGACAATCGCAGGGATTAAGATGATAAGAGCAGCCTAATGATTCCTGGGTCTTCCGGCTGCAGGAGTTCAGGAACCTTTTGCTATTTTTGGCTAGAAGGATATGAAGGGCAAAAGCAACACAAACAACTCTCCAGCACTCATTTGCAGGCTGTTTTCCAAACGCAGATAAAATGATTAGATGTCTGGAAAGCAATTGGAAAACTGGCTATAGTTCACTGGGGCCCGAGAGGTAGAAAGGCACAGAGAGTAGCTGGCAAACAGCTTCCCTAGGTGATGGCTGCCTGTCTGTATGTCCTGTCCCTGGGAAGTTAGTCCCTGGTTGTGCTTTTTGGGAGTGCCGTGTTTAAAAGGTTCACCCTCTTCACCCTAGCAGTCTCTCTTCTAGTGGATAGTGCCAGCATCTCTCCTGTGTTGTTTTAGGGTGCAAATTAGGATTCAGGGGGTTCGCCCAGGTTCTATAGAACCGGTTGTTAAATGGCCGGGCCCCGCCCACTCACTTACCTCGGCTGGCTTCGGGGTTTTTTTTTGTTCCGGCTATAACGTCATAGAACCGGTTGTTAATTTATTTGAATCCTAACCTGGAGTTAGGCCAGCACAGTTTGGCCGGCACAAGGGCCACCATAAAGTGCGTTTGGACCACTCTTGGAGTCAAAGAGGACAGCACACAGATGTGCGCCATCCTCCCTGACTCTGAGATTGGTCCAAACACACTTTACAGTGGTGCTTGTGTGCTGGCCAAACTTTGCTGGCCTAACTGTGCCGGCTAACGCCAGGTTAGGATTGCACTCTTAAATTTGAAGGCTGATGCTGGGATTGGCCTCTGGGTTTTGCCCCGGTGTCAGATTTTTGTCCTCATTTTTCAGGAATGGGCAGTCTTGTGATATTACCAGTTGCCGAGGGGAATTGTGGAGACATGGCTCCAGAATCCTGAACTTCTCGTGTAGCAGGAACGGTTCTTTTGTTAGAATTGCTCAAGGAACTTAGTAAATCAAATAATCTTACTTACGAAGCAACAGGCTAAACCAGTGATGGTAAACCTATGACACGTATGTCAAAGGCAACATGCCATGATGTTTTATGTAATACACCAGTGTTCACCGACACGTGACAACTGATTTTGCTTTATTCATATTCAATTTTTTGTAATGAAATTTCATTTCTTTATATAATACATAGTACATTTCTTTATATAATACATAGTACTCCACATGATTGGACTGCATTTTTTCAAAAAATAAATGAATATGTAAAGAATTGTTTCTATTTTGCTTGGGGGGGGCACACCAGCTGACATCGCTGGGTCCTGGAATAGTGTCTCCCATTCAGGGTAGCACTGTTTAAGAAGGATATTGACAAACTGGAGCCGGTCCAGAAGAGGGCGACTAGGGCAGGCAGGAGCTGGAGATAGGTTGAAGTTAGGCATTTTCTGAATTTTTGACACACCACATTCAAAAGGTTCACCATCACTGGGCTAGGCAAATGGCATACTGGGACATTGGCCTGAACAAATGCTAATATCTAGACCAGTGGTATTCAAACTTTTTAGACCGAGACCCACTTTTTAGAATGGCACTTGTGTCAGGACCCACCAGAAGTGATGTCATTAACGTGGAAGTGATGTTGTGGCAGGAAGTGACATCATCAAGCAGGAAGTGCTGTCATTGTAACATAATAACATGACACTCCTGAAATGTAAATTGGCATTCTTGGACTGCAGCAATTGTACAACCATAAAACATCCCTGCAGAAAGCAAGATTAGGACAAAGTATAATGCAGAAGCACTGAATTAAAAACAAAATTTAACAAAACCCTCACTTGAAAATGCAAACTGTTAATACTCACAAAAAGAATCTAACAAGAGTTTCCAAGAGTTTCTGCAGTTTCCAAGATGGCTGTTCCCAGCTTTCCGCGACCCACTTGACATCAGGTCGTGACCCATCAAGTGGGTCCCAACCCACAGTTTGAATAACACTGATCTAGACCATCTGACATCGCTGGGTCCTGGAATAGTGTGTCCCATTCAGGGTAGCACTGTTTAAGAAGGATATTGACAAACTGGAGCCGGTCCCGAGGAGGGTAACTCCAGTCAGGGGCTGGAGATAGGTTGAAGACATCGGTTGGACATGCTTAGTTTGCAGAAGAGATAATTAAGATGGGACATGATAACAGTTTTCAAATATCTGGGGGACTGTCATGTGGAAGATGGAGCAGCTTTGTTCTTGGTTACTGTAGAGCAGTGGTTCCCAAACTGTGGGTTGCGAGCCAATTTCAGGAGGGTCACAAAGCACCTACATCAGCCATATTGAGAAGATGGGATGCTGGAAAGATGGGGTGCTGTGGTTGTTTTGCTTGGGTCAAGGTTGTAAAGAGGCTTTTTTCTTTCAGATTCACCTGATTGGAACTTCCTGATTGGAAAATGGCTGAGAAATAACCCAACTTCTTGCTGCATTCTCAGGAAAGCAGCAGGCTCTGGAATCACAATGACGGCACTTCTGGCCATGACATCACTTCTGGTGGGTCCCAGACAGATTGTCATTTTAAAAAGTGGATCCCAGTGCTAAAACGTTTGAGAACCATTGCTCTAGACCAATCTTTTTCATGCCATGACCCAAAAAATATAGAAGGATGAGACTGGGGACCCACTGGCAATCCCACTTTCCCAGGACCCTATCCACCCACTCCTGCCCCTGTTACCACCCCTATTATGCCTTCCCAGCACTGCTCACTGTATCCAAATTCTCTATTAGAGAGAGACAGAGAGACTGCTCTAGTTCAGTGGTTAGCAACATTTTTTTATTCCTGAAAGTTGTTGCGACACCATTGGGGTCATGACCCCAGGGTTGAAGAACACAGCTCTAGAGCAGCTTGTAAGTAACTGGTAACTCAGGTAACTCAACTTGGAAGTAACTGGTGATGATGTCATCACCAATTATGTCAATTTACACTTTCAATAGGTGGACCAAGTGAAGGGGTACATACAGTAGTGGGATCTAAATGATTTAGCAAGGGGAACTCACTTTTGATTGGCATTTGTGTCAGGACCCGCCCACCGGAAGTGACGTCATATCCAGAAGTGATGTTGTGGCAGGAAGTGACATCGTCAAGCAGGAAGTGCTGTCATTGTAACACAATAAAATGACACGAACTGTAAATTGGCACCCAAAAAACTAGACCAACCACTCCACAACAGTTTCAGCAGGCATCTGTGCATTTTTAGGTGGGCTAGCAAGCCCAAAAAACTTGACCAACCATTTCACAACGTTCTTCTTTCGTACTGCTGTGGGAGAGAGGGGGGATGGGGAGAATGAGGGGGAACGGGGAGAAGGCAGGCCACGCTGCGGAGCCAGCCGGCTGGGTTGTTTTTACTGCTGCGGGAGGGAAGGGGGAGGGGGAGAACGAGGGGGAATGGGGAGAAGGCAGGCCACACCGCAGAGGGAGCCCAGGCCTACCTGCTGCTGTCTCCCGCCACTGCCGCCGCTGCCGGTTTCCCGCCGCCTCCAGTTCAAATGTTGCAGAACTGGGGGCAGAGTGCGCGCACAACTGAAGAAAAACAACGTAAAAAAAAGCACGGAGAAAAAATAGCCAGAAGCCAGCCGACGTCAGCGAGTGGGCGGAGCCAGCCAACATTCCAACAAGTGGAACTCCGTCCCCCCGCGTTCCCCCTCAATCCCACCACTGGGTACATACATTACACCCAGCGGCGTCATGCAGCCGGAACGCTGGGCGAGAGGAACGGGTGAGTAGCAGCCTGCCCGTTGCGTACCGCTCCGTTTCGCCGTCTTCCCTGCCCCTGCGGGGGTGGGGAAGACAGCGAAACGGAGCGGTACGCAATGGGCGGGCTGCCGCTCACCCGTTCTTCCCGCCCAGCGTTCCGGCTGCATGACGCCGCTGATTACACCCTAGTGTAAAACCAGGATAAATGAGCTTCAATTACAGGTGAGATTTCAATTAAACATTTGGAAGAACTTCCTGATGCCACAAAGTGTTTGGTAGTGGAGCACTCTGCCGTGGAAGGTGGTGAATGCCTCATTGTGGGAAGGCTTTAAGCAGATTTTGTAGTTGTGGGCAACCTGCATTGGCTGTAGGTTGGGCAGAATGATCGTGTCAATTCCTTCTGACTCTAGGATTCTCTGAATAATCTGGTGCCAAGGAAGAGGCCTACATCAAAGGGGCAGAGTGCAGCACCCCGCCCCCCCCAAAATGAACCACTTATATGTAAAGAAGCTGAGGAAATGGGGACATTTTGAACAAAACGGCTGCCCTGCTAGGAAGCCATACAAACAAGGATGGAGGCTCGCCATTGGTGATGATTCTTGTGCTCAGTTTTGATCTGGCAATGTCACACTCCCCAATCCCAGTAAAGTGCACCTGTCCTTGCTTTCCTGTGCTTGGTCTTGTACCCAACCCAACAGTTTGGCTTGCCCCAATTTGCACTTCAGCACAACTCCTTTTCAAATTTTGGATGCAAATTCTGGTTGTGAGAAAGTTTCCCAGAGTAGGTTTGTCTGAGGCTGCCAGATTAGATGATTTTGGCAGATGAGTGCAGAGTGGGAGATTCTTGCAGAAAGGCAGAGGCTTGGAGGAACTGATACTTGTTTTCACAAAACCTCCAGTGCTTGCTTAGACAGCAGTTAGTGATTTTGTACACATGACATTTTTCACTGAAGTCTTTTACTGCCCTCTGGAGGCAGCTAGTGAAATCAGAAGTTTTATTTTGGGAGAATAAAAATGTAAAGGTTTCCCCACGACCGAATGGTCTAGTCGTGACCAACTGTAGGGGGCGGTGCTCATCTCCGTTTCAAAGCCTGTAGAGCCGGCGTTTTGTCCGAGGACAAGCTTCCATGGTCATGTGGCCAGCATGACTCTACGCCGTAGCTCACGGAACGCCGTTCCCTTTCCACCGAAGTGGTCCCTATTTATCTACTCGCATTTAGGTGCTTTCGAACTGCTAGGTTGGCAGGAGCTGGGACAAGCAATGGGAGCTCACTCTGTTGCGTGGTCTTGAACTGCCAACCTTCTGGTCAACAGTTCAACGGTTTAACCCACAGCGCCACCACGTCCCTTGGTTGCCCATTCCTGTGGGTGGAACAGCCCAGGGAGGAGGTTGGATGCAGCCATTAGGCTACATCCAAACCCCTGTCGCCGGATAGCGCAGCTCCAATCAGGGCCACAACAGGGGGCTCAGACTTGTGCCTGCTAAACAGCAGGCCCAGAGGTGAGCAGCCCCATCAGCTCCGCTAGAGTTTATCCAGGGCAAAGGCAACATTCCCCTTGCCTGTGGTGCGCTCCAGTGTAGTCCTTACCTGTGCCTGGATACATCCATCGGGCATCGAGTCTTGGGAGAATGGACCACCTTAAATTTACTGGTCTAATATGCATTATCTTGGTGAGGTCACTTAAGATATGGTCACCTTGGCCTTCTTCCTGTACCTCTGCTGCCGAAAGGTCAACTGCATGCTCCTTTGAGCAGAGGCCTGCCCGCTTTTTTGTTGTGCAGTTGTTCTGCAAAATGCTGTGTGTGTTGATTATTTGTATGGCACCTTGATTATCCTTTCATAAGGAAAAGATTTGATCTGTAATTTTGATGATTTCATAAGCAGGCACTTGGGTTCTGGCTGTGAAAAGTTATACAAGGTTGATTTAGTTTGTCATTCCAGTCAGCCTGTTCAAAGTTTTATCATATTATCCAAAGCTCATCACAGTTTCCCTTTTACTGCTCTGTTCATACGAGCCGCATTGGATCAGGCCAAAGGCCCATCTAGTCCAGCTTCCTGTAGCTCACAGTGACCTGCAAGATGTCTCAGGGAGTCCATAAAACAAGAAGATACCTGCATTCTGTTAGCACTCCCTTGCACCTGGCATTCTGTTGTAGCCCCCTTCAAGAACCAGGAGTTTGCACATACCCATCACGACTTGCAACCTGTGATGAGCTTTTCCTCCATAACTCTGTCCAATTCCCTTTGAAAGGCATCTAGTCCAGATACCATCCCCACATCCAATGGCAACGAGTTCCACAGCCTAACTGCAAGCTCCTGTACTTTGCAAGCTTGTGTAAATATAGGGACATAAAAATTGGAGCATCCTTTTCTGGTTTTTTTCCAAGTCCATCCATGGCAGGGAGCGGGGGCAGGTAAAGGTAGGTGGTGCAATCCTAACCTGCGCTGAAATAGGTCAGACTGCCTGCACTGTAAGAACGACAGAGGAGTTCACCACAGGCAAGGGGAATGTTGCCTTTGCCCTGGATAAACTCTAGCTGATGGGGCTGCTCACAAGTCTGAGCCCCCTGTCGCGGCCCTGATTGGAGCTGCGCTGTCCGGCGACAGGGGTCTGGATGTGGCCTAATGGCCACATCCAACCTCCTCCCTGGACTGTCCCCCCATGGGAATGCCCTCCCTCTGCCCTCCCCCCGCCCGTTCCGCCCTCCCTCCCTCCCCGCCCAGAGAAGCCTGTGCGCTGGCCAAACCCGTCTAGTGCACAGGTGGCTCACCTGCGCCCATCTTTGGAGCAGCCAACGCTCCAAACGCTGCTGCCTGCATCAGCCCTGCACCCCTTGTGCTGACGCGGACGTGCTTCACGGCACCCTTGCAGCAGCGCTGGGCTGACACAAGCGGCTTGCGCGCCCCATGGGTGGCGCCCTGAGTCAGAGAACGGAGTCCGTCGAGTCTTGGGGGCTATTTATGCGGGCTGCTCCGCTATGAGAAATGGATCAAGGTGTGTTCTTTTAAATAAATAAATATTATTTGTAAGTACATAAAAAAAATTATTTCTTTCTACATGACCTTTTAGAAAAAGTCTTGTAAAGCTAGGTGGGCCCCAACAGAATGTCATTTTAAAAGTGGTAAGGTAAGGGTTTCCCCACGACCGAATGGTCTAGTCATGGCCGACTGTAGGGGGCGGTGCTCATCTCAGTTTCTAAGCCTGTAGAGCCGGCGTTTTGTCCGAGGACAAGCTTCCGTGGTCACGTGGTTGGCATGAGTATACGCCGTAGCGCACGGAACGCCATTCCCTTCCCACCGAAGTGGTCCCTATTTATCTACTTGCATTTTTAGGTGCTTTTGAACTGCTAGGTTAGCAGGAGCTGGGACAAACAACGGGAGCTCACTCCGTTGCACAGTCTTGAACTCCCAACCTTCCGGTCGGAAAGTCCATCAGCAGTAGTTTAACCCGGTTTAATCCCGATTTAACCCTGGTGCTAAAATGTTTGGGAAACATTACCCGGGGATATTTTGTAGGTGCACAGGTGTGTATGTTAAAAAAAAAAAAGCAGGCTTATTCACTGCTGGCAAAAGAGTATAGAATTAGTTTTATGATAAGGATCAGAGCCGAGCTGCGGCAGTGAGGAAGCGAGCAGACTTGCTAAACTTTAGCTGCAGCCTGTCCCAGCTGAGCTGCTCTTTTTCTTGTTAAGCAAATCAGTTCTTGGAGTTTGAAATCCCAGGAAAGGCCTCACGGCTGGTGCAGTGACCTTGGATCGTGGAACCTGACTTGGTGGCTACTTGGTCTTCCAATCACATCTTCCCCTGCTGGACTCCTGATGCATCGGAATAAGACGCGCGTTTCTCGCGTTGTCGTCTCTTCGTTTGAAATTTCCGCACAGTTCACGGCTTCCAGCTTACTGACTGTGCCTCAAATGCAGCGTTGATTGGCAAAGGAGGAAAGCTCGGCCAGGGATGTGGATCGATGGGTCCGGTGCTAACCGGTCGGCACTTCTGCATTTGGGTTTTTCACGTGGCATCATCGCGGCTTGTTAGGATCAGCTGGTCATAACATAAATGCCAGGATTGAAAGCCCAGCCTCACTTCCTGCCTGGGGAAACAGGAGGGGGCAGGGAGGCTGTGGTCATGCTGGGTTGCCCCAAGCCATGGATGAAGGGGGCCTTTAAGTGCGTGGCTCACCCCACCTGGCATTTCCCCCTGGTGCCCCCCCCCCGGTCCCATCTTACCATGTCCCAGTTTACCAGGCTGCTGACTTGGAGGGAGTTGCAAGACTCAGAGCACAATCCCAACCTGAAGTTAGGCTGGCACAGTTAGGCCAGCAAAGTTTGGCCGGCGCAAGGGACACCGTAAAACATGTTTCGACCACTCTTGGAGTCAGAGAGGCCAGCGCACAGACGTGTGCCATCCTCCCTGACTCCGAGAGTGGTCCAAAAGTGCTTTATGGTGGCCCTTACACCAGCCAAACTTTGTTGGCTTAACTGTGCCGGCCTAACTCCAGGTTAGGATTGTGTCCTCAGTCCCAGGGACTGGCTACATGCAGGTTCCCTGGATGCTTGATGGAGGGCAGGGAGGAGGGAGGATCTGTGTGAGTTCTTTCTCCTTTCCCCATTATCCAAGCTCATTGTGCTTCCCCCCTCCCCAGAAAGGAGTTTGATTGGCCAAAGGGAGCACCCAGATGAGTCTTCTGTCCACGTTCTGTTCCCCGGGCCAACTGAGCTTGCTCCCTGGAGGGCTCCCTCAAACAGTGCTCTCAGCTGAGTGGGACACTTTGCTGTTGTAACCCCACAAAGGTGGGTATTGGGGGGTGGCTTCATGGCCAGTTGGATGGACCCTTGGAGGTTCTGAGCCCTCAACCAGTGCCCAGTCTGATAAACCCGTAGTGCGGGCTTTCAGGGTGTGTAGATTTGGAGATCTGGGGTTAGCAGCATCCTTGAGAAAGCAGAGATGATTCTTGGTGACCCAACCACCTCTTGGTCAGACTGGAAAAGTGCTTGTTCTGCAGTGCGAGTTCCAGGTCTCTGATGCTTTTCAAGGGCGGTTTGAAGTCCTTGCATAGCTGTGACCAAAACCAAACTGTCCAGTGAAAGAAGCACACAGCGATGTTTCTTATGGGTCCTACAGAGGTCCTACAGAGATTCCTCAGAGGAGATGTAGGAGGCTTCCTGGCTCATCCTCAACCTGCATTTACCGATGCATAGTTTCACTTGAGGTCGGGTTGACTGCCCAAAGGAACATTGACCCCAAGTCTTTCTGAGTCACCCTGGTACCCTTGCTCCTTTGTCAAAAGGAAATTACTTGGGGTTGTATTTTGAGGATCCATCTCCCACTGCTGGGGACATGAGAGGGTGAAGAAGCTTAGAGAGATGGGTGGGCGTAGAGTTGGGAGCCGTGGCAGCAAAGATTCTGATGAGCTTTACCTTTCTCCAAAATTGGTAGGGAAGGACCGTAGCGCTGCTTGGCATGCAGGAGGTATCGTCCTCTCCAGGCAGAGCAGAGAAAAATGCCTCTCGGAATGCCTGGAGCGCCTCTGCAAGCCATTCAGTGTTCAACACTCCAAGGACATGTTAATATATTAAGAGCAATAATCTGGAAAACCTGGATTTCTTGGGATAGAGACTCTTTTCTGTTGACCTAGGGACCCCCAATTTATTGTGAAGACCATCAACCAAGAACAGTTTGGGAAAGGACCATGGGAAGTCTGAGAGGAAGCCAAACTATTTGTCTTCTGCCTTTCCAAAACAGCGTAGTGCCAAAGACATGTCAAGGTGGCCAGGGATTGTTGGTTTTACCCTCTATGCAAATAGTAGCACAGTGGGCTCCATGAAAAACTGCCGGAGTGCTTTCTTGTTGAATAAAGAGAGATTTTGCAGGGATGATTCACCCACTATACTGTTGGGAGCACATCTCGCCTGGTAATCTTGTTCACGTTTACTCAGAAGTCAGCTTCACTGTGATCAGTCAGGTTAGCCTTCAGGTACAGGTGCATAAGAAAATGTATGACTGTCCCACAGGTATGTAGCATAGAAGGTTCCTCACTTGGATGTCAGGTGGGCTCCGTGTCCCTGTGGAGTGTAATCTGTGACACAGCTAGGGTTTCGAAAGGCACTTCTGGTTTTCACCAGAGTCCAAAGTGCCTTTCTAAGGCCTCTAGGAGGCTTCAGCAGACTTCCAAAATCTGCTGTTGGGGGGGGGGTGAGTTGGCACCCCCTCGAGGCGTGGTACCCGGAGCGGTTTATCCCCCAGCACCCCTTAGCTATGCCCCTGAGGGTGCAATCCTAACCAGGAGTTAGGCCGGCACAGGTTAGGCCAGCAAAGTTTGGCCAGCACAAGGGACACCGTAAAGTATGTTTGGACAGCACAGAGACGTGCGCCATCCTCCTTGACTCTAAGAATGGTCCAAACATGCTTAACGGTGGCCTTTATGCCGGCCAAACTTTGCTGGCCTAACTGTGCCGGGAATACCTCCAGTTTAGGAATGCGCCCTGTGTCACAACCTACTACAGAGCCACGAGGTGGGTTGTGGCTCTCAGACATTTGGGAACCACATCTTGGTCTTCAGGCAATGACGTTCTCCTCTCCTCTCTTCCCTTCTCCTTCTCCCTCCCCCGGCAGCCTCTGTCTCACCCTCTCCATCCATCGCCACAATCTCCGCCTTTCAAGCTCCTCTTGGACCGATGCCGCTCCTTACCTCTTTCCCAGAGTACCCCGATGGGGCTGGACCAGCTGGGCTGGAAAAGGAGAGTGTTGCTGGCCACTGGGGGTAAGTAGCGTTTTATCTGGATCATGCCACACCGAGAGTTGAGAACAAAAGGACATAAGAAGAGCCCCGCTGGATCAGGCCAAAGGCCCATCTAGTCCAGCTTCCTGTATCTCACAGCGGCCCACCAGGCGCCCCAGGGAGGCACGAGACAACAAGATGCTTGGATCCTGTTGCCACTCCCTTGCACCCGGTACTCTGAAGTAGCCTACTACTCATGTAAGGAGGTTGCACAATCCATCATTGCCTGTAGCGCACGATGGACTTTTCTTCCAGATATCTGTCCAATCCCCTCTTAAAGGCATCTAGACCAGATGCCATCACCACCTCCTGTGGCAAAGAGTTCCACAGATTAACTACGCGCTGGGAAAAAAGTACTTCCTTTTATCTGTTTTAACTCTCCCAACCCTCACTTTTAGCAGATGCCCCCTGGTTCTGGTTTGCTTTGAGTGTGAGAGGGGCAGGGCCACAGACTTATAAAATGATGTTTGGTGTGGAGAAAGTGAATGGAGAGACCTCCCCCCCCCCCCAGATAATTATCTAGGTCAGCAATATTATTATCTAGTTCCCAAACTGTAGGTCCAGAACCCACCAGTAGGTCGTGACCTGCGGCGGCATTCAGGAACGGGTGAGTGGCAGCGGTCCGTTTTGCGGGGGCGGGGAAGACGGCGAAATGGAGCGGTAAGCTACGGGCAAGCTGCCGCTCACCCGTTCCTCCCGCCCAGCGTACCGGCTGAATGCCGCTGCTGGTCGTGACCCAATTATGACGCCAACGAGGCAGACTAGGCTGTGTGCATCAAAGGTTAAACAAGCTGCTGCTTCGTGGGGGGGGGGAGCATTGCTGCCCTATCAGTATAGCCACCCCCCTTGGCATTTATAAATCAGGAGCGGCCTCTGGCCTCTAATGCGCTTGGGAATCACAGATCTAGGTTTCCTGAAGGCAGAATAAGAGCACTTCCCATTCGTGTAGGGGCACAGTGTGCCCTTGGGCCAGCGCAAGATGCTTGCGCCAGAGCGCTGTCATGGATGCCCACGCCTGCGCTGCGTCCACAGGGCCAAGGCTGGCAGCTGCAGCGACCCAGCAATGCCGACCGAAGCCAGTGCCGTGCCGCTCCTGCGCCAGCTGAGTTTGGCTGGTGCAAGAGTGGTTCCGGGCAGCGTGAGGGAGGTGGGCAGGTGGGCCGGGAGGTGTGCCAACCTGGGCAGGGGGACAGAGTTGGGATGTGGCTGTTGGGTTGCATCCAAGCCCCCACCCCCAGGCCACGCAGGCGCAGATCCGAGGAGCGCATAAGGGAGGCTGGAGCCTACTGTGGGGCAGGGGCGCAAACATGCCCTTGCCCCGGGGAGGCTCCCGAGTACTCCCAACGTGTACTGGGTACAGCGCAGGTCCGCCAGCCTTGCTGCTCCAGCGCAAGTTAGTACTGTGCCCTAAGCAGTTGCTGTAGGCAGCAGATGGGCAGGGAAGCCCCCCTCTGTCCTTCCCACTTCCCTCTCCTGGGCAGCAGAGGTGGGCGTATCTCCTGCTAAGGGCAGAAGCAGCAGCATAGCGACGGGGGATGGTAGGTGCTGCAGGCACTGCGACGTATTGCGAAGGCCGCCCCTGTCGCGCGCCGCCAGAGCCATTCCTGGTGAGGAGGGCAATGCAGAGCTGTCTCCCGCACTTTGCCTTCACTGCCCAGAATGGCTCTGACGGTGAGTGGGAGGGGCTGCCTATATGGCGCGTTGCAGCACCTGCAGTACTTACCATGTTGCCCCCTGTGGCTACGTGATTGGGTGGAAGCCGTATTTGGTGCACTGCCTCAGGCGTCAGGCTGGCCCAGACGAGGGTGGAGAACAGCCAGATTCACGTTGGTCTGTCCATGGCTGTCCTTTTCCGATTTCCTCCACACCGTGACCCAGATCCACGACCTTCTCCCCGAAGCTTCTGTTCGTCACGAAGGGACAACACTCAGGCACAAGTCGGATGCCTGCCTGTTCCTCCTGCCAGGCGCATGGCTTGGGGGATGTGATTTGCACTGGGGAAGTGGTGCGAAGGGCTCAGCCGCATTTGCACGGTTCTGAATCAGTCCTCCAACCCACGCCACGTGTTTGCTTTTAGCGCACACAAAAAGATGTTGAACAGCTCGTGGGTGCGTCTCCCAGGTCACGTGTTCTTTGACCCCGTTCATGAGCGAATTAATCTCTTCAAGAATAACTTTCACCCGGCACATTCAGTTCCTGGGCAGACCCTGCAAGCCCGTTTTTTGCCAGCCCAAGCTCTCTGCGCTGCCCCCTGGGACTTCCCAGCCTGGCGTCATAGTTCTGCAGCGCTCAGTGTGCCTCACATCGTCCTGCAAGGTGCAGCTGTGCTCTGACTTGATAGAGGAGGCTGGGGGAAAAAAAATGAGACTGTGCCGTTCAGAGGTGCTCATCCCAAATCCAGCTGCTCTTGGCAGGCTCTGTTTCCCCTGAAAGGGACGGCAGGCCCTGGGGAGGGAGAGGGGAGGCAGGCACAGCCACATGTGCAGCTTGTGATGTGCTGAGGCCACGTGCAGCCTGCTGACTCAGGAGCCTGCCTAGGTGGCAGCAGCTGTGGACGTGCACGTGGTCTCTCTCTGCAGCGCAGTGGGTGTCTCTCCAAACGAGCACACTGTCGAAAGGGGAGAAAACTCTCTCTCTGTCTCTGTCTCAGTGCAGCCGTGGGGCCTCTCTGGGCATTCAGCGGAAGTTCCTTCCCGTCCTGCTGGGCCAAGAGAAGGAGAATGCTGCTGGGGGGGGGGGGGGGGTTGTTTCCTAGGTCAACTCGAACGGTCTCATTCTAGCACCCGACTTTCTCTAGGGGTGTTTTCAGAGGTCTCCTCCTCTGAATTTCAATCTAGATTTTGAAGTTCTGAATCAATTGATCTGGTTTCCAAAGTGGGACCAATGCGTTAGGAATTCTCCACCCCCCAATTGATCTTATTTTGTAGAGAGCACTGGGTGTGCTGATCCTGCTACAGCTGGCACTTCATTGTTTTTTTCCTCCCTCCAAATGATGCCCCCCCCCATAAAACACAGCAGTTCTGATGTGGTTGGTCTTGCTGGGGGTGCAATCCAGAGCACCACTTAGGCCAGTGCATGCCAGTTGCGCTGGCCTGGAAGTGTTGCAAACATGCTGTAAGGCACGTCTGCTCCACTCTTCATGCAGGCTTGGTAGCTTGGCCGGTGCAGGATCTGGGGAGAGCTGGCCCGTGGACTGGGGTGGAGACAGGATCTGGCACTTACGCCAGATCCTGACCTCCGTCCCTGGCCCGGTCAGCCTTGCATGGGACGCTTGGATTTGCACCAACTGCAACAGATCCAAGTAGCCCTATTGGGGCTGCTGGGACCCATCCTGGGACAAGGGGAAGATGCCCCCTTAACCCAAGGCAGTCTCCAGCTGCCTCCTATACAGTGCAGCTCTACCAGCCTGCCCGTTCCAGCGCAGGATAGGATTGGGCTGCCTATTCATTTCTCAAGGAACGAAAGCTTTGATACAAGTCTGTTCCATGACGATTTCTTCCCCTTCCCTCAAGGAGCTCAAGCTGAGAGTTGTTCTGTACCACCATCCCTAGCCAGAGCACTTGACTCCCAGCTCAGTGGCGCAGCGCATGCTCTGTGGCAGGTGGTTACGCTGTTGGGACTTGTACTTAGATGCCCTGGGTTCAAGTTCCAAGTTGGCCATGAAGTTTACTGGACCAGTCACTCTCTCTCTCTCATCTCACCTACCTCACAAGGTCATCGTGAGGGTAGGATGGGGAGCGGAAACTATGAATGCTATTCTGAGCTTCTGGAAGGAAGGGTTACTAATAAGGTTATTATAATTAAATAGTGGCTGATCTTGAGTCCAACCATTAATGGTTCATATTCCATGCTTGAACTTAGGTGGGTTTAGAGCTCATTCCTAACCTGGAGTTAGTCTGGCACAGTTAGGCCAGCACAAGGGACACCGTAAGGTATGTTTGGACCACACTCGGAGTCAGAGAGACCAGCACACAGATGTGCGCCACCTGAGAACACCTCCAGATCAATCAATCAATCAATCACTAATATTTACATACCGCGATGCGACCAGAAGGCACTTCTGATCACGTCCGGAGGGCCTCTGACGGCCGCAACCTGTGGAGTCACTTATCCCTGGGTTTCGGTGTCTGTGATGGGTCCGGGAACAGATTGCCCATGAATAACGAGGGCCAACTGTGTATCTGTTTCATGGGTTTTCTAGTTTGGCATGTGCTGCTGGATTCTGGGAGCACTCAAAATTCTCAGGTTATTCCAGTGGGAACGAAAGGTCACCAAATTGAGAAGGTGACTCTCATCCGTAGATTTTTTCAGCCAGCGCACTTGTTTTTCATCTGAGAATGGCTTTCAATCCACACGAACTGGACTGTATATCTGAAATGTTTATTGGGCGTAGTTGAAGCTCGCATTGCCCATAAATTACTGTAATTCAAGGCAGCAAACTGCTTTGCTTTACAAATAAATCATCCTGATACTAAAGCAGCAACAATCATGTTATTGATTGATTTGATTGAGCAAGCAAACCAAGTCTGAAAACAGGAAATGGAAACAAAAATGAAAAATCGTAGGCCGGTAAGACAATCTTCGATTCTGAGGGCTAAGAAACAGGGGACCCTGCCCCAAAGTTGTGTTTATTTCACTCCACTGTTCTCTGTTTTGGGTCCTGACAGCTGACAGCAACCTGGGCTCAAAAACTCTGGAGGTGCGTCGTGATGGCAAGAATGGCAGGAGTCGATGGAAGCCTCTCAAGCCTGGAGCGGAGCAGCTGCTACTCAATAAAGTAAGACACCATCTGAAATATGTTTCAAACTGCCTGGGTTGCCACATTTATCCGCGTGCACAGCTAGGGGTACAGACAAAAAATATGCTTGACTAAAAGAATTGCATCCAAAACTCATGTGGTTGGCAGCAGGGGGGTGTTTTTGCATGCTATTTTATTTTTAGCAATTTGCTACTGGGTTATTTTCTGACTATGTGGAAAGGAGCATGTCAGCTTTGCAATTTCTGCCTGATATCAGTCAGGAAGTAAAAACCTGTTTCCTGTTGGCTGAATCGTTTTCGCAGATGGAGTGGACAAGGGATTTTCCTGTTGTCTCTAGTTGGAGTCTGCTTTAAAACTCTAAGTGGTGATAAAACTACTAGGACTAGGATGGTGATAAAACTAATTTCCCAAGACAAAGGAATATTCATTTTTGAGAAATGCATTCACACGCATGCCTGCACAGACACCCGCGTTCATTTGGAAACATGGGTCTGTGTGGAAAATTAGGATGTCCAGACCAACTTGGAAGATGCATCACCAGTGATAATCTGAACCATGTTTTGCCATATTTTCAGAGATCTCTGCTATTACTTCCTTGGCTTTCACCTATGGAGGGGGTGAAGAAACTGTGTGTGTGATGGTGTTGCATTGTATGTCGTCTCTATGGAGGAGTCTTGTGTTGGAGATGCCTGTATCGGGCATTGTGTTAGATCATCAATTTGTGATACCAAAAAATGCTAGTGTTTGCTCAGTGGCCGGTCCTGGCCACCTTGGCACTTTGAGGCCATGCCATTGAAGCCCACCCCCCACCAGAGGCTGCCAGCTGCACCCTCCTCCTCTGATACTTTCAATCAATCCGTCAATCAAACAGTATTTATATACCGTTTTTCAACACAAAGTTCACGAAGTGGTTTACAGGCTGCTAACAACAACAACAACAACACTGTTAAATGGTTCTTTGTCCCAAATGGGCTCACAGTCTAAAAAAATGCAGCCCACCCCCACTAGAAAAGACACTGTGCTGGGATGAAGAGGGACAATTACTCTCCCCCTGCTAAATCTAAGAGGAGCACCACTTGAAAAAGTGCCTCTTGCCCAGTTAGCGGGAGTGTTTTTTGTTTATATCAGAGGTGGAGAAGGGAGTGGCCCTTTGATCGGAGCACTGATACAATCAGGGGCTGAATGCATACCAGGGGTGGGTTCTGTGGCGGGGAGTAGGTGGTGGTCAGCAGCGTCATGCTGCCGGAACGCTGGGCGGGAGGAATGGGTGAGCGGCAGCCTGCCCGTTGCGTACCGCTCTGTTTTGCCGTCTTCCCGGGGAAGATGGCGAAATGGAGCGGTATGCAATGGGCAGGCTGCCGCTCACCCGTTCCTCCCGCCCAGCGTTCCGGCAGCATGACGCCACTGGTGGTGGTGCAGCACCCCATTGCCCCGTCACTGTGTTTGATACCAATATTTCCATATAAAGCAGAGGAGTTTATGCAGATAATGCTTCCATTATTGGGTGATGTCTACAGTTGCATGCTTGAAGCCTTCTTGGTATGGTGTTTGCGACTGTGCTCTCTTTATTATTTAGAGCAGAGCTGGCTTCTCAGCAAAGAAATGTGTGAAGCAAGTTGACAGAGCAAAAGTAATGAAAGTCCCTTGCACAAAAGGGCTCACAATTTTTTAAAAATGCAAAAAGACAGCAACCAACGAACAGCCACAAGATGGGGGAACACTGTGATGGGATAAAGAGGGACTGTCGTTCTTTCCTCTGCTAAATACAGGAAAGGGATTGAGAAATCAATGGAAGGTTTTTTTTTTTTTTTAAATTAAAAATAGTGCATGGGAGAAGGGAGACATTATTAGAACTAGAACCATGGCAGAGGAATGGCAGAACCCACCTCAGTTGAATGTGTTTGTGTCTCCATGCAATATTAGAGCACAATCCTAACCTGGAGTTAGGCCAGCACAAGGGACACCGTAAAGTATGTTTGAACCACTCTCGGAGTCAGAGAGGCCAGCACTCAGACATGCGCCATCCTCCCTGACTCCAAGAGCGGCCCAAACACGCTTTACGGTGTCCCTTGTGCCCGCCAAACTGTGCTGGCCTAACTGTGCCAGCCTAACTCCAGGTTAGGATTGCGCCCTTAGTAATCCAAAGCAAAATAATGGAATTTCTCTACCCTAAGAGAATGACCCTGTGCAGGATGCCTTGTTGTATATTTTACATGGTACTCTTATATATGTTAGTCCTAATTTTGTTACCAGTTGCTTTGCATTTATTTGTTTCCATTTATTTAAGAGAGTTTTATCCTGCCTTTCCAATAGAATTTTTTAAATCTTCCCTTGTCATCACCCCCTATTTTGGGACAGTAGTTGAGTGTCTGTTTCCCCCCCCCTTCCAGAATCCACTTAGAATGGCACTATGTGATTTAACATCACTCTGATGGGAGAGGGGACTGTGGGGGCAAAGCAGTATGGTTCTGTCCATCTATGGGGGGAAAAGCACTATGGTTCTGCCAGGTTCTGTCCATCTGGATGAACGACCAAAATGGCCTGTCCATCTTCGCTGTATGGAAAACTGGAGCATCTTGACACAGCACTGATGAAAGGGCTTCTCTCGAAGCGCTTTGCTTCCATGGCTCCATAAATGAAAGAGAGACTTTATTGGGGCTGCAGCTGTTGACGTCAGGTCTCAGCATTCTTCAGCTGGGCGTTGCAACATTCGGGGAAAGGCTTGCAACAAAGATGATTGGTATTCAGTAAGCTTTTTGATGTCCCTGCCAAGGCTGCCACCTTTAATTGGTCTTTGTTTCTTCATTGATTTCCTGGCTGAACTATAATCCATAGAGAAGAATCCTGTTTGAGAGAGAGAGAGAGAGAGAGAGAGAGAGAGAGAGAGAGAGAGAGAGATGGCCAACTCATCACTCATTCTGTTTCCAGTCAGTTGAGATGCAAACTGTAGCTTGTGCCACATTTCTCAAGAGCCATGCAATAGCCAGAATGTGAATGCATGTGCATGCAGAATGCACATGCAGAATTTGGCTAAGAATGGGCCCCAAGGCACTTACGGTTTTTTAAAATGTGGCACAACCAAGTTAACAGGGAAAGAGGAGGGCCATGGCGGCAGAGGTAAACAGAAAGGGCAGAGCTGTTTTGACAAGCAGATGCCATGGAGGTAAGAGCAGGTGCAAAGGAGTGGGCGAAAACAGGCACAGAGGAAACAGACGGATCAGACAGATCCAAGATCATCAGCATCAGTGGTGCAGCAAAGGGT
The DNA here is from genome assembly GCA_029204185.1 of Lerista edwardsae. Taxonomy (NCBI): domain Eukaryota; kingdom Metazoa; phylum Chordata; class Lepidosauria; order Squamata; family Scincidae; genus Lerista; species Lerista edwardsae. The sequence goes on from JAJKFI010000023.1 coordinate 178,998, forward strand.
GTCGAGGTCAATTGTCCCAGGTATCGTGCCTTGAAGGGGTGCCAACCCGCATCCCCAGGGGCAGATTCAGAGGCACATTCTTGGACTGCAGCAATTGCAGAACCATGAAGTATCTTTGACAGAAAGCAAAAGTAGGATGAAATACGTAAAAAAACACTGAACAAAAGAACACATTTTTTAAAAAAAATCCTTGAAAATTCAAACTGTTCACATTCATAAAAAGTAATTTAGCAAGAGGGAGGTTTGCAGCTTCCAGGATGGCTGCTCCCAGCTTTCCGTGACCCACCTGACATCAGGTCATGATGCATTACATGGGTCCCAACCCACAGTTCGAGAAACACTGCTCTAGGCTATCGTATTTTCCAGTGGCCACCTGAGAGATGGTATGTGATGTTACATTAAGGGCGCAATCCTAACCTGGAGTGAGGCTGGCACAGTTAGGCCAGCAAAGTATGGCTGGCCCAAGGACCACTGTCAAGAATGTTTGGATCACACTCGGAGTGCGCCATCCTCCCTGACTCCAAGAGTGGTCCAAACGCGCTTTACGGTGGCCCTTTTGCCGGTCAAACATTGCTGGCCTAACTGTGCAGGCCTAACTCCAGGTTAGGATTGTGCCCTAAGGCTCTAATCTTATACAAATTTACTTGGGAGTAAATGCACACAACTGTGTATAAACTAGTACTATAATGTGCTTTCAGTTTTTATTTAGGGATATTTTAAAATCCCACTTGCAATGTTTAGACGCTCGATTTAAAACTGCTGAGACTGTCAGCACCATCATATAGTGGATGTAGCAATGTTGTTGTGTCAACGCTACGTCATTAATGTTGATGCGGGGGGGCGCCGAGCAGCACCCCCGCATCAGCGCTAATGCTTTGAAGCCAATGCTACTAGTAGCGTCAGCTTCAGAGGGCTGACGGGAACTTTCCTTGCGTCAACTGAAGCCGGTCAGTGTGAGGGAGGAACGGGATTGGTGGGGGGGGGGAGGTTAGGGGCAGGACATGGGTGGGCTTGGGAGGTGGCCATATGGCCGTCTCCTAAGCCTGTCTGGGAGGCCGGGCAGCCCCGATTTGGGCCACGCAGTCTCCTCGGATCTCCTCTGCTATTTAGCGGGCGCAGATCCGAGGAGCGCATAGGGGAGGCTGGAGCCTCCCCTACGGTAAGGGAGCGCACGCTCCCTTGCTGTGGGGAGACTCCAGCTTCTCCTAAGCAGCGTCGGATATGGTGCTGCCCGTCCGGCACTGCTTAGGATTGCGCCTTGTATTTTTGAAATGAGCAGGATCTTTCAGAGACATCGTAGGTTTCAAAGGAGGAGGGAAAAACACTCTCGTGAAGAAATTTCAGGTAGTTGTTGGTAGTTGTTAAAGTCTTTTTTTTTTCAAAATGATTTTATTTTCTACTATACAGTAATGGGAAAAGGAAAAATATTAATATGAAGGGGGAGGGGATAGTAACACAGGTATACACATAAGGTCATGGAGAGATTACATATATATATTGAAATCTACTTTACCTACAATACATTTCTTCAACAATTATTAATAATATAATACTGTTAAGCCAAGCCTCATGTATCATTAAACAAATGTATCCATCAAAATTAATTTATTAATCTATATTAGTAGTCTTAATAATCCATTGTCTGTCAGTGTAATTCAATCTTTAAAGTTATTTGGAGCCAAAAAGTTTCAGCAAAAAAATATTGTTATTGACGTCAATTCTTATCTTACGCTATTCCTGATTCTCATTGGCCCCCCCTTTTTTCTCTCCCTTGTTTTGACTAAATGTTATCATAGTACATTCTTTCTCACTGAGCAGGCAAAGCATAGCAAATATTACCACTAGAGAAAAGAAAAAAAACAAGACAAGAAGGAAAGGATTGCATTTGCTATTATAATAAGTGATATAAAATGCTGCAGAGGAGAAAACTACTATCTATCTTTTACTTTCAAACCTAATACATGCTATTAGTGTAACACCCCTGTTCTAAACTTCAACATTCCAAAGAAAAAAAGAGGAAAAAAAAAGATAGGTAAAAATGCAGAATCTTCTCCTTGGGTTATCAATCACTAGTCAATCACTAGTATCAATCACTTGGTTATAATATCTTATCATTTAAATTGAAGGGTAGTCTTTAAATATCGCTTTGTTATAAATCTTAACTTTATATCTAGAATAAAGACACCCCTCCCTTCATTAAATCGATCCAAATATCACATTTATATAATCTTAAATTCATACATTCCATCAGCGTATGCCTTATAAGTATGTCTGGACATTCAAATTAGTCCAAGGTCGTAGGGGGTCCTAACATATCGCTTAGTTATAAATCTTAACTTTATCTATCTGTAATTAGAACATCCCCCCTTAATGAGGCCTGGTTGTGAGGATGTGGCTGGCTGCTGGGTGTCATGACAAGCTCCTGCATCACTGCACAAAAAAACCTGTTGGAACTGATACTTCCTTGGGTGTAATGAGTTCCAGAAAGGAATTCTCAGTTTCTACAAATAATGTCTTAGGATTGGGGCCCATGCAGGGGTCCACAACCAACACAATGAAGAGAGTGGGGCAGGCAGTGAATTTGAGAATCCCCCCGTGCAACCCCACCCATAACTAGGGGTGGGGTTTTTAGGGTGTTATTTTTTCCAAAATTGATTAAAATAGCAAATTGCAAGGTTATGTGTTTTTATCCAAATTTTTATTGCAAATGGTACAAACAGTGCAATAAATAAGGGTGAATGGCCCTACAAAGGCAAGCAATCACTGGCACACACACCCCAGCCCGAAATAACCTGCTCAAACATTCCCAAGCTTCACTCTGCTTGCTGCTTGGAGCATTAAGAAACTGCCACTTACTACTTCCACATTCCATTAAAGTTGCCCCAGCATGCTCTGTAAACTATGAACATGCATGTTCATGCAAGTTTAAGCCAGCTTCCTCCTGTTTCTGCCACTCCTCTTCCTGATCCCTTACTGAAGTCTATTTGTGGAATCCTCAAAATTGTGTCAAAAATAAACAGAAGTGGTGCAATTGATCTAAATTTGCGTCAAACTCTGTCAAAAATAAGCAAAAGTGGTGTTTTTTTTGCATTTTGACCTAAATTTTGTTTTATGTAGTATTTTCAGTAGAAATTCTCATTATTTAGCATTCTGTGTTGTTCACCGAAAAAAAACACATCCCTACCAATAACCCTCATGGCAATGGTCACCCCTCCTAGCTAGGCATCATCAGAAAGATAACTGGGGATATGGCAATGGTGAGTACTGGCCCTCCATCATTGTCTCTTCTGTAGCAGACGATGGAGGCATGAGCAAGATTAATGTCTGTCTGCAGTTCCCAGCATTATGGTTGGGGGATGATGGTAGCTGGCACGAGTATGCACTTTTGAAAGCATCGAGGAACGCAGGGCGTAGCTAAAGAAGTGCAGGGGGGTGCAATTGCACCGGGCAACAAGCCAAGCTTGACGCTAGTGGCCAAAATGGGGGAAAAGTTGGTAATTATGAATAATACCATCATGTATCATTGGAAAGGTAATTTAATGCAGAATGCAATGAAACAAACCAGTGTGTAATACCTTTACTATATGAAAAGTTATGGCCAAAACACAGAGAAAACAAAAATACCATTGTCATGTAAAAATGGCTGGCTTAGATAAGGGAGGAACCCTGCACACCACCCTGAGCTCCTTGGAAGAAGGGTAGTATAAAAGTGCGGAATGAATGAACGAATGAATGAATGAATGAATGAATGAATGAATGATTTTGTCATCTGGAGCGATGTTAAAAATGTATGGGCCCCGAATGTCAGATGACCTAACTATGCCACTGTTGGGGGGTGACTGCAGGCTTGTGGGAAGCAGAAGGGGGCATGCTGCTGAGGGCAGGATGCAGCCCCCCCCCCATTTTCACCTTTTTAAAAAGTCATCACTTCTGGAAAGTGACGTCACTTCCCATTGTGACATCACTCCTGGGGCATCATTTCCCCTCGGCACTCGGCTACACTTTCATTGGCTACCCCACTGGAAGAACACATCAGTGGATGCTCCCCCAAAAGCTGGAATTGCCAATGTCTAGAATTCTTTGATGGGCAGCCATGACGGACTGGCCTGTGTGTGTGTGTGTGTGTGTGTGTGTTTGTGAGTGTGTGTGAAATGCAATTCCCTGCAAGCAGCAAACCAGCACAGCAGGGAGAAAGCTAGGCCAGGCACATGTTCTTATGCTATGCTAGGAGACCTTTATGAATTCCCTGCAAGCAGAAAAAGTAGCACAGCAGGGCAAGATGTAGGCCAGGCATGTGACTTGTTAATGCTAGTCTTTGCATTGTTGTTATGCGTGGCTAGGTGTCCTTTAGGCACGAGAGCTTCAAAATATGGCACCGTGCAGCTGCAGTGTGAACTGGCCAGTCCACTCCCTCACCTCAGCCCTCTGCCCCACCATTCTGCTGCATGTGTCGCTTTGGCCATAGTTTGCCCCCTGAGCATTGACAGGCAATTGAAACCGCTTTCCTTCGGCTTCTGAACCAAGCGGGTTATGCAAGCACACCAGAATGAGAAGCGTGCTTTCTTATGTAATGCCTCTGGTTTGCGTTATCTTTTTTGGGGTTGTTGTTTTTTGGAAGTTATTTTGAAAGATAGAAATTCTGCATCTGCAGCAGGCTGGTTTCGTAAACACCCCCCTGTGCTATTAGCAGAGAATGTGCAAACCTGCTGCTGTGGGGAGAGAGTCTTTAATATTCACGAGGGGATGTACCTATCTCTGAAACAAACGCAGCCTATTTCTGGAGGCAGAATTGGAGCAGAGACTGTGTATCTGTGTGTGTGTGTGAGTGAGTGGGTGGGCAGCTCTCCTCAGGGGCAGGCCCCCAACCCTTCCCATTTAGGTAGACCCCCAAAGCGAACACGTTGCAGAGAAAACGGTGCACATTTCCAGAGAAGAAAACCGGCTGGTGGCTGCCGGCGGACTCTGAGTCGGTTCACACGATGGGTGCGGTTAGAGAGAGAGATGGCCCACGGCATTCTGAGCCCACTTCCCCCCTCCCCACCCTGTCTATTTTTATCTCCTGGAAGGATGCTGAGCAAGTGTTTCGTTCCGAGGGGACGCGTCTCTGTTTGCTGTTTTTGATACGTGCCTGACACCATAATTCTCTCCTTGGGTGGGGGGGTGGGAAGGCTGTCAGCCGCTGCACGGAGCGACGTGAGCTGGGTTTAATCGAGACGGTTTGCGGTGTCGCTGGCCTGCCTTGTGCGCGGGTGATAAGAAAGCCGAAAGTCCCCGAAATGTGCCTGGGCTAATTTGTTTTTAATGTGTTGTACTCCAGCGTTTATTGGTATGTGTGAAGGAGTATCAAAAATCTCCGTCGATTCCAATCTCTCACTCGGAGGTTCTGTGGTTTTGGTGCGAGGCTATTGGCTCTCTGTGGGTTTTTTTTTTTTTACCTTCCCTGATTGCTATCCCAGGCCTATTTAGGAGGTATTGTGTGCTCTGGTTTCTGTACGGAATGATTCATTTCTTAAGTTTCTGTTCCATCCTTTCTCCAAAATAGCCAACCTCTGAATGCCAAGTGCAGGGGAGCTCCAACAGGATGCAGGGATCTTGTGTGCTCCCTGAGGCAACTGCTGAGCCTCTGTGAGATTCAGGGAGCTGTACCACATGGCCTGATCCAGTGGGGCTCTTCTTACGTTCTTATGCCAGATGCAGCGGAGTAGCCACAGGATGCAGGGATCTTGCTGTCTTGTGTGCTCCTTGAAGTATCTGATGTCCACTGCAAGATTCAGGAAGCTGAGCTAGAGGGGCCCTTGGCCTGATCCAGCAGGGCTCTTCTCAGTGGCGTCATGCAGCCGGAACGCTGGGCAGGAGGAATGGGTGAGCGGGGGCGGGGAAGACGGCGAAACGGAGCGGTACGCTACGGGCGGGCTGCCGCTCACCCGTTCCTCCTGCCCAGCGTTCCGGCTGCATGACGCCGCTGGCTCTTCTCATGTTTTTGTGTTTGTAACACAGCTGACCGGAGTTCTCCGTCTTCCCATTGTGTCCTCCCTGCAACCCTGTGCGGTAGATTGGAATCGAGTGACTGGCCCAAAGTCTCCCAGGGTGCAATCCTAACCTGCAGTTAGGCTGGCACAGTTAGGCCAGCAAAGTTTGGCCGGCACAAGGGACACTGTATAGTATGTTGGGACCACTCTTGGTGTACACAGACGTGCGCCATCCTCCCTGACTCCGAGAATGGTCCGAACGCGTTTTATGGTGGCCCTTGTGCTGACCAAACTTCGCTGGCCTAACTGTGCGGGCCTCACTCCAGGTCAGGATTGCGCCCCCAATGACCTTTGGGATTAAGGAGAGGATCTGAACCTGCAGTTTGCCAATCCTGGTCCTGCATTCCAAAAGTAGCCCACTCGGGCAGCCAAGTGAAGCGGCTGCTTTGAGCAGTGGGCTGGGATGGGCAGTGGGAAGCTGGTTGGGACAGTCCTGGACCCTGTGCCCTCTAACCTGCCCCCCTTCTCCAGCTTGCTGCCTGCCTGAGCACCACCTCCTTGGAGAAAGTGGCGGGGGGGGGGAGGAGGCAGGGCTGGCCTCCAGGGTGCTGCTGAGGCTTACAGTAGTGGAAGAGGAGGAGGCTGCTGAGCACTGTGGCAGTTGTGGGAAGGGCCACTGCTTTTGACGGGCTGCTTCTTGTAAACTGGCTGGCTGGGGAAGGTGCTCGAAGTGGAAAAGTCTCACTCCCAGGATCCATAGGATTGCAACCAAAGTGTGTGAAATGGAAATACTCACCTTCTCCTATTCCCTCCACCTGTTGTCTCCAGTGGTGTCGTCTACTCTCGCGGAGACGGAACGCTGGGCGGGACTTACGTTTGATTGGCTGCCTGCCCGTTTGCTTCCGCCGTCCTTCCTGCTCGCCCAGGCACCCAGCATGCCCCCCCATCCCCCCCCCGCGTCCATCACGGAGCTGGGCGAGCAGCGGTGGGGCGCGGTGACCGAAGGCAGCCCGCGTGGCGGGGGAAGGCGGCAGAACCGCATGGACTGGGCTGCCAATCAAACGTACGTCCCGCCCAGCGTTCCGTCTCTGCGAGAGTAGATGACACCACTGGTTGTCTCCCTTGTCAAGAGCCTAGATTGGAAGCCCCTTGAGACCTGCCTTTGGGTTCTCCTTGCCTTCCTGAATAGTGTGTCTGTTTCAGGGACAGAGGAGCAGCTCTTCTGCCCTCCTGTTCAATGTGATACTTTGAGCCAGCGCATGGAGCATCTCAGTGCTCTGCCCTTGTGACAAGTTCCCCATTGAGAACCTTTTTCCCCCAGGGACAGGACAAGCAGAACACCGAACTCAGGCTGTCCATACATGGAGGATGCAATCCAAATTCTCAGTGCCTGATTTTTGCTCAGGTAAACGGTATCCCCTTGAGAAAGAAGCACAGAGACAGGCAGGGCATGTGCCCACAGGTAGATCACAGAGGAAGCAGAACATCAATTCAGTCATAATCTAGAGAGAAATCAACTGGAAAACAAGAGAGCCCTGGCAAAAGGGACAAAAGATACTATCAACATTGACAGGGAAAAGGAGATACCAGGAAGAAGATAACAATTCTCCCTTGTCCTTATGAAGTCTTGAACTTGACAGCCCCAGAGAGAGACCCATGAGATTGGTGCCATCTACTTAGCCGCCTGCAGGTTTTGCACATTACGGTGCTGACAGGAGATGAACCCATGGGAAAAGTGCTCCGTGTAGAAACCAGATTTCTGGCATGCTCTCAAACCTTTTAGTGTTAAGAACATAAGAAGAGCCCTGCTGGATCAGGCCAAAGGCCCATCTAGTCCAGCTTCCTGTATCTCACAGCAGCTCACCAGATGCCTCAGGGAGCACACAAGACAACAAGATGCCTGCATCCTGTTGCCACTCGCTTGTATCTGGCATTCTGGGGTAAATTACTGAGATAAAATTCTGAGGTAAATAAAGCAGAGTTTGCTATTCTGTCTGTGGGTAGGGAGCTATAATAACGTGCAACTCAATATGGGCCTTCAGAACATAAGAAAAGCCCTGCTGGATCAGGCCAAGGGCCATCTGGTCCAGCTTCTGTATCTCACAGCGGCCCACCAGATGCGTCAGGGGGCACATGAGACAAGATGCTTGCTTCCTGTTGCCACCTGGCATTCTGAAGTAGCCTACTTCTAGCGTAAGGAGCGTGGGCCTACTGCCCACGATGGATGATTCCTTCAGAAATCTCTCCAGTCCCCTTTTAAAGGCACCTAGGCCAGATGCAGCGACGGGATCTACAAACGACCTGTGGGAACGCTGGGCGGGACTTATGCGGGGCTTCTGCGTGATTGGCTGCCTGTCCGCAGCGTTCTGCAGCTGTCCTGGCCTGGGGGGGGACTGCCCCCGGTTAGCGCACCCCACTACTGCTCACCCAGGCACCCGGCGCGACCCTCACCCGTCCTCCGCAGCGAGCAGGAGCCCCCCCCAAGCTGCGGATCACCGCAGACGGGCTGCCAATCACCCAGATGTCCCGCCTACGTCCCACCCAGCGTTCCCTCAGGTCGTTTGTAGATCCCGTCGCTGGCCAGATGCCATCACTACCTCCTGTGGCAAGGAGTTCTACAGATTACTTACCAGCTGGGTAAGAAAGCATTTTCTTTTTTCCGTTCAAACTCTCCCAACATTCAGTTTTAGTCCCCTGGTGTCCCCTGGTTCTGGCGAGAGAGGGAAAAGAACATCCCTCTGTCGACTCTATCCATCCCATGCATAATTCTGTATGTCTCCATCATGTCCCCCCCTTAAGTGATTTCTTTTCTTGACTGAAGAGCCCCAAACCCTGCAGTCTTTCTCTTCATAGCTGCTCTTGTTCCCAAGTCTGGATTAGGCCACCAGGTCTAGAATTCTGGAATGTACTTCTGAACCAAAATGCCACATAGAATATAATTTTATTGGCCATACATGGAATTTCACCACACATGGAATTTCACTTCGGCCCAAAAGCTCTCACATATACCTTCTACCATATACATGAACATGAGGTTGCTTCATGCATTGGGTTTTGAGGTGCATATTTGATTTTTTGAATTTTTCATCTCAAATGCAACATATGGCAGTCGTGTGTATTTAGAAATGGGCACCGCAGGGAGACCTGCACCTCCTATCATTGAACAGTCAGTGGCAGTTGCATGGTTGTGACCTTCATCCGGGTGGAATGGCTGGAGGGTGTTTTTAATCTAGGTGGTGAAAATGTTAACCTCCTAATCCTGGGCTGAAATAATGCACAGGGACAGCACTGCATGCCATTTTCTGTATACCACGTCACATCCTGTTTGCACCTCAATTCAATTAACGTGGGTGAGCTGTTCATACAGAGTCCCTGAAGGGTGTTGTATTGTTTCTGTTAGCTGGAAATGTTGCCAGAGGTTGGCCTCCTTATGCAGCTGCCAAAAACTCCCTCCTCCAACCAAACCCAAGTGCCCCCCCCCCGTGAAAAGCATACACCATCTTTGTGCGGGAGTGATGGAATAACTCTCAGTTGGCTCACCTGCCTCCTCTACCCCATCTGTCTCACCTACAAATGGGAGTTTGCTCCCAGAGACCCTCTACAATATACTCAGGGATCTCATGGTGCAGGAGTTGACATGGAGTTTTGCTTCCATAGAGGATAGATTAAAAAATACGGCAACCCCAACAACGCTAAGATAAGCCCACAATAGCAGGCATGTAGGAGTAGAAGCCTACGTTGAAGTCCCCTCAGACCTAGAATCGGCCTAGCAGGGCTGGTTGTACATTGGTCAACACACATCCATTCTGGGTAGCAGCCCCGAGCCTTGACAGGCTAATGCCACGGATGTTGAAAACGAAGACCCAAATGCAACATCTTGTTGGCCATCTGTGGTCATGTGCAGTGGTGGGATCTAAATGATCTAAGAACAGGAACGGTGACCGGGACTCACGTTCGATTGGCATGTGTCGGAACTGTTCAAAGCAGCCCGGCCGCGCCCCGCAGCCCGCCCCTTCGGTTCCGCCGCCTTCCTGCCCGCCGCATGGGCTGCCCTCGGTGGACGTGCCCCACCGCCGCTCACTCAGGCCCCTGGCCCGCCCCCCACCGTCCCCCCCGGGGAGCAGGTGCCCCCTCCGAGGCCAGGAGCACTTCGCAGCGCCGCATCCATCACAGAGCTGGCGACGAATGGCAACGAGTGGGCGGAGCTAGCCCAGATTAGGTTCAGGAACGGCCGTTCCTGCTCCATGACATCACTGGTCATGTGACTCAGTGAGAGCTGAACAGTGGGTCCTTGGTCTCTGCGGGGGCTTGGTTCCGCTACCTCTTGTGGATACTGCCATCCATGGATGTTGAAATACATGGGGGACCACAGTTGTGGTGCCACAAAAACGTACCCAGAGGCTGCGCTGAGCCCTCTGGAGGTTGTGCCGGCCTTGCAGCCAAGGCAGAAGGCCTCCTGGGTGTGACTGCAAGCCACTTCTGGCTTGTGTCGGTCCAGGACGTGTTCTGAGGCTCAGGCGCAATCCTAACCTGGAGTTGGGCCGGCACAGTGAAGCCAACAAAGTTTGGCCAGCACAAGGGACACCTAACCGTAAAGTATGTTTGGACCATTCTTGGAGTCAGAGAGGCTGGCACACAGACCTGCGCCATCCTCCCTGGCTCCAAGAGTGGTCCAAACACGCTTTATGGTGTCCCTTGTGCCAGCCAAACTTTGCTGGCCTCACTGTGCCGGCCCAGCTCCAGGTCAGGACTGCGCACACTGCCTCGGCATCCAAGGCTAAGGAGGTCCCACTGCGTATGCTTCCTGCTGCTGCGCCAGACCTGATCAGTCACCTGTTTCTGTTCAAAGCAAGCTCTAGAACTGGGCGTCCAGTTGAGTGGGCAAAGTCCCTGGCTTCCAAGCCGTGAGCCCTTCAAGGCCCTTTTCCTTGAGCATTGCTGCTGCAAAGGCAAAACGTCCTCTTAGGAAAGGAAAACGCGCCACTCCATGGCAGGTGCAGAGTGAGTCGTTTGTCTGGCCTGAACTCTGTGAAGGGTAGTGGAGGACATAACCCTTTGACAGGTGGGCCCCGGCCGTCTCCTTTTAAAAATCCATTTTGGTTTTCTTTTTGAGTGTGCATTTGTGTGCTGTTTGTCTTTAACTCCTGCTAGCTGCATTTTATTTTTTGCAGAAAGTGGAACATACATGTATGCTCAGGATTGACCCCAAACCAGCTGGCACCTGCCAACTGCTTCCCTCCCCACCTGGTGATGCACCAGCCTCTGCTCCTCCGACACTCTAGCCCACCACTCCCCTCCCCTCCCCACTTCCGTTTTATCCCCCTCTACCTTTTCCAGTCCAGGGGATAGGAGTGGAAGGATCAGTGAAGGCAAGCAGGTGGGTGGATGTGGGTGCCTCTTGCCAGTCTGCTGCCTGAGGCGACTGCCTCAGTTGGCCTCACGGATGGGCCGGCCATGTGCATACTACCTAAATAAATGAAGGCAACAGACGAGATATGAAAAGTAACAAGCCGAGCATGGGAAGGAGAGTTGGACTGACCTTAGAAGCGGCCTAGAATAATCTCCTGGGAGCTGTGGTGGAAACTTGATCCCTTGAATAATTCATGTTTGATCATCTATAGGAGCAATTTTGGGCTGGCCTGCCAGGGGATTCGGACGTGGCCCGCCCAGTTCCTCGGCGGAGGGCCTATTTCTGACCACCTCATCAGGAGAGCGTTTGCCTTTGTCAGGGTAGGAAGCCGGAGAGTTTTCAAGGTTAATGCGCAGGCGGGGAGGGGGCTCAGCACGAGAGCCCCGCTGCAGTCCACCTTCTCCGTCAGCAGCCAGCGCTGGAATCACCTGGGCAACCTGGGCGGGGAGGGAATGGAGCGCAGAGGAGGAGGAGGAGGAGGAGGAGGAGCTGCGAGGTTTAAAAAAGGAAAGTGAAGAGAAAACGTTTCAGGCTGTCAAGCGGCATTAGTGTCTATCAGCTTAAAAACCGCTCCGGGGGAATGAATTCAGGAATGATCCAGAAAGGGGAGAGAGAAAAAAACAAACCCATGCACAATAGATGTGTTTCTCTTGCAGTGGCTCGAATCTCTTTTTGTACTTGGGTAATGGGAGGAGTTTTCAAGTGCAGGGAGATTATATGATGGAGTTGGGCAACAGAATGAGACGTAGAGATCGGAGGCCGATTCCAGAGGCCCCGTTTCTTCACCCTAGACTGCAGTGGCAACTCATGGGGAGCAAGCATGACTGCAGGGCCCCAGAGGTTAGCTGGTTGCCACCCTGCAGTGATGCGATGATGTGCAGGTGCCCACACACATATCCATGGATTCTTGCCTTGTTTCCTTTTCTACTATAACAGTGGTATTCAAATGTTTTAGACCAGGACCCACTTTTTAGAATGACACTCGGGTGTCATCTGAAGTTAAGTCATTAACTTTGGAAGTGATGTTGTGGCAAGAAGTGACATCATCAAGCAGGAAGTGCTGTCATTCTAATATAATGACACTCCTGAAATGTAAATTGGTATTCTTGGACCGCACAACCATGAAACATCCCCGACAGGAAGCAAGATTAGGACAAAATATTATGTAAAAGCACTGAACTAAAAACAAACAAAAAACCCTCACTTGAAAATTCAAACTGAAAATTCAAACAAATGCAATATAACAAAAGGAAGCTCTGCAGTTTCCAAGATGGCTGCTCCCAGCTTTCTGTGACCCACCTGACATCAGGTCCCGACCCACCAAGTGGGTTTGAATAACATTGTACTATAATAACTGGCAACGTCAGGTAAATTTGAGAAAGAAAAACAATCCAGTGACATTGTTTTCATCTATTCCCATTTCAACGGTGGTAGAAAAATGGATGGATCAATGTACCCCTGAAGGGGAACATGACTGAGACACATAAAATTATGCGTGGGACAGATACGTATAATTTTTCCTCTTCTACAACACCAGAAACAGGGCATATCCATTAACATGGACTGGGGGAGAGAAGGAAGAGGCAGAGCCTCATGTTTGGCCTCAAAACCGAGAAGTAACTGATGATGTCGTCATGGCGTGCAACACGGGGAGGGGGGCGTTGTGAGCCAGGTAAATCTGATTAGAGGAGGAGTATCAAGCTCATTTCATACAGTAGGCCAAATAGCATTCACTGTGCTGCTGAGGGCCAGAAGTGATGTCACTAAGCAGGAAGTGATGTCAGTAAGCAGCACTTTTTTCCCATTAGCTGCAAATGACAGAAGAGAAAATCTGCAAACCTTGATAATATTTTCAAGGTAAGGGGGAGCCCTGTTATCATGTGGGCAGCCCTTTCAGCAGTGACACCACAGCCCGGGAGCTGAGAGCCCAGCAGCCGGATAAAGAGCTTCCTGGGCCTGCATCTGGCCTAAGGGCCTTATATTTAACACTTGTGGGTTAGACTGTTGAACTGGAACTTGGATATTTGAGTTCAAATCCCCATCAAGTGACCAGTTACCCTTGGATGACAAGACCGCAGCTCAGTGGTAGAGCAACTTCTTGGCACATAGAAGGACCCACGGTCAGTCCCTGGTTGCATCTCAAGGTAGAGCTGGACAAGACCTGGAACCCTGGAGTGGAGATAGCCGTGGTCTAGGTGGTCCAATGGTCTGATTCAGGAAAGGCAACTTCCTGTGTTCACCCTCCTATGTGTCAGGGACAGACAATTTGTTACTAGACAATTGCCCTAGAAACAGAGCCACAGGACCTGGAAGAGTCTCCTGGAAGTGACATCACAAGAGGTGAAGACCATAGAGAAGACCATAGAGGTCAGTGTGCCGTGAGAAGAAAAACGTTGAGAATTGCTGCTGCTTAGACTAGGCTGAAAGTTCCCCTAGGAGAATGGGTGGTGGTGGTGGTGGTGAAAAGGGGCCAAAATTACATACCCCCTTTTCTCATTCATGGGGGAATAATGGTGGCGGCAGCCGCTTCCCATTTTGAGTGTCCAGCATTTTTTAGCCCAGAACTGTGTTTGCGATAAGTAATAGCCGATTATGGAGGCCACTGGGAGGTGTTGGCTGCCACTAGCACTTTCTGCCACTTTTTGCCCTTTCAGTGCTTGTAAATGGGAGGCGGGTGAGAGGGGCGTCTCATGCCATGCCTAATTTAAGCACAACACGGAAGATTTAAAAAGGCACCATTTCCACGCAGCGTCTCCCATGGCCATCAGTTCGGTCAAACCAAGAATCTGGGCTCCACCTGCGCAAGGGCGATCCCCTGACCTGGGAGGGAGTCGGGCTGGCATGCTGAGGCTCTCCGCCCCACTACTGCAGGGGGTGTGTGCAGTGGTGAAATCCAGCCAGTTCTCACCAGTTCTGCAGAACCGGTTGCTAATTTTAGGCTGGGAGAGGGAAGAAAGGCAGCGGAAGGCCCTGAAGGCCGCCCTGAAGGACATAGAACCAGTTGCTAATTTATTTGAATCCCACCACTGGGTGTGTGTCCAGCTGAAATGTGTCGCTGGCCATGTGGCGCTGAGCATGGCCAGCCTCCGAGGTGGAGGCCAGGGTGAGCCTGAGCAGCGATGCGTCATGAGCGGGGACTTGGCATGCCAGCGGAGTGCTTTCTCCCTCTGACATTAATGCATGAGCAAGTGGGGAGCTGGCCTGGAGATGGAAACCGCCGAGCGAATGGAATGATAAGCAGGCTGCAGCAGGCCCGGCCCGGGATGTGGCTGGAGCTCCGTAATTGGGCTGTAATTAGGAAGGAGGGTGCTGGAGATGCCGCGGCTCAAGCCGGGAATGCAGAAGGGAGTTGAGGAAAGGCTTTGAGCTGCTCCGTCACCAGCCTCTATCCTAGGAATGGCAGGTCTCTGAAATCTATGGGGCCAGGCCTGGATTACACAGTAATCATTAAAAACAACAGCATTTGTGTACTGCCTTTCTCACAGACCCTCATAACACATCGTGAGATAGACTCAGGGCACAATCTTAACCTGGAGTTAGGCCAGCACAGTTAGGCCAGCAAAGACTGGCCAGCACAAGGGACACCGTGAAGTATGTTTGGACCACTCTCAGAGTCAGAGGCCAGCACACAGACATGCTTCACGGTGGCCCTTGTGCCAGCCAAACTTTGCTGGCCTAACTCCGGGTTAGGATTGTGCCCTCAAGGCGGTTAACCTAGGCAGGCTATACTTAGGGTTGTGGTTTTTTGGTGATATTTTTTCCCAAAATTTCTTGATTTAAATAGCAAATTGCCATGTTATGTGTCTTTATTCTACATTCTCATTCCCAGCTCTCATTTTTATTAATTCTAAATGCTTTAAAAGTGTACTAGGTACTGTAGATGGTACAGGTGATATAGTATCAGCAGATGTAGCCACAGTATTATTTCTAATTGGAAAAGTAATTTTTTTTTAATTTTTGGAAAATACCTTAAACACCAAAATTCAGTGTTTTTATTCAGATATTTTAACTGCCAAAAGGCGGTTAAAACAGAACCACCCCTAGTTGTACTAAACTCATTTTTATGTCAAATTTTTATGTCAGATATGGATGCCCTATATGGATCAACTCATTTGACAACTCTGTGGAGCGTATTCAGTCAACGTTTTTACGCAAAAACTTTGCCCAACTGTGTTTCCTATGCTGCCCTGTGCCTTGAAACTGGACAATCGAATCAAGAGCCTGGCTGATCACATTCAAATATTGGCTTAGACTGCACCTTAATTCTGACTCAAAATAGTCTCATTTTCCGACTACTTTGAGACTTGTTTCCCTCCAATTGGCTAACCCTCATTGAAAATAAAATCAGTGCCTTGGGTTTATCCCTTGACTCCTTTTATATGTTATCCGCATCTGAAATTCTAAAAAAAAATTACATGAAGAGTTCTGGACATCGAACAGCAAAATCTCTTCAGTGCGGCCAACAAAACTTGTTCACCAATGAACTAGCCTCTTCCCTTTAAATTTGGACACTCAGCTCCTTAAAAAGGTTTCCCCACGACCGAATGGTCTAGTCGTGACCGACTGAAGGGGGCGGTGCTCATCTCCGTTTCAAAGCCTGTAGAGCCGGTGTTTTTGTCCGATCATGTGGCCGGCATGACTCTATGCCATAGCGCACGGAACACCGTTACCTTCCCACCGACGTGGTCCCTATTTATCTACTTGCATTTTAGGTGCTTTCGAACTGCTAGGTTGGCAGGAGCTGGGACAAGCAACGGGAGCTCACTCGGTCACGCAGTCTCGAACTCCCAACCTTGTGGTCGAAAGCCCAGCAACAGCGGATTAACTCGCTGTGCCACCACGTCCCCTGTGGTGCACTCAGCTCCTTACCTCCACGCTTTAAGTAACCCTCAACATCGAAGGGCATTTTCTTTAGCTCGGTTCAACATGATGCCTTCTGCAGTTTTGACTGGCAGATTTTTGAAAATCCCTTATGCTGACAGGCTTTGTTCCTGTAATTTAAATTCTATTGACTCAATTACTCATAGTCTTTTAGTTTGTCCTATGTATGCTGCACTCCGCAGCCAGCTTTTAGCACCAATTTCAAAGAACAAATCAGGTTTTTCTGATGCTACTAAAGTCTATTTTTTGTTGAATGATTCTCTTAATGATGCATCTGTGAGTGTGGCAGCTTTTCTATATTGTGTTGTAGTCTCGCGTAATAGAGACTAGTAAACTGTTCCTTCTTCTTCTTTTGTTAATCCTCCTATTACTTGTGTGTTCTGATTATGCCAATAAAGGTTTGATTTGATTTGATTTGTCAAATGAGTTCTTACAGTAACTGCTCCTCCAACGCTCATGGAGGCCATCACTTCCAAATAGTCGCCATATCTCACACTGGGGTTTCCTTCCGAGCTCCCAGCTTTGAGCTTCCAGTCAGCTGAGCCACTGGTCTCCAAACCACTAATGTCGTGCGTGTTGCCCAGAGAGGCGCTCTGGGCAATTGCATCAAGGGAGAGACACCCTAGCAAGCTGTGCACCTGGATTTCTGGGTAGATGCGCCTGCCCAGAGTCTCAAGGACTCCTGGATGTGATAGGAAGCCGGATCACGCCAGTGACTCCTGGTCATTTCTCGAGGTGTTCTGAGGTCCTCCAGGGGTAAATTTAATGATATACTGCAGTGGTTCCCAAACTGTGCGTTGTGGGGCACCTAAAGCAGCCATATTGAAAATATGGGAAGATGGGATTCTGGAAAGCGGGGAGGGCTGTGTGGTTGTTTTGCTTGTGTTAACGTTGCAAATGGGCTCCTTTTCTTTCTGATTCACTTTTGTTAAGATATTTGAGTAGGGATGATGATGATGATGATGTGCGTGGATGAATACTACTCCTGAGTGGTTTACTCAGAGATCCCACACCGATGATCACAGACAAGAAATAACTCAGCGACTTCTTTAACAAGATTAACTGTATTACTCAAGTTAATCTTCTTTACAACTGTTACAGCAACTCCAGCAGACTCTGTACATACTTCTATTAATCAAGGATCAGCTCTCATCCCAAAGACTTCTCTCAAGCACACACTCTTTCAAAACCCTCTCTGAAGAAACACACACACATTGTATCCCTGATCATGTTTATATATCATCCAGTCATTACCATCACATGACCATATCTCCAGGCAGATTCTCTTGTTACTGAGCAAATCTACATGTTGCCATTCTAACTCTTATTACTGGGCAGATCTCTGTGTTACCATTCATTTTAGCTCCATGTCTCTAGGTAGAAACCAACCATACAGATCTGTAAATTTCGTCTGCCTCATTCCAATATCCCAACAACTTTGCTACTGGGAAATGGCTGATTTTTTTGGCTGCATTCTCAGGAAAGCAGCAGGCGCTGGAATCACAATGATGGCACTTCCGGCCATGACATCACTTCCAGTGGGTCCGAGACAGATTTTCATTCTAAAAAGTGGGTCCCGGTGCTAAAAGGTTTGCAAACCACTGACTACAGAGTTTGGTATCCACAGGAAGTCTTGGCATGAATCTCCCACAGATACTGAGGGCCCACCGTACAACCTGTCTGGCTCTACTTGAGCGTAGTCGCTGCTACTTTATGTGAATGTATGTGGAGCAGGGCAGGGAGCAAAGCGATTGCTTGACCAGATGCCAAGCTGACCATTTCACCGAAGAAGATTTCTATGCATTTTGCTGTGCCGGGCCAAGCACTGCAGTTTTCTCAAAGAGCTGACCCTGGCTGAAAATCAGCATGCGTACCTTCACAGAGAAAAGGGAGATTAGTGTTGATTTATTGGCTGTCAATTGAATACGATCACGGGGCTCTGTCTGCATGGTTGGGAGATAAATAATGTGATGGCCATCCAGATCAGTCTATCACTGGGCCTTAACACAAAGCATCTCTTTTCTACCGTTAGTATTAATTTGAAATGATTATTTTCAGTATTACTTCTGAGGTTTATTTTGAATTACTGCCAAGGGAATATATCTGTGTAGCCTCCGCTGTCCTCATTGGTTATGGGGGAGATGATGATTGAAGTAATGGCAAGGGGATTTTAACGGAGGATCAACAGCATGTGTGGGTGGAGCAGGAGATGGGAAGGAATTTTATATTCTGACTTTGATGATAAGCCACTCTGGATTGACATTGAAGAGTGAGGTGGAATTGAGAGCTGACAGTTGATTTTAAGGATGTATTTTGGGGAATGCCTTCTGCTTCGTTGTCCATTATTTGACTTTGGCATTTGAGCAGACAAAAAGAGTTGTGATCTGTTGGCCAGTCATATACAGTCCCCCCTATTTATTTGTGGGTTTGCAATCTGTGGATTTGACTCAATGAAGATTGCAAACCCATGCTGGAGGGTGTTGGAGAACTTCCCAGAAGTGACCCAAAGTTGCGTCCGGGAGGTCTTCTGAGCCACGTGGAGACCATGCGTGACCTCCACATGCCTCAGAAGGCTGGCTGGTACCTTTGGAGAAGCACTTCCAATACTTCTGGCCGGGCCTCTCTGCAGATTTAATTGTGGATATTGGTATCTGCAGGGGGTCTGTTACCAAAAGAGCTGGGTTTAGGGCAGTGATGGCAAAACTATGACACGCGGGTCAAAGGTGACACAGCACAATGTTTGGGGTGACACACCAACGTTCACTAACGTCTGACAAAAACTGAGTTTATCTTACTCATTCTTCATTTTTGTAATTATTTGATGTTCCTTTATATAACACGCAGCATCACACATGACTGAACTGTATTTTTTGTTTAAATAAATGAATATAAATAATTTTCTCTTTAGTTTGGGAGGGGGGTTGACACACCAGCAGCGTTAAGTTAAGCATTTTCCTAAGTTTTGACACACCATGCCCAAAAGGTTCGCCATCACTGGTTTAGGGGAATTAATATATCTTACAGCTGACAGTTCTATTGGAACATGGGATCGTAGGCTGCATAACAAGCCAGCTTAATGCAGAAATCCTTGATTCTTCAAGAAGAGTCTGAGAGCGCAATCCTAACCTGCAGTTAGGCCGGCACAGTTAGGCCAGTAAAGTTTGGCCGGCACAAGGGACACCGTAAAGTACGTACATTTGGACCATTCTTGGAGTCAGAGAGGCTAACACACAGGGAGTCATACTCCCTGACTCTAAGAGTGGTCCAAACGCCCTTTTTGGTGGCCTTTGTGCCATCCAAACTTTGCTGGCCTCACTGTGCTGACCTAACTCCAGGTAAGGATTGTGCTCAAAGAGAAATACCTCCAATACAAATGATGGCTTTATTAAGAGAAAAATACAAATAGATACCCAAAAGAATTGAGAAGCGAGTGTAATACCTTGATCAGAGTGTACCTATGGTGGTGAATGCAGTGTAGTGCGAGTATATTTTTGGTGCTTCTGATAGAAATCAGGAAGAAGGGTTTGTAGGGCAGGATCTGTTGGTGTCTCTGCTCTTTTACCCCAAGTTGCTAGCACTAAAGACGAGGGAAGAGCAAAGGGGTTGGGGGTTGGGGTTAGAGAAGTAAGAATCAGAGCTCAGGGTATAGCTGCCTCTCCTGTTGTCTTGCCTGTGGGCCAGCAGTTCTGTATGCTGAGTGTTGGACACTCAAGGATTGACCATTTGCTGGTCAAATTCTCTTAGTATTCAAGGATTTTTGGAATTGCTTCTTCGTGCAGGGGATAAATGTGTAACTTGGTGTGTTTGGCTTTAATGTGTGAATGGATAACTTGGGTCTGAATGAAAGGAATGCCTCCTAATCAAGCAGGATGCATGCAAACAGTGTCAGTAAAAATATACATTGCTAATCTGGTGCCAGCAGATGTCTAGCAACTTACGTAAACGTAAGTCAATGTAAAATGCAGATATAATCCAATGTTTTGGTCCAAAATATGAGAGTTATTGGAACTGTATTCTGGAGAGCAAATACAAAAAGTGAACACAGTGCAAAGATGGCTGACAGGATTACAGTACATACATCTAGAGATAGTGAGGTGATCATTTTCCTTCCAGGATATGTGATAATGGAAGGGATAATTGAATGGAGAGAACGTAAAACACACAAGTTTCTTCAGGCTTGACCAAAGTCTTCGGAAAGTGTGGCCTATGTTTCTGAGGGTGCATCTTGCATTGTGGCATCTATTGCTGTAGGCCTGTAAATGTGCTTGGTTTCAGAGTCCATAATGCTGATATAACCGGGAATAAAGGGTAAGGTCAAGAAAGAGGGAGATGTTCTGGTAGCAGGTCTGGGATCAATTCCTTCCAGATATCAAGGGTGGACTGTATTCCTAAAGCATTAACTTTCACAACTCTAATATAACAATTACACAATATATGGCAGCGGGTTTGAAACTTCTAGTAATTGCCTTGTGAGATAATGGAACAGTGAAACTAACTGTTGGAAAAGTTGAACTATCCTTAGACTCGAGTCCAGTTCTTTGCAGGAGCCTTACTAGGCAGACAGCCAAACCCCACGGAGAAAGTGCCCCCTGCTTCCCCAGGCACCATCGCCAAATCCTGTGGCAATTTTCTTTTATCTATTCTAACTCTCCCGAATTTTAGGGGATGTCCACTAAAATTTGGGGGAGTTAAGAATAGACAATAGAATAGAATACAAGTTAGGATAGACTTCTTTATCTAGTGTGTAATTAGTTTGTGGCGCTCTTTGCCACAGGATTTGGTGGTGGTGCCTGGCCTTGAAAAGGGGATCGGTCAGATTTATGGATGAAGAGTCCAATCCTTTTACACCCTTATTTTAGAAGTCCTCAGAATGCCAGATGCAGCTACCTCAGAATGCCAGATGCAGGAGAGTGGCAGCAGGATGCAGGCATCTTGTTGCCTTGTGTGCCCCCAGAGGCATCCGGTGGGTGTCTGTGAGGTACAGGAAGCTGGATTAGATGGGCCTTTGGCCTGACCCAGCAGGGCTTTTCTGATGTTCTTTTCCTCACCCACCCAGATGCTGTAGTAATTACCCAGGTGGGCAAGCAGTGCTGGGGTACTGCAGTTCAGAGCCTGCCCCCTGCCTCTAGCCCCAGCGCTGCCTCCTTACTCCATGCCATCTGGCTTGTCATAATCAGGATGAATGGAACATCATGGAAGCATCTTGTGTATCCTGGGAGAGCTCCCAAGGAAAGCAGGAGTTGATGTGGGAAGTCCAGAGCTCAGCTCAGGGACTGTCCACAGTCAACCCCCTGACACCTCCACCATCTCTGTTGGGCACTCCTCAGTGAGCAAAAAGCTTAAAGCAGCAGTTCTCAAACAGCACTGACAGGGTAGATTAGGTTATGTGCATCAAGGGTTAAACAACCTGCTTCTTGGGGTGGGGGAAAGCACTGCTGCCCAATCACCACTGTAGCCACAGTGGCTGGGAAAAGGAAACTATTTTTTTAGGGTGGTCCTGATGCTAAAAGGTTTGGGAACCAGCTCTAGGTGTTCACACTCGTCTGTACCTAAATATCCAGAGTTGCCAGTCTTGGGTTCCGATGCTTCTGACCAATCAACCTCCCCAGAGAGTCTGTGGGGAGGTTTCCACTCCAGCTCTAGATCTGATGCATTAAGGAACCTCTCGAGAAGTGTCAGCTCAAAGCTGTTATCAGAGGAGTCACTTGGGCAGAGGGCCAAAAATCACAGTGAAAGTGGGATTTATTCTAGCCTGTGTCTGGAGTGTCCTTCGCGAAGCCCAGGGGTTCCTTGCAGGGGAAGATGCTTCACGTGCCATTCGTCGCCAAAGAGAGGCGCTGCGGGGTGTTGATGGAAGACCACCCCCATTTGGCACCCCCTCCGCTCTTCAGGGTACAGGGGAGACTGGCATGGGATTGAAAGCGTGGCAGAGGTGGGGTGCAAACCCTGTTAGAGGCAGGTGCTGCTCGAAGGGGGTTGTCCCTAAATTAGTCGCTGTCAGTGCCATCCTATGGTGCCAGTCTCACCCACGCTACGTCGTAGCATTGGTGCGACAGTATTAGTGCTGACGTGGGGGCGCCGAGCAGCAACCCCGTGTTGGCGCTAAGGCAGTGGGACCGGTGCTGCAGGCAGTGCCAGCCCCGTTGTGCCTGCGCTGCGCCCCCCTTGCGTCGGCTGAAGCCAGCTGGTGCAGAGGAGGCACCATGTTGGGATGAAGGAGGGAGTGGGCGGGGGTCGGGCCCTCCCCCGCCCACTCCCTCCCTCTTCTAAAGCTGAATCCTAAGCCAGTCAGGAGGCTGCACGGCTCCCTCGGATCTGCATCTACTGTTGAGCAGTCCCATCGGCCTCGCCATTCCAGCGCAGTATAGGATTGCGGTCTTTGGGTGCAGGCCAGCGGTGTTATGTGGCCGGAACGCTGGGCGGGACATCCAGGTGATCGACAGCCTGCCTGTCACATAACGGAGCGTTACGCCGTTTGCGTAACCAATTACGCCGCTTGCGTACGTTACGCAAACGGCGTAACGCTGTGGAACGCGACGGGCGGGCTGTCGATCACCCGGATGTCCCGCCCAGCGTTCCGGCAGCATAACACCACTGGTGTAGGCTCTTTATTTGAATGGGGGGCAGGCTTATTTCCCTTCCCCCTTTTGAATATTTGGTCAGATACCCTCTATTCTTCAGAGCAGTGGTTTTCAACCCTTTTCATCTCAGGGCACTCTGACACAGGGCTAAAATTGTCAAGGGGCTGTATCAGTTTCAGTTTTTTGACCATTGAGAAGGCACACTATGCTGCCAGTGGGGAGGCTCACATCCCCCAATGGCCCCACTCATAAATGACCCTCCCCCATGGCACACCTGCACACCATTCATGGCACACCAGTGTGCCACAGCACAGTGGTTGAAAATCGCAGCTTTAGAGGGACAATTTTTCTCTTTTTAATGTTGAAGTCTGATCGTGGTAAGTGGAAGCCGAGATCTGCCATGTTGAAGGATCTTGTTTGCGAAGGTCTAATAGTTTAATATTTCTCACTTTCTCGAAAACCTCCATGGAACATTTGTTTGAATTATTGAGTGAAGCCATGCGCGGGGCTTGCAAAAGGATGGAGGCACACACTGAATAAGAGCCTTTGCATTATCCCTTGTGATCAATACCTTCCCATCGATTGCATAGTCTATTTGAAATGTGCTGATGTTGTGTTTGCTTCTGATCGGGCTATTGCGGAGGAGAATTCTGGAGAAGTCGTCTCCGAGCAAAAGTTTTTGCACTCAACCCCCAAATGCCTCCTTTAAAAACAAAACAAAGCAAACCTCTCCACTGCCGCAGTTTTGTGAGCTCTCTTTGCATCACACTCCTGTTTGTTGTGTCATTTTTTTCTACTGCAGTTCACAACTGGAGCAGTGGAAGCTTTCTCTTCCCTCTTAAGAGCGCTAACTTGAAGGGGAGGGCAGCCTAGCTGAGATCAAAGGCAAGCAGACTGTATACTTCTGCCTGGGATGCAAGCATGAACCTTCTCGGAAATCAGGGTCATTTCACATTGCCTTTCATGTCTGCCTTTTTTTTAAAGCTGTGCCTGTCCAGATAGACCCCAAAGAAGTACTGTAAAATGCCTGTGCAAAATAATAATAAAGTTCCATTCCAAGTTTGCGTTGATCTAGCAGACTTACGTCCAACTGGAAAGCAGCTTCAAATGAGGTTCAGAGCAGTGTGGGTGACGGATGTCTCTGTGTCTGAGGCACTTATAAGCGGTGCCTCCGACTCCAAGCGACTGAAGACTCTTGCCCCACAAACACCTGATAGCAAAGCCTATGGGAGGGCTCTCTGCCCTTTGTGGCCGCCTGCAGAATGCCACCATGCTTGACTGTGTCTTCTTTGTCTCAGAGATCAGAGACAGAAAAGGGTGGCCTCATCCTGTGTGGCCACAGGAGGAGGGAACTTCAGGCCCTGAGGTTCTGGGAACGAGGCAGAGGACTGTGTCTCTATAACCGGTCCAAAAACTGCCATGTATTACAGCTGGTGTATTTGGAGACTTGCTCAAGAGGCAAGGCTTCAATGAAGCAGGAGCTCCTGGTTCAAGCCTTGCCTCTTCTGTGAATTCTCGCTAGAAGGTCTCAGGCAAGCTTCTCCCTCTCAGATGCGGGACAGGGATAGCAATGCTGAGTCCCCTTAGAACAGCAGCTGCACCACAGAGTCGCGGCAACTAGTCAGGGGAGGCGTGGAATCCCTGAGTGTTGCAAAAAAGTGCTGTGCATGCAGCGGTGTCATGCAGCCGGAACGCTGGGCGGGAGGAACGGGTGAGCAGCAGCCCGCCCATTGCGTACCGCTCCATTTCGCCGTCTTCCCCACCCCCGCATACTTTCAATATGCATACTTTCAATATGCTTTGCGACGCACCTGAAATTGGCTCGCGACCCCCTGGTAGGGCCTGACCCACAATAGCTGTCCGTCCCCGAACCATCTGAACACAAGAATGTCACTGCCACTTAATGCTAAACTTCTCTAAGTGTTAGGAGGGTTAGAACAAACAAAATAAAAATATTTCTTTATCCAACATGCAATTAGTCTGTAGAACTCCTGGCCACAAGATGTAGCGATGATGTTGGGCCTAGAAGCCTTTAAAAGGGGATTGGACAGATTTATGGAGGAAAATTCCATTACAGTTACTAGCCATGAAGGGCAAATGCAAATTCCTGGATTTAGAAGTAGGCTGCCTCAGAATGCCAGGTGCAAGGGAGTGGCAACAGGATGCAGGTGTCTTGTGTCTCATGTGCTTCCTGAGGCATCTGGTGGGCCACTGTGAGATACAGGAAGCTGGACTAGATGGGCCTTTGGCCTGATCCAGCTGGGCTCTTCTTATGTTCTTATGCTTCTCCATGGAACATCTTCATATTTCTCCCAATCTCTTCTCTTGAATCCCCCCTAGACTCGCTCTATTGGACCATTCTCTAATACAGCAACTTAGAGTGCAATCCAACCCAGCGCCGGAATGGCAAGGCTGGCCGGCTAGCGCCATATCTGACGCTGGGTTGGGGGAGGCTGGAGCCTAAGAAAGGCAGCATATAAATACAAGTATTACTACTGAAGACAAAAGGAGCACATGCATGCCTGGAGGGTCTGTGGGCTTGACATGGTGTGACACCTTCTTGTCGCGGAATGGGGCTGTGCCCAGTGGACAGGGTGGAGAGAGAAACGAGGAGAAACGAGGAATGTGCGCTCCCTTACCGTAGGGGAGGCTCCAGCCTCCCCTATGTGCTCCTCAGATCTGTGCCTGCTAAAGAGCGGGCGCAGATCTGAGGAGACAGCGTGGCCCGAATCAGGGCTGCGCAGCCTCACTGACGAGCTTAGGGTGTGGTCGTATGGCCACCTCCCAAGCCTGCCCTGGTCCCTCCCACCTCCCACCTCCCCTCTTCCACCAATCCCCTTGTGCTGACCATCTTGTGTGCAAGCAGTGTCGGCTTCAGAGTTGGAGCACCGACGCGGGGGTGCTGCTCAGCGCACTGCGTCGACGCAGTGACGTCGCGTTGATGCAAGGGGCACGCGCATATTGCGCTGTT
The DNA here is from genome assembly GCA_029204185.1 of Lerista edwardsae. Taxonomy (NCBI): domain Eukaryota; kingdom Metazoa; phylum Chordata; class Lepidosauria; order Squamata; family Scincidae; genus Lerista; species Lerista edwardsae. The sequence goes on from JAJKFI010000023.1 coordinate 204,810, forward strand.
AAGGGGCTTAATCTGGTGGAAAATCTGCAGTGGAAGGAAAACATACCCCCAACTCCCTCCTTCCAAGTCCTCCAGGAGGTCTCTTTCTGTGCTGCAACCAGAGGGCCAGGGCAGGAGAGAGTGAAGGTTGTTTCCTACCAATCCTTATTTTTTTAATGGGCATTTGAGAGAAACAAGAAGCAAGGAGAAAAAGAAAGAAGGGGTGGAAGAGTGTATCGTCTGCTAAGTTAAGAAGCTTGTTCAATGTTTAAACAGTTATGTAAAGCCATCAGAGCCTGACAGCTTGAAAACGCAGGTTTCAACCGAAAGCGTACAAGAAAATAGAATGCTGAGTTGGGGGAAAGAGCTGAGTGGGGAGAGATGAAGCCGGTTCCCTGAGGCATGTGCCTAAATGCGGTTTTGTATCATCAGGAAGCAAAATGTTCCCTACAGCCGCCTTCCTCGTTTCTCTCTCCACCCTGTCCACTGGGCACACCCCCATTCCGTGACAAGAAGGTGTCACACCATGTCAAGCCCACAGACCCTCCAGGCATGCATGTGCTCCTTTTGTCTTCAGTAGTAATACTTGTATTTATATACCGCCTTTCTTAGGTCACCAGATTTCTCTAATGACTATAACTCAAGGCGGTTTACATAGGCAGACTTTATTCAGAAACCCAAAGGTTTTTACAATTTACAGAAACGTTCTGTCTTGCAAGAACTACAACACATACAGATGGATCTTTCTGGATTTAGTCCTTCTTTCTGGCCGCCTGTTTGTCTTCTGCTGGCTGATAAGTGGCTTCCCTGCTCCCACCAGAGAAGCAGCTGACTTCGGCACAACCCCCCCCCCACACACACACAAGGCAGCCGGAGACAGCTCAGCTGTTAATCAGTCGCAATTTACAAGGTTTGCCACTCACAGAGACTTCCGGCTGTCTCAAACTGGCGACCTTCAGATCTTCAGCTCTTATCTTCAGGCAAACGGAGGCATTAACCCTCTCAACTAAATCTTCTGCCCAAGCAGTGGATCAGCTCTTGGTGTGACGAGGAAGGTCTGCCCGTGTGCCGCGCGAGTTTGGAGCAAAACGGCTGGAAATTGCTAGGAAAAATCCTTTGTCTGTAGTGACGAATTGACTTGCCCTCTTCCTCCACCGGCAGAGAAAGGACTGGCAATTGGTTACTACACGTTACTACAATTTGTTACTTCTAGTTTCCCTAGAAACAGACCTGCAGAACCAGGAGGAGGATCCTGGAAGCCAAAAGTGGCATCACAAGATGCAAAGACCGTGGAGGGGACCACGGAGGTCAGTGTGCCATGAGGAGAAGAAGAACACCAAAAACAGCTGTGCTACAGTAGATGCACCAAAAGAGGTGGGAGGGGCTTTATTTTGCAAGGAGCACGAGGGTGCTGTGGTTCATTCATGCAGTTTGTTTATAAATTTATATCCTGCCTTTCCATGATTAAAATGATGCCCAAGGGAGCTTATAACAATAGCAAACCAACAGTATTTTTTTAAAAAAATTGTTTAGCTCAGTTCAGTTATTATCACTGACGGGCAACCAATCACCAGAAAGGAATTTTTCTTTTTTGCACCTGGACATTCTGCATGCAAAATAGAGATTCTTCCATGGAGCTGCAGTTTTCTCCCAGCTGGCAGGTCGCAGGACAGAGACTGGCAGAGACTGCACATTCCCCCCTCCAATCTGCTGCCTGATGCGACAGCTTCAATTGGCCTCCAGGATAGGCCGGCACTGCCGAGATCCCAGCTGTTTCGGACAGTGGTTCTCAAACCTTTTAGCTCTGGGACCCACTTTTTAGAATGGTGTCGGGGAACACACTGTTGTGTTGATGTTGCACCTAATAGGTCCGATGGTCTTAGTATCTGGGCTACCGCTTAGTATTCTGGGCTGCTGCATTCTGCACCTTTGGAAGCTTCCAGAGTATCTTCAGAAGCAACACTGTGTCATTTTCAGTTTGGCAGTTTCCAAAGGATCGGATCCCTTTACTGGCTCTAAAAACCTGTGCTGATGACTCTCCGCACACCCCAAGCCAAGCCCCCGTAGGAAGAAGGAACAGGCACCAGCGCTGGAAAATGTGTGCGATCGAGTTTGGGGAGAGACTGCAATGCCTTCAGGGGCTCAGTTGCCCCAGGCACACTTATTTTGATCTACCTCTTGGAGAGAGGAGTCGGTCGCAAGTGATCCTTTGGTGAATCCCCTTGGAACTGACTGTGATCTGCACTAGAAAGAGAATGATTTCAAGCCACCTGTTTCCACCAGATGTCTCCATGGATACCCCTCTCCACATACAGCAAGAGCCTCATTAGAGGCTGCTTCCTACTTAGTGAAGTGCCGAACCTTTTTGATTGCTGAATGTGGGTGCCCAGACAGGCAGCTATGCAAACGCACTCTCTTCCCTGATGGAGGGACACTTGTGAGCTTGCCGGCAGAGTTGTACTACAAGGAGACCAGGGCAAGGTCTCCGTGACAAGCTCCTCTTGCAATTGCAGGAGCTGGGACAGCCCTGCCTGACAAGGAAAGGGGGATTCCTCCCCCCCACTCCATATCTCGCTGCAAATTATTATGCATGGTACAAATCAATGGTAAGGCCGCCAGTTCTGGCCACCACATCTCAAAAAGGACATAGTGGAGCTGGAAAAGGTGCAGAAGAGAGCAGCCAAAATGATTATTGGGCTGGGGCAGCTCCCTTATGAGGAAAGGCTACAGCATATGGGGCTCTTCAGTCTAGAAAAAAGGCGCCGGAGGGGGGACGTGATTGAGACATACAAAATTATGCACGGAAGGGATAGAGTGGGTAGAGGGGCGTTATTTTCCCTCTCTCAAAACACCAGAACCAGGGGACATTCTCTAAAATGTTGAGAGAGTAAGAACAGATAAAAGGAAATGCTTTTTTACCTAGCGGGTAATTAATCTGTGGAACTCCTTGCCTCAGGAGGTGGTGATGGCATTTGGCTTAGGAGCCTTTGGACAGATTTCTGGAGGAAAATTCCATCGCAGGCTACGGGCCATGATGGTTAGTGCAGCCTCCTTACTTTAGGCTACCTCAGAGTGCCGGACGCAGGGGAGTGGCAGCGAAATGCAAGTATCTGGTTGTCTTGTGTGCTCCCTGAGGCATCTGGTGGGCCGCTGTGAGATGCAGGAGGCTGGGCTAGATGGGCTTTTGGCCTGATCCAGTGGGGCTCTTCTGACGTTCTTATGTGGCTGCTTGGAGTGGGACTGGTGACTGTGACCAGATGGGGTGGTGGGAGAAGCAGCTGCTCCACAATGATGAGAGGTGGAGCAGGCAAAGGAAAAAGGCTTCCTCTCCTCCCTGGTGGTGGGGGAAGTTCCCTTGCCCTCCAAACTCATGCCCCGGTGACCCGCGCTTCTGCCTCGCCCTAGCAACCCTTTGTTCTGCAGTATCACAGTAGCTCTTTGGCAGGTAATCCTTTTGTTCAGTTGATCACATATACCTGATGGTTGCCTGCCCCTGCTCTATGTGCAGAGTGCAAGGGCCATATCTGCTGGGGGGGGGGGGCCCACGCGGTAATTTGCTACATCGGCCCCCCGCCCCCCCTCCCCCCGCGCCGGGGGGGGGGGGGGCGCACGCTGTAATTTGCTACATCGGCATTTCGGGTCCCACTGGGTGGGTGGTGTCGGGTCTCATTGGGTGGGTGGTGCCCCAATGTCTGGTGATTCCTGCAGAGTCCCCAATGAAAACATGAACATGGATAACGGAAAGGTCAGCTAACTAATGTTCTCAAGCCCGAGGCTATTCAAAGATCCAAGAGCTGCTAATTGCCTTGCCAAGTGCGAACTCCTGCAGTGTGTAAAGGTAAAGGTTTCCCCACGACCGAATGGTCTAGTCGTGGCCGACTGTAGGGGGTGGTGCTCATCTCCGTTTCAAAGCCTGTAGAGCCGGCGTTTTGTCCTAGGACAAGCTTCCATGGTCATGTGGCCGGCCATGACTATACGCCATAGCTCACGGAACGCTGTTCCCTTCCCATTGAAGTGATCCCTATTTATCTACTTGCATTTAGGTGCTTTTGAACTGCTAGGTTGGCAGGAGCTGGGACAAGCGACGGGAGCTCACTCCGTCATGCGGTCTTGAACTCCCAACCTTCCGGTCGGAAAGCCCAGCAACAGCAGATTAACCCACTGCGCCACCACATCCCATAGTATCTGCAGTGTATAAGCTTGTGTAAGTACAGGGAAGTAAATGTTTGAGCGTCTTTTTTTCTACTTTTTTTCCCCAAGCTAGGCAGATCCCAACAAAGAGTCATTTTTTAAAACGGTCCTCAGTGCTAAAAGGTTTGAGAACGAGGGCGCTGCATGAGTGGAGGATGAGCCCTGGAGTGCACTTGCAGCTCTCCTGCGGTGGTGTCTGGAATTGAGGAGTTCTCTTGGGCTGTCAGTCGAAAAGAAAAAGGAAGTCTTCAGCTTCCTGGTACCGGCAGCACACAAAGAAAACTCTAAGCTTGTGACGCCCTCCTCTCGGGCACCCTGCCTTTGTCCCTGCCAAGATCAAGACCGTGCACTTAGTGGTTATCGTTGACTATTTCCAAGACCTGATGGCAGAGCAAACAAAAAGCGCTCGGGCTGCTGGGAAGGAAACAAATGATTCAGACTTTTCCAGGGCTCTTGAAAGCAGTTAAGTCTTCTCTCCTGACAGCCTACGTGGGAGGCATCATTTTCGCAGAGCTGCCGTGTCGGAATATTCGCTGTGAAAATTGCAGGCCTAGCAGGTGGTTTGGCAACGAGGAGGCACACACCAGGCTTCTGTTATCGGCTGACAGGGGCGGTTTTTTTGGGGGGGGAAGATCACAACCCACTTGGCAGAAACTGGTTTCCAAGCGTGCGCTTGCTGGGGCCATGGAGAGGAAAGGGGGCATTGGGAGGGGTGCGTGTCCTTCCCTGCATCCACAGTTCTCCCCTTCGGTTTTCCTCCCACCAGCACCACTGCAGGTTTCAGCAACTGGGTAGGGGAAAAGGGAGATAACCAGTGGTAGGATTCAGGGGGTTCACCCAGCGGTGTCATGCAGCCGGAACGCTGGGCGGGAGAAACGGGTGAGCGGGGGTGGGGAAGACAGCGAAACAGACCGGAACGCAATGGGCGGGCTGCCGCTCACCCGTTTCTCCCGCCCAGCGTTCCGGCTGCATGACACCGCTGGGTTCGCCCAGGTTCTATAGAACTGGTTGTTAAATGGCCGGGCCTCGCCCACTCGCTTACCTTGGCTGGCTTTGTTTTTTTTTTGGCTCCGGCTATGACATCATAGAACCGGTTTTTAATTCATTTGAATCCCACCACTGGAGACAACCCATTGAAAACGGCCATGGCACTGGAAAAGACTTCGGCACGGAGCACTGAAGAGCAATTGCCAGTGAAAGCAGCTTCCGTGCTGGGCTTCCGGTGCCACCAGGCCAACCTTCCCCTCGTTCTGTTGTTTCCTTTGTGTCCATAGCTGGACTGTGAGCCTTCTGGCGGAGACCTGTTCTCCCGTCCTTGGTTAAAGCCAGAGGCTTCCCCGGGGGAGTGTGGGGGCTGTGGACTGCCCCCACTGTGGTCAGTGTTCTTCAAACTGTGGGTTGGACCCCAATGGGGTTGGGAAGCGTCATATTGGGGGTCGCGGCAAACTTTCCAAACCTGTGCAAGAGAAGGCTCAGATCCGCTCCCATCATGGGACTGCCTGATCAGAGCTGAATTCTTGCTATGATCCTGCACTGCCCCGTCTTGCTGTCTTGCCCCACAGGCCAGCCCTGCTCACAGGATTGTTTTGAAGGTGGAGGAGGGAGGGGGAAACGGAGCAGGGGGTGGGTGGGGATAGGGGCCGATCAGGCCCAGGGAGGCCCAGGGTGGCATCGACCGTGGGTCCCCAGTCTCATATCCCAGTTATTGATTGATTGATTGATTGATTGGGGTCATGGCATGAAAAAGGCGGAAAACCACTGCATTAGGTGTCACCATGAGGACATGACACCAAAGGAGGGCACCAGAAGTTTCTTAGCCAGGAGCCCAAGTCTACCTTGCTAGGCTTCTAAACTCCTTCACTTCCTTCCTCTTATCTCCACATTCTCTGCCTGCTCAAATGGAATCAAGCAGGAAGGAGGAGGAGGAGGAGGAGGAAACTGAGGGAGGGTGCTGTCTGTCTGAAGATGGGAGGGTATCACTCGGGGGCAATGCAGGACATGAAGGGGAAAAAATGTACAAGGCATGTATCACAAACTGCAAGGGAAGGGAGTGCCAGATTTGGTTCTGGGCACCAGGGAGACTTGGGCTGGAGCCCCTTCCATCAATCTGTTGCCTGAGGTAACCGTCTCAACTGACCTCATGAATGAGCCGGCTCAGTGAGAAATAGTAGTGTTATTCTAGTATAGCTGTTAATGAAGAGAGCCATCACCCTCTTGGCTTTTAGTTCGATGCAGGACAGGATTCTTTGGCAAAGTCAGTGAATACAACAGGCTTAAGTAGAGACTTCAGCCATGTATTTCCGAGCAGGTTTCATGTGCAAGCAGGAGTGTGTGCAAGCATGGCACTCCTTCAGAGAACATAAGAACATATGAAGAGCGCTGCTGGATCAGGCCAAAGGCCCATCTAGTCCAGCTTCCTGTATCTCACAGCAGCCCACCAGGTGCCCCAGGGAGGCATGAGACAACAAGATGCTTGGATCCTGTTGCCTCTCCCTTTCACCCGGTACTCTGAAGTAAGGTAAAGGTAAAGGTTTCCCCATGACCGAATGGTCTAGTCGTGACCGACTGTAGGGGGCGGTGCTCATCTCCGTTTCAAAGCCTGTAGAGCCGGCGTTTTTGTCCTAGGACAAGCTTCCGTGGTCATATGGCCGGCATGACTCTAGGAACACCGTTACCTTCCCACCGAAGTGGTCCCTATTTATCTACTTGCATTTTAGGTGCTTTCGAACTGCTAGGTTGGCAGGAGCTGGGACAAGCAACGGGAGCTCACTCCGTCACACAGTCTTGAACTCCCAACCTTGCGGTCGAAAGCCCAGCAACAGCGGATTAACTTGCTGCGCCACTACGTCCCTACTTCACTACTCTGAAGTAGCCTACTGCTAATGTAAGGAGGTTGCACAATCCATCATTGCCTATAGCCCACGATGGACTTTTTTTCTAGAAATCCGTCCAATCCCCTTTTAAAGGCATCTAGACCAGATGCCATCACCACCTCCTGTGGCAAAGAGTTCCACAGATTAACTACGCGCTGGGTAAAAAAGTACTTCCTTTTATCTGTTTTAAGTCTCCCAGCCTTCAGTTTTAGCGTATGCCCCCTGGTTCTGGTGTTTTGAGAGAGGGAAAAGAACATCCCTCTATCGACTTTATCCCTTCCGTGCATTATTTTGTATGTCTCAAAGAGAGGGAGAGGGAGAGAGATATTATATTCACTATTTGGTTTTTCTGCTCCAGGTCCTCAGAGATCCTGGGCCAGAACCTCTCAGTTTGCACCTTGGCTAATAGTTTATTGATTTATATCCCACCTTTCTGCCCTGAAGAGCACCCAGGCGGCTCACAATGACATCAGAATATATACAAACTATAAAGCACATTAAACACAAATACGTACAGTGGGACCTCAGTATCAGTAAATCTGTCATCCTTGGATTTAACTCTCTGCAGATGCTAATGGATGCTGCCTACCTTGAAATACTTTTTAAAAGAAAAAAAAAGTACCAACATTTAATTTCTTACCTTTGCACAGTCAAACCACACCATTCTCAATCTCTCAGGGCTAAAAATAGCTCTAAAGTCCCACTTCTGGGTCGTATGGAAATTTCTTGTTCCCTCCCATGTTGGCCCTGGAATTCTTTGCAATGGACATAATTTGACCATTGAAAGGTAAGAAATGTGATTTTTGGTGCTTTTTTTCTTTTTAAAGACATTTGACAGCGCAATCTTAATGTGCCCGTTGCGCTGACGCTACGTTATAGCGTCGACGCGAGGGGCGGAGCGCTGGTGTGCGGGCGCCGAGCAGCACCCCCGCATCGGCACTAACACTCTGAAGCTGACGCTGCTCACAGTGTCGGCTTCAGAGCGCCGATGGAGAGCCTCCCTTGTGCCGACCGAAGACAGTCAGTCCAAGGGATTCTCTGTCCTGTATCGGGACGGGGATTGGTGGGAGGGGGGAGGCAGGGGGTGGGACCTGGGTGGGCTTGGGAGGTGGCTGTATGGCCACTTCCTAAGCCTGTCAGCGAGGCAGCAAGGCCCCAATTCGGGCTGCGCTGTTTCCTTGGATCTGCGCCCGCTCTTTAGCGGGCGCAGATCCGAGGAGCACATAGGGGAGGCTGGAACCTCCTCTACGGTAAACCTCCTCTACGAGACCCTCCTCTGCTCTTCCCCTGCCGCAGGAGGCTCCAGCCTACCCACACCCAGCACTGGGTAGGATTGCACCCTCAGTGTGGACTCTGGTATGTGTATATTTCAGTATCAGCAGAGGGGTTCCAGGATGGAACCTTCGCAGATTCCGAGGTCCCACCTGTATATACAGTGAATAAGATACAAGCGTAAACACAGCAGAGCCCCTCCCCCCCCATCGAAAGCCAGGTGACATTTTTAAGCCCCTCCAGAACTGCTACAGAGAGGGAAGCATCTTTTTGTTTTTTGCGGAGGGTCTTTTTGATTCCATCTCCCGTTCTGCAGAATTGTCACTGTGCACCAAACTAGTTACTTTCTTCAGTGTTCTGTCTATCGGATGAGAACAAAAAGCACCCGGTAGCGCATAATAACAACCTGACATGAAGGAGAAGACAAAAAGGGGGGAAGCGATCTTGCCTTTGAGCACTTTCGCAGCCAGTGCCTGTTTTCATCACCTTAGCTCCGTTTATAGGCGGGGAGGTATTCCTGGAACATCCAATATTAGCTCATTCCTATGTGCCTTTTTAGAAGCTGAAGTAGCATGGCGGGGAGTGGAAGCAGAATCGGCACGAACACCTTCGTTCGAAGCTGGCAGCGCAACTCAGCGGGGGCCAGGCCTGATGCTGGGAAGAGGCCAAGTGCAGGTCTCGCTCCCGATTACATGTCCGGGCCTGAAGCTGTGGGAGTCCTTTGATTGTCCCCCAAGAGACACACTTGAGACTGGTTGTCCGCGTTTGCTCTTGAGGGCTATATTTATAGGCCCCTTTTGCGAAAGCCACAGGTGGTCTTTTTGCGTCACTTCTGCAACCTGCACTGCAAAAAACAACCACCCTGGGTTGCGTGTCCTCTATAATCGCCAGGGGTGTGCAAGGGAACAGAATCATCGTCCTGCCATCCATGGAAATGTCCAGTGGCGTTATTCACCCGGTACGCTGGGCGGGACTTACCTTTGAGCGGCAGTCCGCCCGTTGCATCACGCCGCGTTCCGCAGCGTGACGCAATGGGCGGACTGCCGCTCAAAGGTAAGTCCCGCCCAGCATACCGGGTGA
>JAJKFI010000023.1:214604-243340 GCA_029204185.1 Lerista edwardsae
CTTACCTTTGAGCGGCAGTCCGCCCATTGCGTCACGCTGCGGAACGCGGCGTGATGCAACGGGCGGACTGCCGCTCAAAGGTAAGTCCCGCCCAGCGTACCGGGTGAATAACGCCACTGGATATGTCCCCCCTTTCACTGTTGTTGCAATGCATTTTGTTTGTCACACTTGCTTCCGGCCAGACACGTCACAAGCAAACGCCTCCAAAGTGTAGCGACCGTTTTGTTTACGCCAACTCCCCACGGTCGGTCGGGGTGTTGTCACGAGGCAGTGCTGAGAAAGAAACGGCCACCACTCCTCTCCTCTGCATGCTTCCTTTGCCACCCCAAGTGGGTGGTTTGGCACGGGCATCATTGAAACAAAGAGGGGGGAGTGGTTGAGGGGCATCAGAACTTGACTCCGGCTGCATTTCTGCTCCCAAAAGTTTCTGTTGACTTCCCAGATTAAGGGACCATTTTGTCCGTTTAAAATGGTGGGCATTAGGCTAGACCCACAGGGAAGGCGGTTCTAGAATGTGAACATTGAAGGCTGGTCTGTGGGGCCTCCTTGCAAACGTAGCTCCTCTACTGCTCAGTCCGGACTCCAGATCAATTTTGGGCAGATAATAAAAACTCCAAATGTGCCAAGACAGCAAACCTTTCTCAGCAGGATTGCCAGCATTTTCTCAGCTCTTGCTCCTGTGCCTTTAACGGTCGCTTCGTCTTCAGGCATCAATCACTCAATCACTAATATCAGCAGGTGATAATGATGATCACCATGCATGAAAAGCTTCCAGGAGGTACAGATTGCTGCAGATCACATGCCTGTCAAGGTCATAGGAGTAGACTCCGTGAATTTTCCTGGTCAGATGGCAATCTGATTTGCAAATTGATGATTGAAAATGCCATTGGGGGAAGGCTGTACAGTACTTGCAGAGCAATATAAAGAGACCTTAATTTAAAACATTAACGGAGGGGGGATAGTTCTTAAAAAAAAAAAAACAGTGAATAATTAAAATTAAAAAAAAACTTGAATGTTTAAAAATTAAATATGTAGTTAAATATTCATTGCTTCTTATTTCCTTCCAATTGTTAAGCTGGCACAAATCCTCCAGGGGCTAAATATACTTTTCTGAGAATTTTATTTATTTATAGCTTTAATTTATAATTATTGCTGAAACCTACCCTCCTGGCCCTGATCCAGCAAAGCAGGAATTGCTGGCGTCCACTTTCTGGTCCTGATCCAGCTGTGGGGGGTGCACTGCAGTTGGGGCTGTGCACCTTGAATGCTCTTCCGAATCATGCCAACCAGCTGTGCAGGGTGGAGGGGAGAATCATCCAAGCCCCCTCCCCACTCCCAGATGATGGGGGCAGACCCACAGTGGGAGAAGAGCACACAGAAAGTTATTGGGCAGTGGCTCCCAAACTGTGGGTCAGAACCAGCGGCGTCATGCAGCCGGAACGCTGGGCGGGAGGAACGGGTGAGTGGCAGCCCGCCCGTTGCGTTCCAGTCCGTTTCGCCGTCTTCCTCCCGCCCAGCATTCCGGCTGCATGACGCAGCTGGTCGGAACCCACCAGTGGGTCACGAGCCAATCTCAGGTGAGTCACAAAGCAGCTAAGGCAGCCATGTAGAAAATAAGGGAAGATGGGACACTGGAAAGGGGTAGGTGGGCTGTGAGGTTATTTTGCTTTTGTCAAGGCTAAAAATAACTTTTTTTTTCCTTTCTGATTCACTTTGCTATTGGAAAATGGCTGAGAAATAACCCAGCTGATTGTTGCCTTCTCAGGAAAGCAGCAGGCTCTGGCGTCACAATGATGGCACTTCTGGCCATGACATCACTTCTGGTGGGTCCCGGATAAGTTGTCATTCTAAAAAGTGGGTCCCGGTGCTAAAATGTTTGAGAACCACTGTTCTTAGGTGACTGGGTGGTTTTGAGACGGAAAAGAATGTCCAGGCTCTTAGCTGGGAGAGATCTGGTACCTTGGAGAGCTCCTCTCACTCAGGAGAGCCAAGACTGGACAGACCAGTGTCATGTCCTCACCCTGCCTGGCCAACAACGCATTGGCTGCTCCTTCCCCAGCTCAGAACATAAACACGGAGCCATAAACACAGAAACACGCACCCCAACCCTAGGACAAGCTGTAGAGGCAAGTCAGCAGGCAGAAATGCAGACCCCGTGCACAGCAAAGGCTCTTCCACCGAGCAACCACCCCTCCCCACAGTTAGGTACACATTGTTCAGAACTTCCGAGGTGGGATAAAAGTGCCCTGCGTAAGTAAGACTTGCAGAGAAGGAGAGGAATGGCAGGAGCTGTTTTTGTTTTGTTTTCTAGTGCAGTGGATTGTTTTGGTTTTTGCTCGGGGAATTAGAGGGCACATGTGGCCTCTGGAAAGGGCACATCATTGCTGCCAACTCTGATTGACAGTTGTGAGCAAAGGGCTGCCTCTGCGTGCATATTAAGATGTCTCCTTGCGTGGATGTGGGCATGTGGATGTGCTCTGGCTCTGCCGACAAAAGAAAGGGGTGCTGTCCAGTGATCTTGGCCTTGGTCCAGCAGCCCTCCAGGCCACGTGTGGGTTCTCTTTGCTCCATCTCAGGCATTGCCCAGAGTGGAAGATTTCAACCCAGGACTCTGGCAAGCCAGCACAGAGAGCTCCTGGTCTTGGAAAGCAGTTGATCCCAGAGAGCCAATCGTGTGCCCGATCCCGTGCTGTTGCTCAGAGTGGGTGGACGGCGCCACAGCAAAAGTGTGACATGGCTGGATTTAAATTGGGCTGCAGTAAGTTTGATGTCCCTAAGTTGGGAGCTACTTGTAGCAACAGCACTGCTTGGTTGGCTGATTTCCAAGAAATGCACAGAAAGATCTGTCCTCTGGAAACTTCGAGTCCCATGCCCTTATATGGCTCTTACAGAAACACTTACCAGGCTTGCAGGGAGCAAGAAGTTTCAGCCAGAAGTTTAATGGTTGGAAAGCCTTTTTGTGCGTCCCAGGCAATGGTCTATGCGGTGAATCTCAGCAGGAATGCTCTCCTAACTGGCTTCATATACCTCTGGTCTTTCAGGGTTCAGAGGTTTCCCCAAAGTAGAAAAAACCACTACAGCCCTTGAGGGAGCAAGTAGAGCTAGTCAATAGTGTGTGTGTGTGTGTGTGTGTGTGAATGAGAGAGAGAGAGAGAGAGAGAGAGAGTATAGGAAAAACATGGAATATAATTTTTGTTTGCAAAATTCAATTTTCAAATGAACCAGGAACGCACAAGGATGAGACTGAAAACACTAGACTAATTATCTGAATTGCTGTCATCCTTGTAAGAAGTGAATGAATAAAGGGGGGCAATGATTAAGAAAAGGGCCATGAATGTAGGGCTGATCTTTTGCAGTATGTAGTTCCTTTTGTTAAGGGCAAGGAAAGCCCTTGCAAAATGCTCCAAAGTGAGGGAGCAAACAAAACGATTCCTGGGCTGGGGCACCTCCCAGCATTTGGGGCTCTTCAGTCTTAGGAACAAAACACCTGGCAGGTGACATGACTGGGGACACAAAATTATGCAGAGGGTGGAAAGAGTGATGTTATTTTCCCCCTCACACAACACCAGAACCAGGGGACACCCACTAAAATTGCGTGTCCAGAGAGTTAGAACAGACAAAAGAAAAAATTCTTTACGCACCGTGTAATTAATCTGTGCAACTCCTTGCTACAGGATGTGGTGATGGTGTCTGGCCTAGATGCCTTTCAAAAGGGATTGGACATACTTATGGAGGAAACATCCTTCAAAGGTTACAAGCCGTGATGGGTATGTGGAACCTCTTGGTTTTAGAAGGAGGCTGTCTCAGAATGCCAGAAACAAGGGAGTGGCAACAGGATGCAGGCCCCTTGTTCTTTTGGGCGCTGCCTGTGGCATCTGGTGGTCCACTGTGAGATACAGGAAGCTGGACTAGATGGGCTTTTGGCCTGATCCAGCGAGGCTCTTCTTAGGTCAAAGTGGTTGATGTAGTGAAAATCCCTGATTTTCCCCCATTGTACTGTATAGTTCCTTTTTTTTTTCCTTCTTCAAATCTTTCTGCCTGGGTAAGTCTGGAAAAAAAAAGCACTCCGAGACAACAAAGAGGATTCAAAAGCCGTAGCGTGGTAGGTCAGCTGGAAAACCAGTGCCCCCCAAAAGGGACACATCAAATGTTGGGAAGGGTTGGAGCTTCGCAGATGACTGACAGCAGCACAAGGGTGACAGCAGCATCGCTGCAGGCCAAGCTCCTTCTCCTGCCCCCCCCGCCCCCAGCGAACAGCGATTCAAGGAAGATGCACGGCCACGATGGAGAGACTTGGCCCGGAGCGACGCTGCTGTCATCTGCACAAGTACCACTGAGTAATGGGAGGACGGATATGATCTGGGATGCTCTCCGTATTAGTCCCCTGCTTTCTGTTTCCGAACGGCGCCGTTAGCCCTTTGAACTTGACTGTTGCGTAACCGGCTTATATAAATCTCCTGCTCGTTTTCAGTCAAGCGTCTTGACAAAGGAAACTGCTAGACTCGCAGAGTTGGAGCGCGGTGGAACTGGCCCTCTCGGCCCCTCGTGCCCGTGGAAGAATTCAGGCGATCCCCAGTGAATCACAATGCCCAGCCAATTATGGGATGGCTAAGAGGGCAGCTCTGGTTCAACTGTCAGCTGCGGCCTCTGAACCCAGAGCGAGGGATCAAAGAAGTCGCTGCCGGGAGCACAGGACCTCCGATGCGCAGCTCATCCCTGCTTAGCAGAGTGGGCACATGCAGGAGGCTTCCATTTCCTCGCTGCTGGTCAGGCTCCTGTTGCTGCCACCGGAGTAGGAGCAGGAAGGTGGGTGGAGAGATCCAGCTGCAATTGAGAGCTGTTTTCTCCAGGGTGCTTGGAAAAGACAGGGGTCTCCTCTGGTGCACCTACATTGGGCAGCCCCCAAATGACCACTGATGCAGACTGCAGCCACCGCACCCTTGTTGCTCTGTCTTCACTGGTTGCTTGTGCACAGGGCTGGTCCAAGACCTGAGGCGGCATGCCAGCCTTACCCAGTGGCGTCTCTACAGGGAGGGCAGAGCTCTAAGTTTTGCTTAGAAGAAGCTTTACTTTGCAGTGGAAATCACTCCTCCCCTGCACCGTTTTAGCCAATCCTCACAGGGAAAAGCAACATCTTGGCATTGCTTACTGGCTACAGCAGCAAGGGAGAGGAGGGATTTACATGACAGGGTAAGGCTTCTTGCAACACTTAGAGCTCTGCCCTCCCTGTAGAGATGCCACTGACCTTACCCAATGATATGCCACCTCCCACTCTCCAGTATTCTAGCTCAGGATCGCCCCCCCTCCACATTTCCTCTTCCTCCCTGTCCCCTTTTCCTTTTCCAGATCAGGGAGGAGCAGCACTGGAGGCAAGTAGGTGGACGGAGGTTGGTGGCCACTCCAATCTACTGCCTGAAGCGACTGTTTCATTTGGGCTTCTGGGTGGGCCACCCCTATGCGTTCCAGGCACCGTTCAGAGTTCTGAGGAAAGCTTTTAAAAACCTGAATAGATCAACACCGCTTGAGGGACGCTGGCTGCCTGTCCAAATCTGTCCATTCCCACCCGTCTTGGGTGGCTCCACTGCAGGCGGCATCAGCATGACATCTGCGGGAGGTGGAAACCCGCGGCAGGGCCTTCTTGGTTGGGGCGCCCAGCCTGGGGTCCTGCACGAGCAACATCAAGTCCAGCATTTGAAGGGCTCTGGAGCAAAAGCCCTGCAAGGGACCTCCTGTGGTCCTCTCCCACATGCTTTGGGGAGCACACGCATGCACCGTCTGGGCCTTGGCCCTTTCAGGTCAAGGCTGCTCCCGCTTTGCCGGGGTTCCCCAGGAATCGTCAAGTGTTGCACCCTGTCAGACTTGGGTTGAGCAGTCTTGCCTTGGGTCTGTTTTGCTCTTCGCGGGGGCTTTGCTGGGCTGATTCTTCACTTGTTGTTGGAATCGGTCATTGTTGTTGGCCTTGCTATTGAAATTGAGCGCCTGTGCGTTTCTGCCCGGAATGGCTCCGATGGGGAGGGGGGAGGGGCTGCTCACATGGCATATTGCAGAGCCTACAGTACTTATTGCGCCATCCCCCCCCCCCCACGGTAATGCTACAGGGAGCGTGAAAAGGGGAAGGTGGAAGAGATGGGAATGCCGAAGGGAAGCTGCCGAAAAAAGGCAGAGGATGGCTTCTCCAATGCTGGAGTCCGCTGATCTCCTCTCCTCCACACGTCCTCCTGCTCCATTGCTGTCTTCTGTTTCCAGGCCAGGGAGCAGAAGGAAGAGGGGGGCAGTGAAGATGAGTGGACTGACAGAGCTGGGTGCCCCCCATCTGCTCCCCTGAGGTGCCGGCCTTTCCCGGCCACATGGCTCTGATCTGCCAGAGTGCTTTGCCCCCGTGCATTATGCACATTTTGAGGACTTCCCCTTTGTCCCTTGAACTGCTGGAAAGGAAAGAAAACCATCACACACCTTTCACCCTAACCACCGCCTATGCATATCGAGCCGGGGTGCGAGAGCAGGAGCAATGCGAGGCCAGGGCCCACAGCACCCCCACAGTTCAGGGGGTGTGAGTGGGGGGACAAATGTTTACTGTTTTCCTTGGCATGGCTTCAACATCCTCTTCGGAGTGGGGTCATTTGCTTGAATTGCGTCGCTTTGTTCGACATTCCACGGGCGACCTGAAGGAGGCCGATTTGAAAAAACGCATGAGGATAATCACACCTGGATCTCTCTCTCTCTCTCTCTCTCTCTCTCTCTCTCTCTCTCTCTCTGATTCATTGCTTTATTTTTTTAATCAGCAGCACACCAACTGCCTATGGAAAACATTGCTGGGCTATAGTCTAATAAAATGATGGCGACAATTTCCCCGTCGGAAGCAAAGCGAGAGTGATTGGCAGGAGCTTTTGTTGGCACTTGTAGAAATGCAAATAACTCCAGAGATGGAGGGAGAGCTGAGAGAACAGCTGCAATTCAAAAACATGCAGGAATAGGGTGGATAATGGGGTTCTTCTTAGGGCACAATCCTGGCCATTTGCCGGTCCGAGGGTAAGGGGAGAGCTTGCAGCTTCGAGATAAGCTTCCCTTACCTTGAGGAGGCTTCCGTGACTGCCGCCAACTGCAGGATGCAGCGCATGCCCCATTGGCGCATGTCCGTGCTGGAAAGTTGGTTAGGATTGCACCCTTAGTCACAGTGGCTCCACTCAAAATGAAATGGCACCCCAAAGATTTAATGCAGTGGCTCCCACACTGGACGTTGGGTCATGCCAGTGGGCTGCAAGCCAATTTTTGGTGGCCCGTGAAAATATTTTGAAACATTACAACAAACAAAACCAAACCTTTGCGAGCACCCTTGCCTTGGTTTGCGGAAGAAAATCATTACTTGCAATGCTAACCTGTGGCATGAGGCATTCTTCATACCCCCAAAGTAGCTTGGAGATTCCTAATTGCACATCTTGCTCTTCCGTTCAGCCTTCTGGGTACTCTGTAAAGGTTTGGGGTGGGGAACAGTCCTTGAACTCCATTTCTAGGGAGAGTCTGGCAAATGTATAAAGCAAAAGTATAGCAAACACAGCATACACACACACACACAAGCACTATATGTAACATCTCTAGCAGCCTCGGGAGTAAAGGACCCCAACTATTATTAATACTAAATTATTAACAGCCATAAAAATACTCTCTCTCTCTCTCTCTCTCTCTCTCTCTCTTGTCTAGCAGGTCATGATATATGTGTTATTTTAAAAAGTGGGTCCTGGTGCTCAAAGGCAGTGGTGTCGTGCAGCCGGAACGCTGGGCGGGAGGAACGGGTGAGTGGCAGCCCGCCCGTTGCGTTCCGGTCCGTTTTGCCGGTCCGTTTTGCCGCGGGGGCGGGGAAGACGGCGAAACGGAGCGGTACGCAACGGGCGGGCTGCTGCTCACCCATTCCTCCCACCCAGCGTTCCGGCTGCACGACGCCGCTGCTCAAAGGTTTGGGAAGCACTAGTCTATTGCAAAAAGTCACCCAGGACTGGGATGCTTCTGAGGCAGACAGGATTGTGACATGATGCACTAAGACCAGTAGTGAAATTCAGGGGGGTCGCTCAGGTTCTATAGAACCGGTTGTTAAATGGCCAGGCCCCGCCCACTCGCTTACCTCGGCTGGCTTCGGGTTTTTTTTGGCTCCGGCTATGACGTCATAGAACCAGTTGTGAATTCATTTGCATCACTGACTAAGACCACAACACGAATGCCAAATCTGAATCTTCCTCTGTGTGTCCTCACACTGTCCAGTACTCTAGCGCAGGACTCTCCCTCCTCCCCATTCCCTCTTCCTCTCTGCCCCCCTGTTTTCCATTTCCAATCCAGGAAGTGGAAGGTGGTGGAGGGGCAGTGGAGGCAGAAGATACATTCCCCACCCAACCCCAGATGGCC
This sequence comes from Lerista edwardsae, assembly GCA_029204185.1. Taxonomy (NCBI): domain Eukaryota; kingdom Metazoa; phylum Chordata; class Lepidosauria; order Squamata; family Scincidae; genus Lerista; species Lerista edwardsae. Next base: position 222,999 of record JAJKFI010000023.1, read on the forward strand.
CTTCTCTGCCTAGTCTCTGTAGCTTGGAATGGTGGCGGCAGCAGATGCAAACTTGCAAGGTTTTCCCCCTTTCAGCTGCTGGTCTAGTCAAGGGAAAGTAGGAAGCAGGAAGAGGCCTGTGCACACCACCCACTAGGTGCTACTTCCTTTGGTCAGCCGGCCTTCTCCAGGGAGAGCCTTTGCCTGACAAGGGGGAATTTCAGCAAACTGTTGAGGGAAGTGCAGAATGGGGCAAAAATTCCAGGAAACTTCCCTGTAGTCATGACCCCCTCGCCAGTTGCCGGCAATCATCGCTTATATCTGACTCTGTCCCGGTGCAAAGACTTGTGTGGTTCTACTGCCGAACAGCCCTGGGAGACTGGGCTGAAAATTAGGAATTGGCAGTAACTCATTGATGCTGCAAATTCTCTAGGGGCCTTGGGCAAGCCCCTCCCTCTCAGCCTCAGTCTTCCCCATCTGCAGTATGGGTGTAATCCTGGCTTACCTTACAGAGTCCATGTACACTTGGAAAGAGCTTATGCAAATGCTCTGCATTATTGTCATGGCTGGGTAGCCCCTGCCCAGATGCCACCAGATGGGCAGGGAGAAGAAAAAGCAAATAAAAGATGTGCTGTTTTTAAGGCCTGAATGGAATATTAATGCTTTTAGGTGGGATGAGAGAAGAGATGGGAATTTCCCATGCAGTGGCTGTTCATCTGGAGGAAAAAAGGCTTCTGCTAAAAATAGGAGGCTCCTCTGCCAGCTGTTCCTTTGGCTGCTCCTGTTATCCGTCCAATGACACACTTTTTTCCCCGTTTGTATCACAGTTGAGGCCCAGACACAAAGCTAACCGGTGTTGTGTGGGCAGGCAGGAGTGTGAGTCAGCCTGCTGGTTTTTGCAGAGCCAACGTCAGAGGTGCCACATTGCAAGAGCAGTGTTGTCGGACGGAAGAGCAGCCACCAATCCCGTTCAGTGGATCAGGGTGGAATCCGGCAGCTGGGCGGCACCTAGCAGCAAAAGTCCCCCAAGGACTGGCCATAGTGCAAAGTGAAAGAGGAAGGAGAAAACGGATGGATCGATTCCTGGTAGATCAGGGGTTCCCAAATGTTTTAGGGCAGGGACACACTTTTAAAAGCGATGTTCTATTGGGACCCACCAAGTTTTACAAGACAAAAATGTGTCAATTTTCCATCAGCTCAAGCCTCTTTTTTAACCCTTTTTCCTATGGTGGTGGTGAACCTTCATCTGGAGTGTTCAATAAGCTCCACGTTCATTGGAATGGGACCATTCTGGTGCCTTGTGTTTGCCTTTGGAAGAGGGGGGCAGAGCCAAAGAGGAAGAATGGGCACTCCAGTGAGTCTGCCACTCTATCCCACCACTCTTCTGCTCTGTGGCTGTCTTCCTTTTCCAACCCCGGACATGCCCAGAGCAGAGGCCGGAACATCACAAGATTTGACACTCTTCCTCTTGCACCAAAAGTTCTTGGGCTGGTTCTGGCCCCACAAATGCACAGGGGGGTCCCCTTGCTGATGCTCAGCCTGCAGATTATTTATGCTGTCTCTTTGGAAGTGCAAGTGCAAGTGCAAGCATTCAGCTTTCCAGCAGGGTGCCTAATACAGGCCTGCAGTTGTGCTTCTCTAATATAAGAGAATGCCAGTCAAGGAGATACAGCGGGATATAAATTTGCAAAATAAATAGTGAAGAAGGGGGCAAACTGGAGTTTGGGTTGTCTTTAAGGGGATTACTTCACTGTGCCGGAATATCATACCGGATGAAAGTTTTGCCCATGCCTGTCTCCGCATGCGAGACTCCTGCTCTGGCTGGTGTGATTCTGTGGCTTGTTGACTTCCAAAGAGCTGGAACTGTGTAGGAGCACGTCATTGCTTGCCTGGATGCCTTCTGCTCTCCCTCGGGGTCTCCAGGTGACATTTCCCAGTAAATAATTCATCCGCAGTTCATCCCTCGGAATATTAAGGATTTCTCAGGTCTGTGAACTTCAGTCTTCGCTATTATCTGTCACTTATGACCTTCGCAGTGCAAACAGCTCATTAATTTGCCGCCTAAGTACACAGACATCAGAAGAGAATATTTTTCTGTATTAAGATTGCTGCTCTGGCGAGCCAGATCGTGACTATTTACCTGTTCATGTCATATTTCTGGTTCTGTATTCTCCAAGACAGTGTTTTTCAAACTGTGGATCAGGACCCACTTGGTGGGTCGGGACCTGATATCAGGCGGGTCGCAGAAAGTTGGGAGCAGCCTTCTTGGAAACTGCAGACCTTACTCCTTTTCTGTTATATTCCTTTTGTGAGTGTTAACAGTTTGAATTTTCAAGTGAGGGGTTTTTTTTTTTTAAATTTTGTTTCTAGTTTACTGCTTTTACATAATATTTTCTCCTAATCTTGCTTTCTGTCCAGGATGTTTCATGATTGTACAATTGCTGCAGTCCAAGAATGCCAATTTGCATTTCAGGAGTGTCATTTGATTATGTTACAATGACAACACTTCCTGCTTGATGATGTCACTTCCTGCCACAACATCACTTCCAGGTTACTGATGTCATTACCGGTGGGTCCTGACACGAGTGCCATTCTAAAAAGTGGGTCCTGGTCTAAGAAGTTTGAATACCACTGCTCCAAGAAGGAGAAATGTCTCCTTGCAGTCACGGGACTATTGCTGGCTCCGCTTACTCGACCCAGTATTGAATATGGGGACCATTCCGACTAAATAGGGATAGTTGAGCATATTGGGAACCTTCTCTAGGTTGTGAGAAGGTGCTCTGGCTCTGAACTTAAAGGTCCTCTGGAAAACTTCACCAGCACTAGACGAGAGGAACTCGGTCTCGTGGTGCTCTGCATTTGTTGAGGAAGAGGTGCTAGCCTCCCTAAGGCTGGAAACAGCAACAACAAAGTTTCTCTGAGACCAAAAGGTGGTGTGTGACAAAAGCGTCATTTCCTCAAATATAGAAACACGGCTTAACTTGCCATGAAGCACCCCCCAGCTGGCACCTTCGTGTCACAAATGCTTTCCCAAATGGGCTGACGGTGGCTGTGAACTGGGGCACCTTCTCCTCTGGGTCGCAGGCGTGCCATTTGACAGCCGGCTCTTAATAAGCAGTTGCAAAAGAGGGACCCTGGCCACCAATGGCACGTTCCCTGGGAACAGGGCTCCCAAATTTTAATGAACGCAAGCCTGGAAGTTGAAAATGCCTGCAGTCGGGCTCTGGAGGGGGCAGGGTTGGCACTAGGAGAGGGGGATATTGGCATACTGCGCAGGCCGTGTCTTGAGAGAGCTGTTCACATGCCTTGCATGTAGGAGCCCCTGGCAAGGCCTGCCATGTTATCCCAGCGTGCCCGAGAATCTCATAGTGCCCTATTGCTTGTGGGGAGGAGGGGAATGGTGGCTGCTGCCGAGTGAATCTCTGTGGCCAACGAAAAAGCTGCCAACAACATAAAGCCCCCTGATGACCATAGCAGGACCCACATATAGCAGGGGGTCCTCTGGGAGCAGTAAATCTCCCCCTAAGCTAGTGTTTCCCGAACATTTTTTGACTGGTAGCTCTCTTCAAAGCCTGGGGCATTGGCTGTGGCTCCCCATCGGGGCTGCAATCCTATATGTCATATAGGGTGGCGGGTTTTTCACGAGGTTTCTGTGGCTCCCCAGGGAGTCATTCACAGTTTGGGAGCCACTGCCCTAGGTTAAAGTCCACTATATGCCTAATGCAGTACATCCTCCAAACCAGCAGCCACCCAAAAAGGATATTTTTCCTCATTATATTCCTTGTTTGTACCAATTGCGGAAGTTCTCAGCTTGTTTGTCAAGGGTTTGTGCCAATATCTTGCCCAATAAGCTCTCCTAAAGCGAAAGGTCCCCAGGGGCAGACCCCGGTGGTGAGCCACGCGTGGGTCAGTCTCTCCCGGGAGTACACCAGGCTGACTCCGAGTTGCGAGCTCCATACCGTCACAAACGTGTTTTGGTTTTCCTCGGTGTTTTTTCTTCTTCTTCAGATCCTCCAAGTGTCCTTTCCACACTGACCTGGTCTCCGGCATCAGTTCTCGACTTAAAACCCAGAGGCTGGTCTGGCCAAACTTTTCCCGGGAGGCCAAAGAGAGCATAGGCGATGTCAGGGAGAAGAAGATTCAGGGCGCAGTCCCAACCTGAACGGACCAGGCAGGCTGACCGGCCTGAGCCGCATCCAGTGCAGGTTGGGAGGCCACCGGAGCCTCCACGTGTCCCCTTACTCGGGGTAAGCCCCGGCTGGGCCGATGGGGATGCTCGGATCTGCGCCTGCTGTTAAGCAGTCGCAAGTCCAAGCGTCCTGCAATGGCTCAGATCAGGACGGGGGGTGGGGTGGGGGGTTGGCAATTTTTTGTTTGTTTTTAAAGGTCTTTAAATTTAGACCCCAATATCCACAGAGTCCATATTCCTGGGTGGTTCCAGGACAGAACCCCTGCGGATACCGGGGTCTGACTGTATGCAGGAAGTGCAATAGGAAAAGGAAAGCCTATATATAGTATAGGAACTGGGCAAAACAAAGCTCACGACAGCATCCCCTTTGCTTGCTGGTGATTCCTGAGCAGCAGTGGGGCAAATTCTGGGGTGCATCGGCACAGTCCTAGAGGGCGGTGGCATTTTTGAGCATTAGATCCCCAGTCCCAGAGAAGCTCCTTTTCCCGTCTCTCACGCGGTCGCCCTCTGTGTGGGCCTTGCTGTGTTGAAGCTACGTGGTGAATGATCTTGGCCCAGCTGTAAGGCACAGTGGTACATCTGGGAGTGTGCTGTACTTCGGGGAGCCGCTGCGTGTGCTGTTCCTGGGACTCTACATAAGCGGGTAGACAGGCAAAGTATGAATGCTACACCCCGATCCCTGCTAAAGGAGCAGGCAGACAGACAAACTGGTAGAGTTCACTTGAACCCCAGGTAGACTGGACAGATGATGAAAGCTCAGAAATTCCTTGTGATGTCAGTGGCCTTTTGGGCTTGGTCGAGAACTACAATGCAGGTTCAGAGGAGAGCAACCAAGATGATCAGGCGGCTGGAAAACAAGTCCTATGAGGAAAGGTTGAGGGAACTTGGTATGCTTAGCTTAGAAAAGAGAAGACGGAGAGGGGATCTGATAGCACTCTTCAAATATCTGATGGGCTGTCATAAGGAAGAAGGGACAAATCTGTTCTCATCTGCCTTTGACAGTAGAGCTGGGTCCAATGGGGACAAACTGCAAGAGAGGAGATCCCAGCTGGACATCAGGAAGAATTTCTTGAGGATAAGGGCGGTTCGACAGTGGACTAGTCTGCCAAGGGAGGTGGTGGATTCAAGCAGAGGCTTGACAGGCACCTGCTGGAGCTGCTCGAGGAGGATTTCCTGCTACAGGCGGGGGGTTGGACTAGATGACCTTGTAGGTCCCTCCCAACTCTGTGGTTCTATGATTCTAATACTGTACCAAAGAATACTGGCCATTGCAGAATATGCCAGGCAACGTGCGAGGGTACGGACGTGCTTCATGTGAGATGCCATCCATCCATGCATAAGGAGGAGTCCCTGCACGTACATATTACATGCAAGGCTGGCCCATCCATTAGGGCATCAGATTGGGGTGGGGGGTTGTTGTCCATCTCTAGCCACCTTCTTGCCTCCTCTGCCCCTCCTTCTCCTTCCACTGCCTGGGTGGGAAAAGCGGCACGTCCCACTTGCTGTCAGAGCCATTCCAGAGAGCACGCGCTGTGTGTCGCCGTCACTGCCCGGAATGGCTCCGATGGCGGGTTGGAGGGACCACTTAGACAATGCATTGTGGCGCCTGCAGTACTTATCATGCCCTCCTCCTCTGGCTACACTACTGCACGGAACCCCCAGGGTTCTGCAGAGCAGAATTAGGAATTTACTGTGTTCCGCCTGTGATTCTCAACGCCCTCCTTCAAAACTCCGTTTCCCTTAGCAATGACTTCAGATGACCCAGCCTGCAATCCCGGATCCCACTTGCATCTCCAGCTGAGTTTCCACAGCTCCGTCATCCTCACGCTCCTTCGCAACCCGGGACTCCTGCTGCAGATTTGTTGTGAATAATAAATGGAATACATAATGGATGAGCATAAATAATGCAATTAGAAATGGTTATAGTAAACGCCGGTCGGTCCTGTCCAGGAACGGAAAAACGATTCAAACGGAGGGCACAGCGTGAGACCGGACGCCTGGGTCCGTTTCAGGTGTGTGCTGCCATCTTGGTTGTGATCCGGCCTCTCTCTTTGTTGAGTGCAGTGAAAGCAACAACAGCTGCTTTTTGTTTTGCTTCATGTCCTAAACTTCATGAAAAGAAAAGAGAGGCATCTTCTTGAAGAGCAAACCAAAATTTCTTCCAGGCCCATGCGTGCGTGCGTGTGTGTTTGACATTCACATTTTACAATCAAATTCTGACCCTGGAATTGGCACATTGTTCCCCTTGATGAATGCATGACGATCTGTATATAAAATTGCCTCAATTTTGTGGTAAATCAGTGGTCAAATGGATCTCACTCCATAAATGACCTGGAGACAGGCATAAGCGGCGAGGTGGCCCAAGTTTGCGGATGACACAAAACTTTTCTGGGTGGTGAAAACCATGGGGGTATGGTCAGCAAAATGGCAGATGCGTTTCAACGTAGACAAGTGTAAAATGATGCACATTGGAGCAAAAAATCGACACTTCAACTATAAGCTTATGGGTTCTGAGCTTCCAGTGACAGATCAGGAGAGAGATCTTGGAGTGCTAGTAGACAACTCAATGGAAGTGTCGACCCAGTGTGCGGCAGTGGTAAAGAAGGCCAATTCCATGCTTGGGGTAATTAAAAAAAGGGGTTGAGAATAAAACAGCCAAAATTATTATACCATTGTACAAATAAATGGTAAGGCCACATCTAGAGTATTGCGTACAATTCTGGTCACCACATTTCAAAAAAAACATAGTAGAGCTGGAAAAGATGCAGAAGAGAGCAACCAAAATGATTACAGGACGGGGTCACCTCCCATATGAGGAAAGGCTACAGCGTTTGGGGCTCTTCAGCCTAGAAAAAAGGCACCCGAATGGGGACTTGATTGAGACATACAAAATTATACATGGGATGGATAAAGTGGACAGAGAGAGGTTCTTCCCCCCCCCTCTCACAATACTAGAACCAGGGGACATCCACTAAAATTGAGGGTTGGGAGAGTGAGAACAGATAAGAGGAAATACTTTTTTACCCAGGGGTCATTAATCTGTGGAACTCCTTGCCACAGGAGGTGGTGATGGCATCTGGCCTAGATGCCTTTAAAAGGGAACTGGACAGATTTCTGGAGGAAAATTCCATCGCAGGCTACTGCGATGATGATGGTTAGTGAACCTCCTTACTTTAGAGGTCGGCTACTTCGGAGTGCCGGATGCAGGGTAGTGGCAATGAGATGCACGTGTCTTGTGTATTTCCTGAAGCATCTGGTGGGCAAGATGCAGGAAGCTGGACTAGATGGGCCTTTGGCCTGATCCAGTGGGGCTTTTCTTATGTTCTTATGTTCTCACAGTGGCATTCCATTCCACATGCCTCAGGGAGCACACAAGATAACTAGATGCCTGCATCCTGTTGCCACACCCTTGTATCTGGCATTCTGAGGCAAAATTCTGAGGTAAATATGAGGTAAACTTGGACCACTATTGCTCATAAGAACGTAAGAAGAGCCCCACTGGATCAGGCCAAAGGCCCATCAAGTCCAGCTTCCTGGCTCTCACACTGGCCCACCAGATGCCTCAGGGCGTGCACAAGACAATGAAAGACCTCCATCCTGTTGCTGCCCCCTTGCATCTGGCATTCATAGGTAGCCTGCTTCTAAAACCAGGAGGTTGTGTATACCCCCCATGGCATGTAGCCTGTGATGGACTTTTCTTCTGGGAATCTACCCAATCCCCTTTTAAAGGCATTTAGTCCAGGCGCTATCCCCATATCTTGTGGCAAGGAGTTCCACAGAATAATTATGCGCTGGATCAGGAAATAGTTCCTTTTTCTCTGTTCTTTCCCTTCCTTACACTCAACTTTAATGGATGTTCTCTGGTTCTGATTGATTAGCCATTGTCTGGTCACTATAAAATGTTGATTTTGCTACCCTGGGTTGAATTTTCAGTAGAGCAGAGCACCCCCACCAGAGCACACTCTGATCCTCCACACTTCCTTTTCCGCTCTGCCCCCTCTTCCATTTTCCATCCTGGCAATATGCTTGCATAGATGCCAGCACCAAGATCACAGTCTCGAGTCTCTCAAGGAAACCTTAATCTATGCTAACGGTTGAGTTCCAAGAAGTGAGCCTCAAGACCTGTCCCTCCAACCGCCAGTCTACCAGTGTCCTCACTGGGCATCATGCCGGTCTTTTCTTCCTCTGTTCTTGGCATTCCAGGGCGACCAGCTGGATTTCACCAGGGGCGGCAGAACAGCACCCAGCACCTTGAATCCTAAAGGTCCTTTCCCTCCCTCCCTCCCTCCCTCTCTCCCACTGCTCAGAGCTGCGTTTCTCAAAGTGTGCTCTTAGGAGCCTTGGGGCTCCCAGGGACCCCTTCAGGGGCTCCACAAGAAGTCCAGAAGTGGCTGCCATCTGCCCGCTGCCCGGTTTGCTCTGTTCATCATTCTCCATCCTTGTTCCTGTCCTGTTGGGGCTCTTTGCCTTTGTTTGACATTGGGCTCAGCGTTGCACCACTCTGTGCATGCACAGGAGCTCTGGGTCTCCTGTGACCCAGGAGTGTAAAGGGCTGCAATGACCAGACATGTTGAGAACCACTGCTACAGAGCTGGCATTCTCAACCTTTTTATTTATTTTTGGCTACCACCCTTCAGGTTCTAGCCCCCCCCCCCCAAGCAGTCGAACCAGGATACAACACAGAGCGCAATCCTATACCCTCGTTGCGCCGGCGCTACACTCTTGCACCAGTTCAGTGCTGTTGCAAATGTGCCATCAAAAGTGCATCTGCACTGGCAAGTTGGGCGCTGGACTGGCACAAGCACCAGCATATCGGCACACGGGTGCCGCTGAGCCCATCAGCAGCACCAGCTGCGCCCTGGTCGAGCGCTGGCGGTGCTTGGTTGGCACAGGACCTTGCTGGGGACATCCCAGAGGCGTGCCGGGGGCAACTGGGTGGCACAGTGGGCGGCAACGGGGGTGGTGACTCACGACGGCCACAGTGCCGAATCCTAAACCCCGTCCCCAGCCTTGGTGGCCCCAACATGCTGTGCATGTTGACCTGTGCCTGGAAAACAGCCGGCGCAGATGCGAGCAGCCCCATAGGGCTGGCTGGGGCTTACCCGGGTGCAAGGGATAAACCTTCCCTTGCCCTGCACTGAGCTGCTGCTGCCTCCAGGGCTTAGGATATGGCCCTGCTATGCCAGCCTTATCACGTTGGCTCTGCTTAGGATTGCGCTGACGGAAAGATACGCATGAAGTTACCCTTTCCCCAGTTCTCAGCCTGTGGCCCTTTCAAGAGTGCCAGGGCTCCCTGGGGTGTCAGGTGATGCCCATGGAGAATGCTCTAGAGGGGATGGCAAGGCGCATGTTCAGGGAAATTCCTGCCTTAGGAGCGGCGTGGGTGAGCTCCTCCAGGCAAAACAAGGAACCTTTTGGGGGGGGGGATCCTGATGCAGCCAGTCTAATTATGGGAGTAACTGAAAAGGTGGGGAGCGAGAGAGAAGCCGGGGGCCGCTCAGGGGCTGCAGCTCTGTGTCTGAGCCCTTGCTGTTCATGCCCAAGACCCCAGTTTGGGTCTTTGATCTTTCCAGGCAGGTCTGGCTGGGGAAGACCCCTCCACCGTCTACCGCCTCAGAAAGGAGCAATTGAGCACTGTTGAGCTAGGGGGACTCGGTCCGAAACAGCCTTGAATGGGCCCAGGACCCCCCTCTGCCCCCTTCCCGCTGGAACAGAGCAGCAAGCCGAATGAACATCGAACTGCACACACAGCTGGATTTGCTGACTGAGCATTTGGGGGATCCCTGAGCCAGAAGGAGAGGGGGGCGGGGAGGAGGGAGCCTTCCAGCATCGAAGGGGAGGGGGCTCCCGAGGAAGAGCCAGCCTGATCAGTCCGGGGTGGGGGGTCTCTTTTCCATGCACTGCTCCCTCTTCCCTCCTCCTCCTCCCCCTTCCCTTGAGCATCCCCAGTTTTCAAAGGACAGGTGAGAAAAGGTGGGGGGGGGAGAGAGAAGGAGAGGGAATCCTGCTTGTGCTCCCAGTAAAACCCAGGACTTCCCAGGTAGCCAAGGGGCGGCTGAATTGCGCTTCTGCTGGGGCTGCTGGGCTCGGGGATGGCAGAGTGAGGAGGCAGGAGGGAGCGCCTCTGCCTGCCCTTCCAGCTCCAGCCAGCCAGGCAGCTGCTCCGCGCTCCCTCCTCCCCTCTGAGCACCAGCACACCGGCCAAGGGAAGATGCAGTGGCTCAGGAATGGACCAGGCATGGTGAGTGCAGGTAGCCCCGGCTTTTTCTTCTTCTCTTCCTCCTCCTCCTCCTCCTCCTCCTCCTCTCTGCAGTCCTTCGAAGGGTGGCTTCTCTTGCCTTCTCTCTCTCTCCCCCCCCCCGCTTTGCTCGGTGTAGCCATTTTAGGGATTCTGTCCTCCAAAAGGGTGAGGAGGCGTCGGAGGGTGGGAAACTTGCAGGGAGAGGGGGGTTTCGGGGAGAGCTGCCTGCCTGTGAAGAGGGGCGCCCTCTTTCAGGTAGGGGGTGGTGGCAGGGGGTGGGGGTGCCCAAGAGGCAGGCAGGCAGGCTGGGGGACGGGGGAGCGTGAGATGGAGAGAGAGCCTGGAACAGGGGCGCTGCTCGGTTGATGCTGTGGCCGGTGCACCCCTGGGGATGGCTGGCCGGGGAGCATGGAGCAGACTCAGGTGTGCCTTATTTTCTGGAGATGCTTCCTTCCTTCCTTCCGAGCCAAGCCCTGCTTCCCAGCTCCGTCAGTGGCGAGAGAGGAGAGGTGGCTTTGGGGACAAGGTGACAGCGAGGCTGCTTAAAAAATAGAAGCTGCCCCAGTTCATGGGGAGCCTCCTCTTTGGCGTTCGCTCCAGAGCAATTGGTGGGGATTGAAGGATGTGGGGTAACCTGGGGGAACCCCCACCCCCACCCACCCACCCACCCACCCCCTGCTTGCCGCTTCCCCACGGATGCTCTGCATTTTCCTGCGAGCCCCCAGAAAATAGGGCAAGGCTGACACCGTGGTTGGAAGGAACGGGGCTCTCTGTGGTCTCCTTGCAAATCAAGTGCAAATCCGAAGCGCTGGCTGGCTGGCTCTCCTTTCCACCTTCCGCTTCGGTTCTGTAGTTGCAGCGTTCATCCTCTCCAAAGTGGCGGAGAGCCACGTGAGCTGCGAGTAGTGGGTGCCATTCCTTTGTTTGCCCCGTGCCTCTGCTGTGGCGGACGGACCCCTGGAGCCTCCCCCCCCCCGCAGCCCGGACTCTGCTGAGATGGTTTGGCTGGGGGGGGGGGGCGTGTGAGTGACGGGAGGAAGCTTTGGCGAGAGGGCAGGTGTGCTGACGGGATGGCCGCTACCTGGAAGCGTGTGGCTGGATTCGCAGTGGCGGTTTGCGTTTCCCTTGGAACAAAAGAAGAGCTGACACTGTGACAGATGCCCTGGCCTCCTTTGTCGGGATCAATGCAGCCCTTCCCACACCAGTGCCTGCCTCTCGGAGTAGGCGGCTGTCAATAGCGCGGGATGAAGATGTGATCTGAATTATGATTGTGTGTGTGTATGTGTGGGTGGGTAGCTTTTTGAAGCCTCCACACTCTCCATTTCCCCAGCACCCATCCTTATCCTCCCACACACCTCGCCCCCCCCCCCCCCGCGCAGGCTGCAATAGGCTGATAGTGTCCCCTGCCCATTCCCACGCCGTGCCGAAGCAATCCAAGCTGTGCCCGGCCAATTTGCCCAGTAACGTTTGCAGAAGACAGTCACATTATAGCAACCGTGCTGGACAAAGGCTGTTTCTCTTTCCCTGCAGTGTGTCTGCGCGCATGGAGGGGGAGGTGGGGGCAGCGGTAATTGAACATAATGAGACACCTTCCCTGCCTGTCATCTTGGTGTTTTTCTTCCTCTCGGCTGCCTTTCAAAAGAGGATGCTTTGCTGTTACAGATCATTCTAAGCTCCTTTTAGCCGGTTGGTTTTTAGTATTCAAGGCCTGGATGTCTTAAAATAGAAAACACGGTGCTGTCCTAGGCAGGTCTGTTCAGAAAGGTGTTTGATTGAATTGAATTGTGGTCACTGAGGCACCTGGTGGGCCGCTGTGAGATGCAGGAAGCTGGACTAGATGGGCCTTTGGCCTGATCCAGCAGGGCTCTTCTGATGTCCTTAAGGCCCAGATTAGATTGCAGACTATTATAGCTCCCTCTCCACAGACAGGATAGCAAATTCTGTTTTATTTACCTCAGAACTTTTGTTGTTGTTCAGTCGCTAAGTCGTGTCCGACTCTTCGCCACCCCCTGGACCACAGCACGCCAGGCCTCCCTGTCCTCCACTAGCTTCCGGAGTTTGCCCAACTTCATGTTCGTCGCTTCGGTGACACTCTCTAACCATCTCATCCTCTGCCGCCCCCTTCTCCTTTTGCTTTCGGTCTTTCCCAGCATGAGGGTCTTTTCTAAAGAGTCCTCTCTTCTCAGGAGGTGGCCAAAGTATTGGAGCTTCAGCTTCAGGATTTGTCCTTCCAGGGAGCAATCAGGCTTGACTTCCTGTAGGATGGACCGATTGGACCTCTTTGCAGTCCAGGGGACTCTCAAGAGTCTTCTCCCGCATCTCAGAACTTTACCTCAGACCTTTACCTCAGACTGCCAGATGCAAGGGAGTGACAGTGGCATGCAGACATCTTGTTATCTTGTGTGCTCCCCGTGGCACTGCGTATTTTCCGGGCGGGTGGGGAGGGCAGAACTGGGCAGGGGAAGGAGCAGAGACGGGGGTGGTAACAGAGGTGGCCTCCGCTGCTGGATTCTAACCTCCGTAATGGGCCATGCAGCCCCACACAGAGGCCCTCAAGTCTACACCGGTGAAATAGCTGGCATAGACCTGAGGAGACCCATAAGCAGCCCTATACTATAAACCCGTGGTATTCAAACTTTCTAGTCCGTGACCCAGTTTTTAGAATGGCACTTGTGTTGGGACCCACTGGATGTGATGTCATTGACCTGGAAATGATGTTGTGGCAGGAAGTGACATCATATAGCAGGAAGTGCCGTCATAGTAATATAATAAAATGACACTCCTAAAATGCAAATTGGCATTCTTGGACTGCAGCAATTATACAACTATGGAATATATCTGACAGAAAGCAAGACTAGGACAAAATATGATGTAAAAGCACTGAACTGAAAACAATTTTTTTTAAAACAACAACCCTCACTTGAAAATTCAAACTATACTCACAAAAGGAATATAGCAAGAGTAAGGTCTGCAGTTTCCAAGATGGCTGCTTCCAGCTTTCTGTGACCCACCTGACATCAGGTCACGACTCACCAAGTGGGTCCCGACCAGTGGTGTCATCTACTCTCTCGCAAGCCGGAACGCTGGGCGGGACTTGAGTGATTGACAGCCCGTCGACTCACTTCCGGTTTCTTCGCGCGCCCCGCGCGGCTTTCCCTCGCCTCGGAGGGAGCGCCTGCTCGCCAGGGGGGATGGGTGGGGGGCGCGCCGGGTGCCTGGGCGAGCAGGCGCCCCCTCCGAGGCGAGGGAAAGCCGCGCGGGGCGCGCAAAGAAACTGGAAGTGAGTCGACGGGCTGTCAATCACTCAAGTCCCGCCCAGCGTTCCGGCTTGCGAGAGAGTAGATGACACCACTGGTCCCGACACACAGTTTGAATAACATTGCCATAAACCATTTAGACATCTGGTGCAAAAAAGCCTCTGTGTTTTCCAGCAACTGCAACTGTGTATTCTGGCTAGGGCCTTCTGGCTAGAATGAGCATTCCGGCTAGCATAGGGCCAATACCTGGCCACCAGGAAATGTTACAGAAATGTTGAGGAAACCAGGAAATGTTGTGGGAGAGGAAACAGAAGGCAAGTCAATCCACAGTCCATGCTTTCTTCAACAACAAGCCTGTAGTCCCAAGGATGTGTTGGAAACGGGCTCATCTTCCTAAGAGTAGCTCCTCCTCCAACTGATTGGTCAACTGAATACCCTGGTGAGTACAGTACTAGAAGCACCCCTACTTTTTCCAGGAGCATACAGGCAGTCCTCATTATCCCCTAGGGTTAGGTTCCTGGAAATCCTCGCAGATAATGAAACATTAAACCTATAGGATCAATGGGGTTAGGTGCTAGAGGTACCTTATCTGCCGTCAGAAGAATCCAGCAGAAATCCTCAGGAAGCCAGCAGGGTGCAGCAGGAGGTGCCAAAAGATCTCTGAATGCTGCAGCGACCTTCCAGAGGCTGCAGGGACCTTCTGAATGGCACCCATGACCAGCATGGGCCCCTTAAACATGAATGCGGAAGCTTCTCTCAGCCATTTTGAAGGGGTCAGTGCCGGTCGCAGGTGCCATTCTGAAGGTCCCTGCAGCCTTTGAAAGGTCTCTGCGTAGTGGATAATGAGGACAGGGGCACAGATCAAGTAGCAATTCTGCCCCTCGCAGATGAGCTGGGTCGCAGATATCGAGCTCGCATGTAAAGCGGACTGATTGTATATGCCCAAAATTCTAGGGGGGCCCTACAGTACACATTCATTCATTCATACTGTACACAATCGGGGTTACCTCTGCAACTGGGCTGCCTGCCGCAGCTCGTAGACTGGGGGTAGCCATCGAGGGGCAGTGGATTGCCCATTAATAGGTCCATTTTTGTGTTTAAAAATATTTATTTTTAATATACATGCTGCTGATTGTTCATCTACTTATCACATTATGTGATACCTGCCAGGCATCACCCAAGATGAGGCATTTCCATCTAGTCCAGCTTCCTGTATCTCACAGTGGCCCACCAGATGCCTCAGGGAGCACACAAGACAACACAAGGCCTGCATCCTGTGGCCACTCCCTTGTATCTGGCATTCTGAGGTAAAATTCTGAGGTAAATAAAACAGAATTTGCTATCCTGTCTGTGGGGAGGGAGGTATAATAACCCAATCTGGACCTTAAAAACATAAGCTCTGCTGGATCAGACCAAAGGCCCATCTAGACCAGCTTCCTGTATCTCACAATGGCCCACCAGATGCCTCAGGGAGCACACAGAAAGATATTGCCAGTCCCTTGCATGTCAGAGACGGCCTCCTTCTAAAGCTAGGAGGTTGCATATAGCCATCATGGCTTGTAACCGGTGATGGACTTTTTCTCCATCAACCTGTCCTACCTTTTCAAGGAATCTAGGCCTGAGCCATTGCACAGCTTTGTAAGTGGAAAAAAAAATTACAGTTGTCAGCACACGATAGCCTGAGATTTGGGGCACAGTCCTAACCAACTTTCCAGCACTGACACAGCTGTGCCAATGGGGCACGTGCTGCAGTGGATAGTAGTCATGGAGTCCTCCTCAAGGTAAGGGAATCTTTGTTCCCTTACCTCAGAGCTGCATTGCCCTTGCCCTGGTGCTGGAAAGTTGGTTCGGATTGTGCCCTAAATGTTGCAACTCTGCCAGTGAAGGTTGGGACTAGTTGGGACTAGTTATAGATGTGTATCCAACGAACGTTTGAAGCCCTTGCACTCAGAATGTCTCTAGTTCAATCTCCAGCATCCACCGTGAAAAAGTGTCTTTACCTTGCAGAAGACGTCCTGTGTCCAAAGTCTGTTGAGCTCCACTATCAGAGAACAGTAGACAATACTGGGTTAGATAATGAACCCAACATTTGACTGAGGGTGCAGTCCTAACCTGGAGTTAGGCCAGCACAGTTAGGCCAGCAACGTTTGGCTGGCACAAAGGACACCGTAAAGTATGTTCAGTGGGGCTCTTCTTATGTTCTTATGTCTGGAGCACTCTCGGAGTCAGAGAAGCCAGCACACCTGTTTTACGGTGTCCCTGGTTCCAGCCAAACTTTGCTGGCCTGACTGTGCCATACATGGGCCAGTGTTAGAGGAAATGATGATGCCAAGAGCACTGCAGCAGTTGTGCCTCCCTTTTTTAGCAGGCTTTCATTGTGTTTGTGATAGGAGGGTCATGGTTACTCAATATAGTTTGACTCAGTGTATGGCCAGGTTCTGTCCTCTGCAAATATCTTGGATAATGCTGCTTCAATTCTGATTTGTTACAGGTTCTTTGTCTTGTTGTAATTGACAGCCATGGTAACAAATGGCGGCAGTGCACTCTGAGCCAATCAGCACCTGTTTCCTGCCTATCATATCACTGAGACTTCCACTTGCCTTTTGACATGGCGCTTGACTTTTAGGGAACGAATTCCGCACTACAGCTGTTGCTGTAAATAAAATATGTTTTAGGCTTTGGAGCTGAATTATGGCAGAGATTCTTAGTCCCATCCTCCTCTTCAGTGTCACAGCCCCCCCGCCCTGCCCCCAATATGATGGTGATGCTGGTGATGATAATGCACAGGCCACCAGATGTTGGCAGCTGGATTTGGCCTGTTGAATATCAGATCTTTCCCAGGGGCCTGGAATGTTCACAGATATTTTCACAATATGTGTGCTATTCTGCTTTCTGTAGTTGGTGTTTAGTGATTTAATTTACACCTAGGATGTTCCGGGGCTTTTATATGTCCTTATTGTTATTGTTATTGATAACAATAGCTTTATAATGTGCATGAATCTCAAAACAGTTTATCAGAGAGAGAGAGAGAGAGAGAGAGAGAGAGAGAGAGAGAGAGAGAGAGCACAGCTGGTTCCCTGTTCAGGAGGATCTCACAATCTTAAAAGAAATTCAGGGGAGACACTATTTTGGGATGGATAGGGAGGGTTCTCTTCCCTTGCTCAATTAAAGTAGTCCTTCTTTAGCCAATTAGCAGGGTGCCACCCTCTGCAAGATAAGATGATGCTGATGCATTGTGCCACCATCAGAAAGTGGGTGCCTTGCAAAAGTGGGTGCACGTTTGCTTCATTTCAAGATACTGAGAGCGTAACCCTAACCTGGAGTTAGGCTGGCGGAGTTAGGCCAGCCAAGTTTGGCTGGCGCAAGGGCCACTGTAAAACGCATTTGGACTACTCTCAGATTCAGAGAGGATGGTGCACGTCTGTGTGCTAGCCTCTGATTCCGAGAGTGGTCCAAACATACTTTACGGTGTCCCTTGTGCCGGCCAAACTTTGCTAGCCTAACTGTGCTGGCCTAACTCCAAGTTAGAATTGCATCCTGAGTGCTAAAAGGGAAGGGAATTTGAAATAAATGAAAAAAAGGACCAGCAGAAAAATTCTTTGTCTAAGTGTACATTTCACAGAGGGGATAGCGTTACTGGCAAGCTGCTCTGCTGTTTTTGTGTAGTTACAATGTTGCAGGCATTAGCGTCAGCGGTTTGATTGATAGCGTCAGAGGCTTCTAGTTTATCTTTTGCTGTTCATTGGTTTTGTACTGAGTTTTTCTTTTGTCTTTTTAATTGCATTGTTATTAGCCACCTTAAGTACCTACTGGGGGTGGAAGACTGGGTTGAAACGTTTCAACTACATAAACTAATGCCTCCTATCTTTTGGTGCTACAAATACTTCTGAAATTCTCCTCTTCCAAATTCTTCTCCAGGCTTTGGAGTTTCCTAATCCCCCTCCTATAGTTTCCAATTGATGTGTTAAGAATCCTCTGTACCTTTGTTCAAAAACAAAGAAAAAGTGAATTCCATGGAGCGGCCTGCAGCTTTCCATACCTTGGCCTTCTAGATGAGCAGGTGTGGGCATGCCTAAATGACTGCAAAAAAGCAATTCTGGTGTGATTGCATGTGTGGTGGTTCGCATTCTTTTGGTGTGGTGTTTTACCAACCTACAGGTGCACACATGTGCATCAGTGAAGTATGTACAAATAATCCTAATGAAGTCATAACTATGATGGCATCAGTAATGCTTTTTGGCAGTGTTTTATTAATGTACATATACACATCAACAGGGAGGCAGGGAGTTCCAAATAAACTGGAAGATGTGTTATGCCCCAGCTCTGGAATTAATTATAGAATTCCTCCTAGCTCAGCCTGAATTCTACAGAAGTGAAGGCAGGATGGAGTGAACCCCTACATCCAATAGCAGGACAGAAGCAACCTACATAATCCTTCTTTAAAGCAGCAATCCTATACAGGCTTACTCTAAGTAGACATGCGTAGGTTTGTGCTGTTAACTTG
Organism: Lerista edwardsae; assembly: GCA_029204185.1. Classification (NCBI taxonomy): domain Eukaryota; kingdom Metazoa; phylum Chordata; class Lepidosauria; order Squamata; family Scincidae; genus Lerista; species Lerista edwardsae. The sequence goes on from JAJKFI010000023.1 coordinate 241,169, forward strand.
CTGTACCTCTCTCCACTCTGCTCAGTTGAATGGTTGAGTACATGGATTTCCATCCATTTTCAAAACCGGTTCATCTTTGCACACTCATGCTAGCGTCCACAAGAGTATTTTTATATGCGCCATTGGTATAGAGTTTGTTGAAATCTTTGTGCATCTGCTACAACCCTACAAAATAATCAAATTGCCAGTAAAGAGAAGACAGATAAAGCATCTGATCAGCAATGCGACTGCATAATTCTCCAATATTGATCTCTGGAACTCCCTCCCAAGAACACAGAGGTGATGCTACCTTGGTCTCTCTCCTTTCCAATTCCTCCTCAAACCTCCTTTGTCCAGGAAGGGTTTGGCATAAACAATAATGAAACTAAAGGGCCAGTCGCATAAATGCTGAATCACTCAACATGCTCCAACGATATCGAACATGTAAAATGAGTGGAACTGTGGTGAGGTTAGAATATTGGCTTTATCATTTAAAAATGGTGCATGATCACTATCACACACACACACACACACACACCCAATATCCTGCAGTCCCAAATTCTGTTCACTGTGGTGTTCCCTTTGTGTGTTTATATGCCTACTGGTGACAGATATGGATCCTGTCCTTGCATTGCTCAACATCCATTGAAGATTCTTATGTTTCTGATTGTGTGGTGTGATAACAACAGATTCATGGGATAGAAACCATCATGATGTGATGCATCATTTCTGTGTGCTGGCCTCTCTGACTCTGAGAGTGGTCCAAACATACTTTACCGTGTCCCTTGTGCTGGTCAAACTTTGCTGACCTAACTGTGCTGGCCGAACTCCAGGTTAAGACTGCACTCTGAGTTGGCTGTAAATGTGGAGTGAGGAACATCAAGCAAAGAGCTACCCTTAGCTACCTGTATGCTAACCTCAAGGGGTCCTTTTGCCCCAGGATGGCTTGTTCAAGCTATTCTACACAGGCTCCCTTGGGAAAAGAAGGTCATGCTTCAATTCAACAAAACCAAACATGCATTTGATCATAGTTCTCCAAGGATTCAGCTTGCCCAGCAGAAACACAATGGCCTGTCTGTGCTCAGAAATGTTGGTCGTTAGAAATCCTCAACATGCCATGCATTGAGCACACGATGGTCTTTATTTAAATCAATAAAATCTTGGGTTGTTAAAAGCAAAGCAGTGAATCACGGAAGAACCTCCTTTGCGCCCTTACTTGGGAGGAAATCCCCACGATGTCAGTAGAATGTACTTCCTGGTAAACATGGATAGGCTTGCTCTGCATATCCAGATGGTGACCTCTGTGGGGGTTTCTTCGTCACCCTCAAGGTATCTAGGTGGAGTTTGCAGGCACGTATCCCTGACAATTAAGACATTTCGGTTAAATCTTCATGTTACCACCCTTCAAATTTAATTAATTAATGGAAGAAAGAATGAAGCTGGCTATCCACTCCCAATCCCACCCACTTCCCAGGACCCAGTCTTCTCACCTCTGCTTCTACCCACCTTGTTTCCCCTATCTCTTGTGTCTTCACAACAACCCTGCAAGGTAGCAGGCTGACCTTAACTGCTGCAGGGCAAGGGAGAAGAGGCTGTTCAGGATAATATCAAGAACTTCCTTCTGATAAGGCAGTCCCACTACTGGTTTGGAGTCAAGCCCTCTCTTGCATAGGCTTTGAAAGGTTGCTGAGACTCCCCACTCCAATGAGGCTTTGCAACCCCATGGGGATCATGACCCACAGGTTGAAGAACATTGTGTTAAATGAAAGAGAGGGTTGAAATCTTGCTGTTAACAAGAAGAGGTGATCAGCTAGCACTGATGAAGGGGTTCATTTTGGGAGGATGGAGGGTCACTATGTGTTTCAATTCAGATTCTTTGAGATCACTTTGAGAGTATCACAACACAAACAGTGAAGTGGCCTTCTGTGCTATATTGTGTATGGGAAAAATACACATCTTTTCATTGGGGGGGGAATAGAAAAAAGGAGGAGCTGTTTTGATGTGGATAATATTGAAACCTTTATCATGAAGACTAGAAATGCAGTTGACACATTCTCTGGAAATGCATGGCTTTTATGCCATTTGAGTCCTGAATAAATTCAAAAGTGGGCTTTCAAACAGTGAATGCACTGACTATTAAAATGACAGAGAGAGAGAGAGAGAGAGAGAGAGAGAGAGAGAGAGAGAGAGAGA
>JAJKFI010000023.1:243350-254925 GCA_029204185.1 Lerista edwardsae
AGAGAGAGAGAGAGAGAGAGAGAGAGAGAGAGAGAGAGAGAGAGAGAGAGAGAGAGACTAGGAAATCCTAACTTTGTACGTGAAACCCAAAGGATGTAATTCTTAGAACTCGCAAGTCATAGACATTTCTTTGGAAACTTTAAAAGGTGGTGAATTTTTCTGCTGGTGCATCTCATCCTTTTCCCTGCTGTGTTGGGAACACTCTTGATGCCTTGTGATGCCAGTGACATAGGATTGAAAAAAGAAAAAGAAAAAAGAATTGATCGGCTTGTATCTAGATACCATCTCCCTTGAAAGCAGCCCGCCCAGCATTTTATCCTTTCACCTGATGTGGTTCCCAGCCTTAGCACCACTGGTGCGGGGCACATTTTGTTCAACCTGCCTGTTTGGACGTGACAAATTCTCCAAAATGACCAAGCTGTTGCATTATGAAAGGCTCATTAAATTATTTCAGCCTTCAACAATTCCATTGTTGGGGGGGGGGAGGACTGGAGTGAGAGAGAGCTTTGCATTATGTAATACTGGTAGGTAATGGGAACATGCATCCGAAACAGGCAGTAGATGTTTGGGGTTGCATCCTCTCTTTCTGTCCAGAGAGGTCCAGTTATCAGCCTGGATTGGAAGGGAAGCAGATCAGAGCCCGAAAGCCTGTGTTTCCAGCTGCAGTTCTGGTAATTTGCTATATGGGTAAATTCCTGACAGATTCCCCCCACACTTTCTCTCTCTGGTTCCCATCATTGAGGGTGCAATCCTAACCCGGAGTTAGGCCGGCACATTTAGGCCAGCAAAGTTTGGCTGGCACAAGGGACACTGTAAAGTATGTTTGGACTATTCTTGGAGTCAGAGAGGCCAGCACACAGACATACAAAATCTTCCCTGATTCTGAGAGCGGTCCAAACGCGCTTTACAGTGGCCTTTGTGCCAGCCAAACTTTGTTGGCCTAACTGTGCCGGCCTAACTCCAGGTATTGTGCATTTCCTGCCTTTGCTTGACGTTATTGACTGCTACTGGAGGACACTGATGTAACAGCAGGGATGTCTTCTGAGTAATTCAGCTCGTTCCCCCCACCCCGATCATCAGAGAAGGGCCCTTCACAGATGCCATTGCTATTGGAGGTGGGAGGGGCTGCAGCAAGAAGCAGGGCCTTCTCCGTAGTGGCAACATCCTTCTGGCCCTCTCAGTTTACAAACTGCACCCTCCTTAGCGTTCTTTTTGGTGGTGCCTAAACATATTCCTTTTTAAACTACCTTTCTGAATTCATAGACTCATAGAGTTGGAAGGGTCCTACATCTTAAAAAGACATCATCTTGTCTTTTTAAATACTGGGTAATCTGGGTTTGCTGTACATTGTGTTCATGGTGATTAGATATTACACGCTTTGCCGGTCTTAAGAGGTGACTGCTGCTGGTTTTGTGTTTTATCACATTTTATAAGGTGGTTTTAATTATTCGAATGTTAGAATGTTTACAGACTTCCTACCAATATCTGTGGATCCGTATCCATGGTGTCAGTTATCCACGGATGCAGATACCAGGAGGCCCCCTCCAAATATGTTCAGAGAGTTTAAAAAGCCTCTTTTTAAAGTCTCTGGCTAAAAAAAAGCCAGTAACTTGCCCCAGCATCACACAGAGCTTCTGCTGCATTTGCAGGGCCCAGGCAGTCTCTCCAGTTTTGTGGCCCAGATTATGTCTCCACCCATCTTTGCCCCAGAATGTATCATTACTTTTTTTTTTTTAGCTTTCTAGGTACCTGCAGTTTCTGATATCCATTCTGGTTTCTGGAATGGAACCCCCTGAATGGAATTCCTGGATACCGGGAATGTCTGTAGATGGTAAATCATTGTTTCAAATTAGGTTTTATGGTTTTGTAAGCCACTTTGGGTGCCCTTTAAAGGTGAAAAATCAAATATAAATTGAGGAAATAAATAAAATATATCAGTGGTTCTCAAACTTCGTTGACCGGGACCCTCTTTTTAGAATAGCACCGTGTTGGCGAGCCACTGGAAATGATGTCACTAACCTGGAAGCAATATCATAGCCAAAAGTGACATCATCAAGCAAGAAGTGCTGTCACTGTAGCATAGTAAACTGAAATGCAAATTGGCATTCTTGGACTGCAGCAATTGCACAACCAGGAAACATTCCTGACGGAAAGCAAGATCAGAACAAAATTTTATGTAAAAGCACTGAACTAAAAACAATTTTTAAAAACCCTCACTTGAAAATTGAAACAGTTAACACTCACAAAAGGAATATACTGTAGCAAGAACTTCCAAGATGACTACTCCCAGCATTCTGCTACCCATCTGACATCACGTCGCAACCCACCAAGTGGGTCCCGACCCACAGTTTGAATAACACTGAAATATAGGCTGAGTTGCTGGAGGAACAGTGGTGAACCCAGCTCCAGAGATTGATGCAATGGGTATGCCCAGGGCCCCAAGACGAGCATATGGTCTGCCACTCCACCTCTGCCCTCTCTTGCTTTGGTCAGAAGAAGAATTCTCAGCTTGCCCTCCCCAAATGCAGACTCTCAAAATCTTAGAGCTGCTGGATAGTGCCACAACAGGTGCACCCTCATTTCTTTGACAGTCTTGTTAGAGCCCCCTTTCTTCATGCCTTTCCCTGTACTCCTGTCCTCTGCTGCTCGGGAACAGGAGTTCTGAAATGGCATTCAATTCTGTCCACACACTGCCTTCTAGCAATGCCGCTAATCCCCTTGTGCCGTGAATACCAACGATGGTGCGCGGAGCAAAAGTGATTAGTGGTTATGATTCAACGGTGTCTTCAGTGACCTCCATACATTGCATGCGCTCCGGTGAAGGACGTGCAGGTCGCCGAGGAGGGGTGGCTTTGAGCAGCATCCCGAGATGAAGCGAGAGGCTCACCGGGAGAGATGCAACTTTTGACAAAGACGTGCAAAGGCTCTTGGAAGAGGCCAGTAACAGGATGGCTTGTAGACGATGGTGAAATCAACAATGGCTTGTGGTGAACATAAGAACTCAACCTGACAACCACTGGCTCAGGGCAGACTGGAGTGCTTTTTTGAGCATGCAGAAAGCGCACACTGGAGCACTGCTTGCCCGCCAAGCTGAGCCTCCTCCTCCTGCTTGTCACATTGCATTACGGACTTCACTGCCAGGTGGCGGGGCTCTGGGAGCCTCACAAATACCACCAGACACCACCTCAAGTGCCACCAGTGGTGCAAGGACCACAGGTTGAGAAACGCTGTCCTAGCCTAACTTCCTCTATGACTTGCTGATTTCCATTCTGAAGAGGATTTTTCTTTCAAATGTAGGAACATGCAGTCACTCGTTTGATTGCCTACTTAAGAGAACAAGGCAGACGTTCCCTGCACCGAAAAGGAAAGTCCTGAAGGTGCCACCCCAGAAAAGGTCTTGTCTCCAGTCCCAACCCACCCAACTCCATTGACCAGAGCCCCTGGAGAAGAACCTCCAGTGATGATCTCTGCTGCCTGGAAGGCTCGTATGGGAATAAACTGTGGAATAAAATAAACACACCAGCAGATCTGACAGCCAGAGACAATCTTGCTGGCGTTTTAACTAGACAAGTGCACTCGTTGCCTTGGGCAGGTTCCGAGGAGCTTTTTGTAAGCACAGAAATGATGAGCCTCTGGTTGCCCTGAACTGAGAGTGGATTCTTGAGAACTTGAGAAACTTGAGAACTCAGCCAGGGTGTAAAGCACATGGCTGCTGTGTTGTTGTTGGTGATGATGATGATGATGAAAATTAAATAAAAATGAAAAATCCAGGATACAAAACATAAGAGCCCTATCATGCAGAGGTATGGTGGAGCCCAGAATGCACCGAGGCTAGAAAAGAGACAGTCTGCAGAAGAATGGATCCAGAGTTCAGGGGAACATGATAACAGGAGCCATATTTGTGCTGAAGCAGGCAGAAAAACGGGATGGAGGTTAGACAATAAGATGGGGGGCTGCAAGGGGTTGAAAATTTGCGATAAGACCCCTGGCCTGATTTGGATGCGGTTATAGCCTGCTCAGATCAGGGAGAGCCAATAGGCTGCCTTGGAGGCACTGTTCCCTCTAAGGAGCACAGCCGAATGGGAATGCACCTCCAAGCCAACCTCTACACAGCCTTGTGACACCATGCGCAGCTACAGAAGTGGTCCATAGACAGGCGTGGAGCCCTTACAGTGAACACTGCTGGGAGGGTGAGGCTCTGCTGAGATCGGGAAGGTATCGCAGCACACCAAATGTGCCCCCCTCTCCAGAAATGTTTTAGCTGCTGCCTCCAGGGGGAAGAAGTGGAAGGGTGGCAGAGGTAGACAAAGACTGATGGCAGATGGCGCCAGGGGATGGGTATCCCCCATCAGGCTGCCATCTGAGATGATGGGCTTGGACAGCCAATTATTTGATGCCCACATACACTTAGGCCAGTTGGAAGGAAAGAAAGAGTCAGGGTGGTTTGGGAGCTGGACGACAATCTGGAAGACCCAGATTCAGGTCCCCATTGCTCAGCCCTGAAGCTTCTTGGGTGACTGGAACAGTCGCTCAGCCCCACCTACCCCACAGGGTTGTTGTGAGGACAAAAGGAAGGAAGGAACTATGCACACCACCTGAGCTTCTTGGAGGAAAAGGGTGGGATAAAATGTGAAAAATTTAAGCAAGACAAGAAAAGTAGGGACGTGGTGGCGCAGCGGGTTAAATTGCTGAGCTGCGAGCTTGCTGACCGGAAGGTTGGCAGTTTGAGACCATGCAAAGGAGTGAGCTCCTGTTGCTTGTCCCAGCTCCTGCCAACCTAGCAGTTTGAAAGCACCTAAAAATGCCAGTAGATAAATAGGGACCACTTTGGTGGGAAGGTAACTGAGTTCTGTGCGCCGCAGCGTATAATCATGCCAGCCACATGACCACGGAACCTTGTCCTAGGACCAACACCGGCTCTTCGGCTTTGAAACGGAGATGAGCACCACCCCCTACAGTTGGTCACGACTGGACCATTTGGTTGTGGGGAAACCTTTACCTTTACCTTAAGAAATGTAGAGAGGTCAAGGCGAGTGCCCAAGCCTTTGGAAGAGAGGGGGCACCCCCAGTGTTTCCTCTGCGAATGCCTTGTTAGCATTCTATTCAGGCTTGAGCTGTTGGTTGTCAGGATTCTGGGTCCAGATCTGCAGATAGGTGGGTGGGTACAGCTTGTTAGAGCACATGGTGTGGGCACACAGTCACACACAGCCTGTCGTTTTATACACTGCAGCTGCTGAGGTACCCTGCCAAGAACGTATTTTAGCAAGACTGCGTTTCTCTAGGAGAACGTTCACCAAAAGGACAATCTCCTTGTTTGGTCATTCAGTCTGTGGAAGGAAGGCTGTCGCAGAGTCCATGAATCGGACCTTCAGGCATGTGGTGGAGCAGTGGGGAATTGTGGCCTGGGTGGGGCCGAGAGAGGGGGCCAAGAGAGCCTTGAGGAGGACATGACAAGCACAATGTGGAAAGAAATGCTGTTGCTTCTTTCAAATCTGTTTGTTCAGCGTCCCAACCTGTCCCACTCTGTTGATGAGAAAACAGGGTTGATCGAGGTCAGGTCGCAACAGCGCAGGTGTTGAGGGACTGCTCTCAGTCTGCACCCCTGATGCACAGTGTGATAAGACAGTGTGGTGCATTCCTCCCTTTTTGCAGATGACTTGGGGGTCCGTGGTGGTGCTTCCTTCTCCCCGAGGCACGACTACCCTAGACTTCTACCGTTTACGTTGATCTGCTCTTGAAGACTGGGGTCAGGATTGATGGTGGACCTTCTTCACACGACACGTTGCTAACTTAGGAAATTCACAGTCACAGGAAGGTTTGATAAATTTGTGGAGGAAGAGGAGGAGGAGGAGGAAGGTCTAGCCATGGCTGTTAGTCATGAGGGTTCTATGAAACTGCCACTTTCAGAGGGTGTATGTTCGGTTGCTGGGGGTGGGCTAAAGTTGGCCCAAGACCTTCCAAGGCTGGACGTGGTGTGCTAAATGTTGCTGTTCCCTTTACCTGGTGATGGACTGGCCTCTGGTTCTCTTAATCTGTGGACTGGAAAAGGAGGAGGGAGGTGGAGTGGAAGAGGAAGTGTGGGGGAGAGGCCAGCCCACTCCCTCTTCCGCACTTCTGCCCCGTCCTCCTCTCTCTTCCTTTTCCAATCCAGGAAGGTGGAGGAGCTGTCTAGGCAGGTGGGTGGGCGAAGGTGGGCAAACCTGCCAATCTGCTGCCTGAAGCGAAGTCCTCATGGGGAGGGGGCGGCTGTTCCCTTCAGTGCTTGTTGGAGACCAGATGCCGAGCTGCTCGATGGGCACTTGCAAGGCAGTTAGAGCTGGTGGGCAGGGTTGGGACTCCCTGGAGATCACTGTGAAGCTCCCTGGCTGATACTTGGACAATCACTCTCTCAGAGCTCAATCCTATACTGGTGCTGTGCTGGTGCTGCACTCTTGCACTGGTCCAGTGTTGTTGCAAACATGCTGTCAGGCTAATCTGCACCGGCGAGTCGGGCGCTGGACTGGCGCAAGCAAGTGCTACTGCTCCCATCGGCTGCAGCTGTCGTACACCGGTCAAGCACTGGCAGCGCTCAGTCAGCGCAGGACATCACTGAGGATGTTCCGGAGGCATGCCAGAGGCGTAATGGGGCGGCGCAGTCAGCAGCAACAGGGGCGGTGACGCACGATGGGCATTGTGCCATATCCTAAACCCTGTCCCCGGCCAAGGTAGCCCCGATTCGGGCCACTGCTGCACACATTCATTTGCGCCTGCAAATCAGCAGGGGCAGATCTGAGCAGTCCCATAGGGCTGGCTGGAGCTTACCTGGGTGCAAGGGGAAAACCTCCCCTTGCCCTGCACTGCACTGATGCTGCCTCCTAATGGCCTTAGGATGCAGCCCTGCTGCACCGGCGTTGCTAGGCCGGCGTTGCTTAGGATTGGGCTGCCCACCTAATTTGCAGTTGGGCTCTCTGTTAACACGGGGTATTGATTCCATGACCCCCAGTGGACCCCATAGGAGCCAGGATCACTGCACTGCAGGGCCTCATCTGGGGGCTGCGGCAGGCCCTCTGAGGTACCCTGCCAAGAACGTATTTTAGCAAGACTGCGTTTCTCTAGGAGAACGTTCACCAAAAGGACAATCTCCTTGTTTGGTCATTCAGTCTGTGGAAGGAAGGCTGTCGCAGAGTCCATGAATCGGACCTTCAGGCATGTGGTGGAGCAGTGGGGAATTGTGGCCTGGGTGGGGCCGAGAGAGGGGGCCAAGAGAGCCTTGAGGAGGACATGACAAGCACGATGTGGAAAGAAATGCTGTTGCTTCTTTCAAATCTGTGGAACCTCTTGGAACCATTGTGGAACCTCTGGAACCTCTGTGGAACCATTGGCCTCCCAGTTTCATCAGAACACCTCCTGGACATAACCAGAAATGGTGGGCATGAACTCTGGTTTGGTGGCTTCCGGTCCGTTCAAGATGCCTCCTGAGGCCAGGAATGCCCGTGGCCTACTCCGTGGACTTTCCCCAGCCTCAGAAACCCTCCCGGGTGCTACTGGAAGCCAGTTCTGGTTGTTTGTAGGAGGCCCTCTGAGTCAGGGCTCAGCATCTGCAGCTGCTCAGATCCATGGAGGCCAAGCCCACAAATAAGGAGGGCTCACTGTATGATTGATATGATGAATATTAATATACCACTTTTCAACAAAAAGTAGTTCACAAAGCAGTTTACAAAACCAAATCAATAGATGGTTTCCAAAGGGCTACCATCTAAAACAGCAATTCCCCATGTTTTTCTTCTCACGGCACACTGACCTCTATGGTCTTCTCTGTGGTCTTCATCTCTTGTGATGTCATTTCCGGGAGACTCCCCTGGGTTCTGTGGCTCTGTTTGTAAGGCAACTGCCAGCGGAGGGGCAGGCAATTCATTGCTACAGACAGTTGCTCTACAGCAAGAGCCAAAGAGCCTGGGAGAGGTTTTCAGTCATTTTCAGCCACTATGCTCCAAACTCCCGTGACACACCTGCGGACCTGCTGTGGCACACCTGCTGACAATTGCGGGTCTAAAAGCAGTTCTCAGCCAACAGGTCCCAAAGCAGTTTGCACTGAGAGAGGGAGAGATGGTTCCTTGTCCTGCAGAGACTCTCAGTCTTAACACACACACGCGCGCACGCGCACGCGCACACACACACACACACACACACACACACCACACAGAGGGGACACACACCAGCAACAGCCATGGGGAAGGATGCTCTACTGCTATCAGTAGCGACAGTTGTGCATCCCCTGCTCAGCCCAAGTCACCCTTTTAAAAGTGCCTCTTTTAGAGGTTCTTAGAGGGAAATGGGGAAACTGCGGCCCAAGCGTGCTGGAGGAAGTGTTGACTGGAGACCGGCGGTTACTTTTTAGCGCACATGGCTACTGATAGTGATGGAGCCTCCATGTTCCCCAGCACTGACCTCCTCCGTACCTGATGCTTTCATGCCCTGCTTGGATTGTTCCCGGGTGTCCGTCCTAGGGATGAAGCCCATTCGTGGAGGAGAGGCCATCACAAAGCGGAACTTCTCACTGCCAGGGCAGTCTACCTCTGAAGGCCGGGTTGGGGTGAAGGAAGGGCCGTGGGTGGCTTGGCCCCCCAGTGCACAGGTATTGGGAGCCGGCGGGGGGGGGCTTTGGGGGAGGCTCTTGTGCCCAGTGCTCAGATGCTGCCCCCCACTCCTGCCCCTGGTTTTGCGAAGAGAGGGAGGGCAAGGAAGGAGCAGGGCCGGCTGGCGGGAGGGGGAGGGGCAGGCTGGGTGCAGCGGGAGCCAAAAGGGGGCGGAAGGCGTGGGAGGCCCGCTCTGCCGCCTCTCCCGGTCCCGCCCGCCTCGCCTCGGAGTGGCAGCGGAGCGGCCCGGCCCGGTTCAGGCTGCGCGGCGGGGACCGCGTCGCTCGCGATCAGCGCTGCTGCTGCTGGAGTCGTGACGCTCGCCCGGGGCGCCGCCGCGCCGCCGCTTCTCCTTCGCCTCCTCGGCGCCGCATCGACGACAGAACCCGCAGCGGGCCCTTGGCCGGGCGGCGGAGCGCCCGTCGTGCAGGAGGCGGCGGCTGTGGCGGAGGGGGGGGGCTGTGCGCGTCTCCCCGCCCGCCTCCCCGCGCGCACCTTCGCCGGCGCTCAACTGGTTGGCGGCGCTGCTGCTGCGGCCCCGAGCCGGGGCTGCGAGCGCGAGCGGAGGGCGAGCAACAGGCGCGCGCGCGCGACCAGCCCCCCCCCCCCCCCCCCCAGCACCCCCCCCCCCGCCGCGATCCCCGTCTGTAGCGGCGCGCGAGAGCGAGAGCGCGCGGGGGGAGCCCTGCCCGCCCGCGCCGCCGCCGCCGCTTCCCCGTCGCCGAGCATGGTGGCTGTATGGACAGTCTCGCCGAGCCGCGGGTGACAGCGCCGAGCCTGCCGGTCGCCGCCGCCGCCCCGCGCCTGGAGCACTACAGCGTCCTGCACTGCACCATGACCTTGGACGTGCAGACGGTGGTCGTCTTCGCCGTCATCGTGGTGCTGCTGCTGGTCAACGTCGTCCTCATGTTCTTCCTGGGCACCCGCTGAGCGCCGCCGCCGCCGCCGCCGCCGCCTGGGCTCGCCTCCCGCCTCGGGCTCCTGCGTGGGGATGGCGACGAGGGTCGCCCAGGAAGCCCCTCGCCACTAGCAGGCAAGCAGGCAGGCAGGCAGGCGCGGTGCCCGGGCCGGCGCAGCAGGAAGGGGGCGCTCGCTTTGCGCACAGACACACACAGGGAGAGACCCCCCGCCCGCCCGCCTCCCCCCAAAAGGAATTCTGTACTGGGGGAAGAGCACTCCTGGAGAGATCCAACATGGCCTCGCCGTGATCTGTATGACGTTGGTATATTCTCTCACCCTAACTCTTTTGTCATGTCTTGTCTTTTCAGTCTGCCTGTAAGTGTACCTGCCTTTTTGATCGCCCGCTTATAGATTGCTTGCTCCCGTGATCAGATGTGTATTGTATCGTTATTATTGTTATTAGCCTTGACTGCCCATATCTAGCCACTGAGCTCTCTAGAAGCTGCCGGTCTGGTCTGTGCACTCCCAAAGAGCCCGTTTGGATTTTGAGCATGCAGGAGAGGGAGATTTTGCAGGGTCTGGGAGGGGGGTCCCAGACTGGCATACCTGGTCCCGTTGGGGGGGGGTGGATGAGAGAGTGGCCAGGCATTTGTGTAGTTGATCTTAAGGAGGAGGCCACTGAGCAAAATGGATTTACTCCCCAAATCAGAGTCGCTGGGCACCAATTCACTGAGAAGCAGGAGCTGTTGAAAATCGTAAATTCTACTATGGTGATTGATCCATCAATTGATCAATTTTTTCAGGATGCGAAAGGACGAAATAAATTCAGTCCCCAAATCAGGGTCACTTGGCAGCAAGTCACTGGAAAGCAGGCCAATGAAAACGCCACGTTCTACTATGTTGATTGATCAATTGATTGATTTGAAAGGATATGAAAGGCTTAAATGGATTTAATCCCCAGATCAGGGTCGTTTGGCACTGAAAGTCAATGGAAAAAGTCACTGAAAAAGCAGGAGTTGCCCCAAACTGTACATTCTTCTATGGTGATGGATGGATCAATCGATCCCTTTGGAAGGGTGGGAGGAAAGTGAAAGAAATACATGAACCAGACCAGAGCTGTGGTGGGACTTCAGGGACAGAGCACAGAGGAGGGAGCTGGTTTGTTTCCTTTGGCTGCCTTGACAGTGGCTTGAATCCTCCAGCTTCCTCGGCCCCATTTCCAGTCTTCCCATGCTGCCTCCACACGGCTTATTCACAGCCATCCTTTCCAGCTCCCTCGAAGCCCAAACAGCTGGGCTTGGAGTGCTGGTTTGTGCTGCCCATCTTTGCAGACTGGCATAGGAAGAGCTGAGCAGGGAACCAAACAAAATCAGGCTTTTCTTCGAGCAACAGAATGCAGAGCTTTGGTTTGCCAAGGCCCGGAGACGGCGGGGGGGGGAAGAACTTTGCCTACCAGAGCGATAACAAGATTCCAGTATGGGTAGCTTAGAGCGAGTGAATTTGCATCGATTTTCTTGGCAATGAAGTGCTACATTCCGTACTATAAAAGCAAAGCAGCTGAGGTGCCCTGCTAGTTTATTGGTCTTTCCATGAAAGTGGTCCTATGTCTATCGGATGGTTTTGCCAGATGTGTCCGGGCTGATGTGGGGGGGGCATGAAATGATGGAGAGCAAAGTGTAGATGGACAGGGAGCAGCAAGTGTCTATACTGGGTCATTTTGGGTTCGCTCGCAGACAAGTTCTGGTGTGTGAGAAAGGTGCTGATAATTGCAGTGCTCCTGGTTCTAGGTTGTTTTCATGCATGGAGAGGGTTCTCCTGATTCCACTAGAAATTTAATCGCCCGTTAGACATTGCAGAATGTGTGGCCGAGGGTGTGCACATGGAACCCCCCTCCCCATGCTACACATTTTGCAAATGTTATCATCCATAATCATGGTGCTGGTACCCATTTTGCTAACAACATTGGCATTTTGAACTAGTTGTGTCTGCTTACATCATCCCCACATATTTCTTGTGTGTGTGTGTGTGTGTGTGTGTGTGTGTGTGTGTGTGTGTGTGTG
>JAJKFI010000023.1:281631-302867 GCA_029204185.1 Lerista edwardsae
GAGAGAGAGAGAGAGAGAGAGAGAGAGAGAGAGAGAGAGAGAGAGAGAGAGAGAGAGAGAGAATTCAGCCACAACAGCCCACAATTTGTTCTGACAGTTTGTCACATTGGCTGAGCTTGCCATGTCAAGGGCAGTGAAGTCTTCACCAAAACTAAACTGTGTTGATGAAGAATCAAGTTAACTCACGAAACGGTTGCTGAATATCTGCTGCGTGGTCCTCTGCTTGGTCCTCCTGATCAGCAGCTTGAGCTTTGGAGGAGCTGGGTTTAGAGTCTGGCAAGGGAGGACTTGAATGGGTGCCACTGTCAGCATCATTAATGGGAAGGCCCTCCCGCCGTGAGCCAAGTATGGGCCAAAGGCTCTTCCATCCGTTTCTCTCCACTCTGAATGGCAAGCCACAAAAGCACCAGTAGAGTGGAGCTTCCTTCAGCCGTTCACCGCCCGTTTCCACCAAAGCTGAGCATTTCAGAGATCGCAAGCAGAGCAAAAGTCCCAAGGAGGAGTAAGAGCAAGATCCTGGCTCGGAGGCCTGGCCCAGCAGAACCGAGCCACCAGAGCAAGATCTACCAAGCTGGGTGAGAAACCTCCCCACAGCCAGTGTCAATGCTAAGGGACCTGGCACCCTGGGCACAAAAATGGTTACCACCCCTGGCCTCCTGGCCAGAAGCCCTCCTGGAAGTGCCTTTCTAGTCCTCCAGGGCATCGTCCAAGGCTTGAGGAAGCTGCACGGGGCTTAGAAGGCCTCGTGATCTGCCCTAGGGAGTGAAGGTTGGCACCCAGTCAAGATGTGGTACCCAGGACATGGTAACCCCTGCCCCTCTTCTTAGCTACACTGCTCCCTGCGTTCACAGGTGCACCAGGGCTGAGAGTTACGGGCTGAGGCTTTACAGTGAATCTGTTGGCTCCTCCTGTTCCTAGAGCTTCTTAGGACCCTGATCAGGGACAAAGCTGGGGCTGGCTGGCTTCTCCTCCTGAGTAGTCCAGATAAGCTCGAATCTTCAATACAGCTGAGCTGAAGAGCTGCAGCTCCTGGCTCCAGCCATCATGTGGGTGCCCATCACTGCTTGGAGCTGCTGTGGTGGTGTGGGGCAGCGGTTCCTAAGTGGTGAGCCATGTCGTGTGTAGTATGATAGTATAGCGTCAGCAGATACAGCATAAGAGCATAAGAAGAGCCTCACTCTTATGAGTGAAGAACATAAGATCCAGCCAAAGACCCATCTGGTCCGGCTTCCTACATCTCACAGTGGCCCACCCGATGCCTCAGGGAGCACCGGAGACAACAAGATCCCTGCATCCCGTTCCCACTCCCTTGCACCTGGCATTCTGAGGTAGCTGACTTCTAAAGCATGGAGGTTGCACCACCCATCACGGACTGCAGCCTGCAATGGATCTTTTTGCCAGAAATCTGTCCAGTCCCCTTTTAAAGGCACCTAGCCCAGGCGCCACCACCACCTCCTGTGGCAAGGAGTTCCACAGATGAATTACCTGCTCGGTAAACAATTATTCCCTTTTATCTGTTGTCACTCTTCCAATACTCAGTGTTTTTGTGGATGTCCACAAGCGTGACCCATTTGCACCCTCCCGCCACAACCCACCCAGCCTACAGTGACCCATATGTAGAGGTGTTAGAAAAAGGTTTTATTTGCAGATTTTTTTTAAATGAAGTGCAGAAAATGGTGCTATGTGTTTTTATTTTATTATCACACACACACACACGCACACGCACACACACAGGTCTCTAACAATGGGACTTACCATAATTCTGAGGAGACATTCATTGGGTCCTGCTGTTAGAGATGCAAATGAAACCCGCAGAGAATTCTTCATGTGTCGACATCCCAGAAATAAGCCAGGCACTTCAGAACTCCCAAAACAGGGGAGAAATTCAAATGAGGAGAAACAGAAGTGGGCAACCCTATCCTAACCAGTGCTGGCATAGCCAGGCTGGCGCAGCAGAGCTGCATCCTAAGCCCTTTAGGAGGCAGCAGCAGCTCAGCCCAGGGCCTGGGGAGGTTTTCCCCTTGCCCCAAGGTAGCCCCAGCCAGCCCTATGGCGCTGCTCAGATCTGTACCTGCAGATTTGCAGGTCCACGTGGCCAGCAGGGGCCTGAATCGGGGCTGCCCAGCCCAGCAGTGGGGATCAGGATATGGTGCTCTGGCCGTGTCCCAACCCCACCCACGTTGCTGCCCACAGCACCGCCCCATTACGCCTCTGGCACGCCTTGGCAAAGTCCTGCGCTGGCCGGGCAGTGGTGGCGCTTGACCGGTGCAGCTGATGGGATCAGCGGAGCCCGGGTGCCAGCGCTACCGCTTGTGCCAGTCCAGCGACTGATTCCCCTGCTCAGACACGCCTGACGGCACCTTCGCCTCAACGCTGGTCTGGTGCAAGAATGTTTTGCGGGTGTAACCAGTGGCGTCATGCAGCCGGAACGCTGGGCGGGAGGAACGGGTGAGGAACTTCCCCGCGGGGGCGGGGAAGACGGCGAAACGGAGCGGTACGCAACAGGCGGGCTGCCGCTCACCCGTTCCTCCCACCCAGCGTTCCGGCTGCATGACGCCGCTGGGTGTAACGCCACTATAGGATTGTGCTTTGAGAGTGTGGAGGGATTTGGGGGTGAATTTGTGCTTTTTTGTTTTGTGTTTATGGCTCCATAAAACTATGTCCTGTGGAGATCAGGAAGGAGTCAAGATTCCCAGCTCAAGGGTTGGGAAGACATTGGGAGAGTCATTTATTCATGTAGCTCAAACCTTTTATCAGTTGTGCCTGAAACAAGGTCTTTTTTGGGGAGGGGCAAGCACTTTTCATGCTGCAAGAAGGATGGAGAGGGGAGGGCAAGTGCAGGATATTTTTATGGCTGGGGGCAGGGAGGAAGCCAAATCTGGAGCTGCTGTGCTGCAAAGCATGCTGGGACGGAAGCTCACATTGTTTTTTCTGCCATTGTGTTATATTTTTCAGTCCCTGTTGTGTTGCTTTTCATTTCCTTCCCCCTATAAATACTTAATTCTTCTGCCTCCCATGCTGCGGGCTGATCAGCTGTGAGGGTGAGATGCAAAAACGCACTTCTATTTTTGGACCACATGCTAATAAAGCTCGGGCGGAGAAAGAAAAATAATCGCCCGCTGCCTGATTGGGCCTCAGTGAAGCAGAGAGGAGGCAGGCAAGGCGAGTGGACTGGAGCGAGGGAGACAAAGAGCCGTGCCAGAGAGAAGGGACACTGGCTGGGCGCATCGTTTGCATCATCATAATGGTGTTCAGTGATATCTAGCGTAGTCCCCAAGTGTGGTTTGGCCCAGAGTGGCCACATTTTCTATCCTTGGGTCCAATCTATTGCCAGGGGCCAGGAATTGCCACTTTGTCATCAAATTAGCATCTCGTTGTGCAGTCAGCGAGGCATAATTGTGGAGTATGTGCGCTCAGACGTCATACTTCAGAGGACTGACTTAACATGCGCCCCCCACCCCATTTCACTTCCCCTTTTGCAGGCAGTAGGCAGTACAGTGATTTTCAGGGAATGCAAAGTGGCGTGGAAAGAAAGAAAAGGGGGCTTGACTGCTGCCAAGGGGTCGTTGTCAACCATTGTTTGAATTTCCCATGAGTCCATTGGGTGCATTGCTGCATCACCACATAGAGTTGTTCCATTTGATTGCCTAAAAATCCAGAGGGGGCTGCCACAGCCACTGGGAAACGTGCAACATCAGTGGGGGAGAAAAAAGGTGTGCTGGGGGATAATCAGGAGACCATTTTTGTCCTGCTGCCCCCTCCCCAACTTTGTGTGACATTCGAATGCATACCTTCCAAAATGTACAGGGGAAATTAGGGACTGACCATGAATGGTCTTTTCCTGAAAGGAAGCTTATGTCTCGGGACAGCCGACCAGAAGCATCACCTGAAGCCACCCCACCACCCACTGAGAAAAAATGGAGTTATTTACCGTGTCCCTGACAAAACAGGAAGTGCAGCTGATGCTGGGAACTCCCAGCATGTCCCACACTTCCTGTTTTATGTAAAGGAACCACAGAGGAGGAACCAGGGGAACATCTTGTCCTCTGCCCCACAAGCCTTCGTGTTCCCCACACAAGCCCTTTCAGCTTCAAGCGAAGTGGGGAAGTAGGGAAGCTGAAAAAACCATGCGAGCATCAGTGACCGGCTTCCTTACCCCCTCCCGTCACTCCCTCTCTAAAGATTTGGAGCAAACCGTGGTGAGCTCCACAAAATAATACCTAGCTCCACAAAGTAAGGGGAGATGAAAACTGAAATTATTTCTTAATTTATATCCTGCCTTTCTGCCCAATGGGCACCCAAGGCGGCTTACAACATAAAATACAATAAAATTACAGAGTATAACAATAAAAGACAATAATTAAGAACAATATTAAAATGATTTAAAACATTTAAAACATTTAAAAAGAAGCCCCATGGGTCCTAAAAGAGAATATAAAAACCAGCCAGCCTGTCAGCAGTTAAAAGCTTGACGAAATAAGAAGGTCTTCAGCCCCCGCCAAAATATTGCCAAAGAGGGAGCAGTTCTTAGTTCTAAGGGGCGGACATTCCAAAGTCGGGGGGCCACCACTGAGAAGTCCCTGTTTGTGGCTGCCATCCTTCTCACTTCTCCTGGTGGCGGCACAGTCAAAAGGGCCCCTCCAGATGATCTAAGAGTACGGGTGTGAAATGTGAAAGAGGAAAGAGGGTGCAAACCTAATCTGGAGTTAGGCTAGCACAGTTAGGCCAGCAAAGTTTGGCCGGCACAAGGGACACCGTAAAGCGTGTTTGGACAACTCTCGGAGTCAGGGGGAATGGCATATATCTGTGTACTGGCCTCTCTGACTCCAAGAGTGCTCCAAACGCACTTTACGGTGGCCCTTGCGCAAGGCAAACTTTGCTGGTTTAACTGTGTCAGCCTAGCTCCAGGTTAGGATTGTGCTCTAAATTGAATCGAGATGAAATGCCTCGAGATGAGACAAAGGGAGATGCCAGAGATGAGAATTTTGTGAGTCAGATCAAATTTCCTGTCCTTGACAGGCTTATTGGAAGGAGGCGTGGCCAAACCAGTGATTCATACAGAGACACAGCGGGCAATCTCTTCCTTGCATGGGTTCTTGGAACTCACTGGAGCCTTGAATTGTTTGCTTCGTTCCCAGTGCACCACTGGAGAATGGCTGGCACACGGAACTGGCGTCCTCGTTCTCATAAGCCAGTGCCGAGGACAGGCAGGCAGAAGTCGCTTTACTCATGATGAACAACTTTGTCTCACTCCAGCAAGTTCAGCAGCTGGATACTTTCCTTTCCCAGGAGCAGCGACTTGGATTTGAAAAATGGCAGGATGCCGAGGAAGCGGGAAAGAAGGATGGTGCGGGGGGCGGCAGCGGCGCTTGGTACACTTAGTGGAATGACTGGTGAACTGCTGCCCACAGAAAGCATTTAAACTGGCAGCTGGGAAACAGAGTGAGCTTTGCACCATGAAAGGTTGGGGGGATCCCTGCTCTGTTAGATCCCTGCGCACTGAACCTGTTAAATTCACCAGGATTATTTCATTACCTAAAACAATGCCAACAAGTCAAGGATACGATGCCATTAGATGATTGCCTTCATTCACTCATGAAGAAGGCAGAAATGACAGCATCAAAACATTATCTAAAAGCTTACTGTGCCTCATTTGTTTTGCTTACAACAAGATGCATGGGCGTGTGTATGGGGGGGAGGGGGAGTGCATATTGCACGATGTGACAAATGGGCACTCTGGTGAACCAGCCAATGAGGATTAAACCTGCTTCTGTTTACATAGTCTCACCTCATTACCTGTGTAGCCCTTTCCTGGGTTCAGTTTCTTGATCATACAGTGTGACAATGTGTTGGGAAGTAATAGCTGCCCAGCCATGCAGATTGCCGCGCTGAGCTTGGATTAGCGAATTCTAGTTAGGACGTGGATTAAATGATCTCTAAGGTCCCTTCCAACTATAACAGTGGTTCTCAAGCCTGTTAGACTGGGACCCACTTTTTAGAATGGCCCTTGTGTCAGGACCCAACAGAACTGATGTCATTAACCTAGCTGGAAGTGACATCATCAAGCAGGAAGTGCTGTCATTGTGACATAATGACACTCCTGGAATGCAAATTGACATTCTTGGACTGCAGCAATTGCACAACCATGAAACACCCCTGACAGAAAGCAAGATTAGGACAAAATGTTATGTAAAAGCACTAAACCAAAAGCAAAATATATACTTAAAAAACCGAAAACCCTTGCTTGAAAATTATACTCAGGGCACAATCCTAACCTGGAGTTAGGCCACCATAAAGTATGTTTGGACCACTCTCGGAGTTAGAGAGGCCAGCACACAGACATGCACCATCCTCTCTGACTCTGAGAGTGATCCAAACGTGCTTTACAGTGGCCCTTGTGCCAGCCAAACTTCGCTGGCTTAACTGTGTCAGCCTAACTCCAGGTTAGGATTGTGCCTTAAATTGAACTGAGACCCAAAAGTATTTTTTTTTAAGTAACGTTTTCATTAAATTTGGTGATCACTTAAACACGAGCCGATACCAATTATGAGGGGGGGATTTGGCCGGGACACAGTTATCCAAGACACAATGGTTCGATCATCCCGACAATACCAAGGCTGGACCAACTAGCCGTGAGATGCTGGGCTAGATCTGCCACTGCCTCCTGTTGAAAAGAAAGCTTGTGAAATGTACCATTGCCTTCAAGAGAATATACGCAAACAATCTGAAGCTCTCAGTTCATGCAAATAGCATGTGTGGACTGGCAGGCCCAGTGCTCCACTGGTGTGAACTTCTAGTCCTAGGTAAGGGAATGGATTTTTGCAATACATTTCACAAATAGTTGGTTACAATGAGAGAGGTATGGTATCCTCCCATCGATGGGACTCTTGAGAGGTCAGCCTCCATCTGGCTTATTTTTCAAAGCTCCTGAAGCCTACACTGGTTTGGCAGGCAATTACTCTAACTTCACGCCCATCTATTCTCAGTATCTCCCACTCTTGTCCTCCCCCCCCATTCATCTGCAGTGTGGTACAATCCTGGCTCATTCTAATGATTATTATGCTAATCCACCCAGCAGGATGCATTCCTCTTCCCTCCCACACACTTGTTGCTGATGTCTGCGGCAGGGCGAATTGCTTCTTTGAACAGGCCTAATTATCGATACTCAGGTGCAAGTGATGAGCATGTCCTTGCCCTTTCCACACACATGCGCACATACACACACACATGCACAGCACACGCAAAGCTGCCCATCTGCCTGCCTGCTCCAGCGCAGCTTAGGATTGTGTCCTATATCACCTACTTAGTATATTTTTAAAGCATTTAAAATTAATAAAAATGAGAACTTGGAATGAGAACTGAGAATAAAAGCACATAACACAATTTTCTGCGTTTCAGATCACAAAATCTTCAAAAAAACAAACACACACAAAACACCACCATTTTCAAACACCTTAATGTATATTTTGGTTCAGTAACATAATGTTGTTTTGTTACTGAGCCAGGACTAAAAATCTACCAGTCTTGAGTTGAATCAATGTGTCTTTTCCTGATGATTCATTGAAGCAGCTCAAATCCGACTTGAGTCCGAGTTAGTCGACTCGCGTCTGCATCACTGACTATACCCCTAGCTTCCTTGCTTAAAAAAACGAGAAAAAACCTCCCTGCAAACACGATAATTTCCAAAGAAGTCTGCTTGGGATTTTGGCTTTAATATCATCCTTCACGGTACGGTTTCAGTTGCAACCCTCGATGGAGCGAGGGAGGCCAAGGCACCTTTCAAACAATCCGCATGGAAGGGGGCCAAGTCTGGAATGCTGGAGGGCTGGCGATCCTCCTCCTTCCGTTCCATTCTTGTGCTTGATAAGAGCAAACAGAATTCATCTTGCGGCAAAGAGAGAGACGGGCTTGGTACAAAATGCCTTCTGAGGTTGTAATAATTAGCCAGGGTGGGCAGTCCTAATTGCTGTGCTCTGGAGGGATTCTGCAAAGAGCAAAGAGAAGGGCTGCCTCGACTGCCACTGGCTGGTTCTCCTGTTCCGTGACGTTCTGCATATGACTCATGAACATTTCTGAATCTCATGTTCTGGAGGCCGGTGATCAACAGAGGCACATTTGCTCTCAATTCTGCGGCCCGAGAAATGCGAGAATCGGTTGTCTCTTTTATTCCGGGATTGAACGACGGGTGTTAGCATTAAATGATTGGAAGTCGGTGACCTTTTGAGGATGATGATGAGGTTCAAAAGGAAGTACTTGCTGGCCTGTGAAAGGGTTAAGTTTCTTCTGACACCCACGTTCGCGTGGTTTGTTCCAAGACACTGGAAGAGTTGTTTGTAAGATCTGTGTTTCCCATGGCGAAATGTTTTTCTTTTTCTTTCTGATTATTTTACTGCATTGTGGAAAAAGGATTAACACTCTGCCAACTGATTTA
The DNA here is from genome assembly GCA_029204185.1 of Lerista edwardsae. NCBI lineage: Eukaryota > Metazoa > Chordata > Lepidosauria > Squamata > Scincidae > Lerista > Lerista edwardsae. The sequence continues at coordinate 290,063 of JAJKFI010000023.1, forward strand.
TTCTTCAAACAACCATATGGAGGGAAAAACCCCTTTGAATGGAAAACATAGATTTCCCCAAATAATGGAAGGGTTTTTTTAGATTTTTGCCAAACCGACACCAAATGGAATAGAGCACTGAGCGACTACATTTTCGGAGCCGTAAATCTCTGAGCACCACGTTTTAGGAAAGATGCAGCTAAACTGGAGCGGGTCCAGAGAAGAGCGATGAGGACGATCAGAGGGCTGGAGAACAAACCCTATGAGGAAAGGTTGGGGGAAGCCGGTAGATTTAGTCTGGAGAAGAGAAGGAGCGGGAAAATGATAGCGCAGCTCAAATATCCAAAGGGCTGTCATATAGAAGAAGGAACAAATTTGTTCTCAACTGCCCCTAAGAGAAGAACTCGGTCCAATGGGTACAAGCTGCAAAAGAGGAGGTTCTGGCTGGACATCAGGAAGAAATTCTTGACGGTAAGGACAGTTCGGCAGTGGAAGAGGTGGCCAGCAGAGGTGGCTTAAACAGCACCTGCTGGAGATGCTCTAGAAGGATTTCCTGCTCCATTCAGGGGGCTGGGCTGGATGACCTTGTGGGACTCTTCCAACTTTCTGATTCTATGAAAACAAACGCTTTGGGCAGCCCAGAAGTTCATGATGAAATGCTTTCAGTTTTGCTTGATACTTTCAATTTTGGGAGATGTGGGCTCTTGCCTTAGGAAACAGGCAAAGTCTTTTATTGCACAATCCTCTTCATGTCTACTCTGAAGGCAGTCCCATTGTGTTCAATGAGGCTTACTCACAGGAAAGTGTGACTAGGATTGCAGCCTAGCCCAGCCAATCCATTCTTCCTAGTTCTTTTTCAGCGACTACACTAATTTTCAGTGTTTGACTAGGATGTTCTTCCTTTGGTTTATTTGCTATACTCCAACCGTGCTCTAGGGACGTGGTGGCGCAGCGAGTTAATCTGCTGTTGCTGGGCTTTCGACCGCAAGGTTGGGAGTTCGAGACTGCATGACGGAGTGAGCTCCCATTGCTTGTCCCAGCTCCTGCCAACCTAGCAGTTCGAAAGCACCTAAAATACAAGTAGATAAATAGGGACCACTTCAGTGGGAAGGTAACGGTGTTCCGTGCGCTACGGCGTAGAGTCATGCTGGCCACATGATCGGACAAAAACGCTGGCTCTACAGGCTTTGAAACGGAGATGAGCACTGCCCCCTATAGTCGGTCACGACTAGACCATTCGGTCGTGGGGAAACCTTTACCTTTAACCCTGCTCTCCTTTTAGCCATCAGAAGTATAGTTTGATTTTGAGTAATGCTTTTTGACTTTTCTTTATGTTGCTTGCTCTCTCTTACACATACAGATTTGTGAGACACACATACACAAAGATGTTCCAACTTTCTGTGCTGTTCCCAGTTGGTCTCAGTGGCAGTGTTTCTCCTACATACTGACACACACCCCTCCCCCTAAGGAACACACTTGCACAATTCCACTCTGAATGGTGCTGTGTCATTCTGCACTCGCATTCAGAGGAGAAACGAAAAATGGCAGCCACAGGTCCATCAGAGAAGGACTACTTCTTGCTATCCACTTCCCTGAACAACACAGCTATTACCCCCTCACTTCCAACATATGGATAGCGCAGTAACAGAGAGGGGGGTCATTTTGGCTCAGCCCCATCATATCCACACATATATAGTTGTGCCTTGGCATCCACGAGAGGTCCATTCCCCGAACCACAGGTAATGACATCCGTGGGTCAGGACCCACAGACCTCAGAACGCAACCGGAGCTGTGCTCTGGTCACATCCAACTGGTGTTGAGGAGGCCAGGCTTTTAGGACTTTAGAAGGCATTCTGAGGCCCAGGGAAGCTGCGTGCTGCCTTCCTGGGCTTCAGGACACCCTCCAGACTTCTTCAGGAGGTACAGGTACTGTATGCCCTGTTCACTCCCACAACTCTTCGGAGGGTACAGGTACCATCCTCAGGTTCGGAACTTGTGGTTAGTTAAAACTGAAGGTCCCAAATCTGTGGATACAAAGGCAGGACCTGTATTAAAATGTTCATATCCCTCCTCTTGCTCAAGAAACTTCAAAAATGTTTCCCATTTCCCCCCAAAATCCCATTGTGTTCAGTGGGTCTTACTTCCAGAGAAGTATGTTCAGGATTGCAGCCTGATAAGCAAAGAGATTTGACACAAAACGTTGGCTAAAATACACTGTGCATCTTCAGAAATATGGAGTCTCTTATTCTCAGGGATGGCATGAAAGGTTGGCCAGGTGGGAGATAGGTGTGGTCTTCCTGGAGGGCCCACCTGGTCAACCCTAGAAACCTCCTACCTCAAACCCAGTGGCGGTAACAGAACAGGCTAAAGATCAGTGTCATCACTTCTAGGCCAACGAGCCCCCCATCCCAGAGCAATGGGTCATCGTTGGCCCTCTAGAGGATGCTCCCATTGGCCACCCCCATGGAGGGTGGGAGATGGAGCTGCCACTTGAGTTTCTGAGCAGGGGTAGTCTATATGAACAGTGAGAACGTGTGAATTTCAACAGCAATACCTTTATCCACAACCATGCATATCCTTCTCCTGTTCTATGGTCTTGGGGGGATGGAGACTGTGCATAGGTTGGAAAAGTGCTAGCATTTATTAGAAATATAGTGAGAATCTTGAAATGTGTTAGTCTTGCCAGAAGAGGTTTCAAAAACTGCTAATTGCAATACCAGCAGTAATATAAACATTTCATAATGACACTAGGGTGTTTCCCCACCCAGAAATTGAGCTATCTCTGCTTCTCTGAAGATGTTAATTTCCTCATTTTCAATTAAAATTTAATCACACGTGCTATGTTTTAATCAATAGTGGCGGGGACACCATAACAAAGCCATCATGAATTCATGCAGAATGCATCTGAAGATCATATTGTTTATTTGCCTATGTTTATTTTTAGCCTGCTTTTCTGACTCTCAGAGTGGTGGTGGGGGGGGGGGGGAGAGCAGGAATTAATGGAATTTAACAATACAAACAGCATTCCAAACACAGAGATTTTGAATTGAGGCAGCCCAAGAGCAAGCTATTTCCTGATCAAGGATGGAGATAACTGCTGGAACAGGTAGATCTTTTGAAGTCCCAAGCAGGTTCCCAAGTTCCCAAACCATCAGGAAAGGGGAATAATGCAAAATGGGGGGGGGGGACTTAGTATGTTTTCTAAAACAAAGACAGAATAGAGAAAATAAAGTTCTCAATTTTCTGGAAGAGGGGTGAGTGACAATGTTATGCTTGCAGTATTTGTGTGTCCAGAGCACCTTTTGATAAACATGCCAAGGCTGAGAGATCTACATGTTCGTTCTTGTAGTTTTGGTGGACACTTTGTCATTATTTCTCTCATTTTAAAGATACTTAGATACCACTTTACACTGAAAAGATTTCAAAGTGGTGTTTCCATTGCAGAAGGGATGAAAAAGTAGTTCTTTGCCTGGATCGCAAGGGCGACTTGCACCACACAGAATGCAGGACCAGTATTGGGGTGTGTGTGTGTGTGTGTGTGTGTGTGTGTGTGTGTGTGTGTTTGCACCCATTCAGCTAAAGAAAAATCAAGTTCAAAATATCATGCTTTTGTTTCATCTGGGTTGTTGCAATGAACAGCAGCTGATGGCCTTAGGGTTGCCACCTCTAACTGAAACTATTCCTAGATTTGTTTTTTTCCCAACTTGATGTCGTGCTGGGGACTCTCTGGAGGCCCTGTTAAAAACTCCAAGGTTGCTTTCATAAGTCACCAGAAGATTGATGATGATTGTGGAGACTCCTGGCCAACTCTGGACAGTTGGAGACATCGACAAGGCCTTGTCATACCACCGTCATACACCATGACTGTGTCAAAACGTTTGTCTTATTTGGAAAATCCATCATCATCATCATCATCATCATCATCAGTGTCAATGGGTGCTTTTCCTCCAACCGTTCGTTCATTGCCCCTCAAGTCAATAAAACAGGCCAGCCAACCTCTCTTTGCTCTTTGCAGTTCCCAAAGGCTCAAAACACCCTAAGTGGTCAGCTCTCCTCCAGCTTTTCTTGCGATTTTGATGGGCTTCCCACAGACCTTTCAATTATTTACGAGTAAAAAGGGAACAACATGAACCTCAGGACCAGCATGAGCAGATTCCTAATGCTTTTAACACCGGCATCAGTGTTTTCCCTTAAGCTAGGGCGTGAAAATTGGGTGAACATCTTTTTTGCCGTGTTTCAAAGAAGAGGTTCTGCATTATCTTAAAAAGTTAGCAGCCAGAAAGCAGCAGTTGATGGAGAGCTGGAGAGCACCACTGAAAGGTCAGAAAATTTGAATTTGGTAGGCGGGGCTTAGTCCAAAGCTGGACCACCTTCACTGCATTGCAAAAGGACCTAGGTTCAGTCCCCATCTCCAGAAGGGCTGGAGGAATACTTGTGTCTTAAACCCTGGGGGAGCAAAGCCAACCAGTGTGGACAATGTGGAGCTCAATGGACCATTTTCTGACTTGGTAGAAGACGACCTCCACACCTGTTGCCATCCTTAGTTTTGAAGAGGGGGTTATGTGTTCACCTCCCCCTCCATTTTGCCAGTCCAATGCAAATATGAGCTGCCCCATCTCAGATTGTATTGGCTTGGAAATTAGTTGTGCCATTTCCCCCAAATTCAGGAGATCCCTCTGCTTCTTTCTGAGTCAATCCAATTCCACCTGGAACTCAGCCCCTGCCTCTATTAACCTCCAGGCCATGTGCTCCCCCCTCTGACATCTCTCCAAAGGCTCCACCCACTTCTTTTTACATCATAGAGGGTTGTGAACTGCTTGGGAAGGAATTGGATCAAAGGGAAATTCTTCTCTGGCTTGGATTAAAATCTGGACTGAAACAATTTTATTGTTTCTAATTTTAATATTGTGAACCTCCTTGGGTGCCCCAATATGGGGCAGAAAGACAGGATAGAAATTCAGATGATGATGATGATGATGGAGGGTTATAATATTCACAGCATATCTACTGCTACTCTGATACTGGAGGGCCACGTCCTCTGCCTTTCACAAGCTGCCAGGCTCCTTTCCTTAAGTTGGCAGGTTTAGTAGATTTACCACCCCCCTGAAGAGGGGCAGTCCTTCCAGGGTTGGGTTTTAACTAGGGACCCCAAGATGTCTAGGATTTGAGTATGCCCGCCACCATTGTCCTGATGGTGGGTTCAAAGGGATCAGTTAGAATCACTGCACCACTGTGAGCGCAATCCTAACCTGGAGTTAGGCCGGCACAGTTAGGCCAGCAAAGTTTGGCCAGCACAAGAGATACTGTAAAGTATGTTTGGACAACCTTGGAGTCAGAGAGGCCAGCACACAGACATGCACCATCCTCCCTGACTCAAAGAGCAGTCCAAACATACTTTATGGTATCCTTTGTGCTGGCCAAACTGTGCTGGCCTAACTGTGCCAGCCTAACTCCAGGTTAGGAGTGCCTCCTCTCCCCTTGCACAACAGATCAAAGATTTTGGGGCACGCATTCGTTTTTGCCTCATCTCACGTACCGGGAGACTTGATCCCTTTTCTGCCCTGCCCCACTATATCAGCATAGTCAGTTCCCAGATATGAATCACGATGAATACACCAAAATTATCCTGGATTATTTCTGCTGCGACATGAAACTAGAAGGCCATCTGCAGTCCAACCTCCACAACAGTATTCTTAGGGGGGGGGAATAGATGGGGGAGGCAAAGCAGAGAGGGGAAAAAATGAAAGGCAAAAGAACTCAGATAAATGTCAACTTGTTATTCTTCCTCCTCCGAATTGCAGAGAGGAAACAAAAATCACAGCAAATCATTTGAGAAGGGAGGGCCAATCTGCAATCATTTCAATTTGTTTTTCAAATGCAAGTGCAGAAAGACCTCAGTGACCGTATTGCTGCTGCAAATGTTCCCAGAATAGCAGTGAGATAAGTAGAACGAGCGAATTTGGGATTTGGGAAATGGGCAGATTATGAAACGAGCAAACGGAGCAGGATGGAAAATGAGGCAGCCACATCTTCGAGCCTCTAAACGGAGACGGCCCTTCTGATGGTGCCCCAAGCAGGTCCCAGCCAGAGAGCAGGTTGCACAGGAAACCCATCCTTGCCCCTTGTGGCGACCACCACTGCCTGCTCACCATTGTCCGACCTCCGTGAAGGGCGAGGACGGTGGCAGCAGCCGCCACTGCTGGAAAAACCATTCCTCTGTACCCTTGCTTATGTGATTGGTTCCCTTTAAATAAAACAGGAAGTGCTGGGCTCTCTGGAAGCAATCCCAGCGCATCCTGCACTTCCTGCTTTAGTTAAAGGGACGTGTGTGAGTACAGAGAGAGGGAAGTCACCTTCTGTTAGAGAAGTCACCTTGGTTTCTTTTTTTGGGGGGGGGAGCATACATACAGCAGCTCCCTACTTCCCTGCCCCCTTCCCTCTTTCCTTGTGCGCTCCCAGTGCGTTCTGCCCTTCCTGCCTTATTTAAAGGAACAGCGTGAGGAAGCAGAGCTCATGCCTCCATCCCTACCGTTGGTGCCTGGCAAGCGTCCCTTTGTGCCATCCCCCATAGCTACAATGGCGGCTGTGAAGGAGGACTCCTGCTTGCCTGCTTTGTCATTCGCTTTCCCAGCCGGCAGTCAAAGGAGGGATCCCTCCCCCTCCGCTACCTCCCACCCATAACGGAAGCTATGAAACTGCACAGGAGCGCTTTTCAGCCAGTGTGCCATGGCAGAGGGCAGCCGTTGAAAAGACTCTTCGCTTTGGGGGGGGAGGCACTTTGGCCATTGCTGCCCACCACCCTTTGGCTAGTGAGGGCCCACAAGGATGCTTCTCTGCTGGCCACTGCTGATGGAGTCGTGGCAGTTGCCAATCTATGTCTTCTTCTCCCCCATTTTCACAACCCCCAGATCCTCACCTGCTGCGCGGCCCCCCTGGGTGTCTGTTGGCCATTGCAGGTGAGGGTGAAATGGCAGGACCTAGGAGCGAGCAGAAGCAGTAGCGGGGACGTGCCTTCTGCTGCCCCGGCAGATCTCGTGGTGTTCCAAACCCGCCTGCGTGATCCTCTGTAGCGGATGCCCCCCCCGTGGCACTGGACACGATCCCGCTTGGAGAGGGAGTCGTGGCGTCCCGCTTCCGCGGCCTGTAAATGAAGACGGGGAAGAAGCTTGTCAATAAATAATGGGCACGCTCGCTCCGTTTTGTCTTCTCCCGGCAAGAGACTTTCCGACGCACTTCCACAGCCGTCAGTGCCGAGTGAGAAGCGAGGCGGAGGATTGTAGCCGAGCCGAAGACTGGAGCGTTGCGGGGAAGTGACCTGGAAGGACAGTGGGGGCTTCTGACGGAACAGAGCCCTCCGCTTCCCGCACGGTGTGGACTTCCAGCCAAGAACTGAAGTGGAAGGTCTTCATTACCGAGGGAGCGAGGAGGAGCTCCGGGGAGGTGCTGTTGTCATTGCAGAGGTTTGCTGGGGCGACCTGCCTTCCTCCTGCCTGTTGCGCTGGGGCTGGGCAGGCCTGCGGTGTTTGGGCATCTCACCAGCCTGATTTGAGAGCAGGCGCTTGGATCTGGTGCACACGGAAGGTGTTTCCCTCCACAAGAGTGCAAGGCGGAGCCGTCGCATGCCTGCCTTTCACGTTCATTGGGGGGAGTTTGAGGGTATTAAAAAGACAGCGACCACCCCTCCTTCCACTCTACCAGCCTGATTTGAGAAAAGGGGTTGAGAATAAAGCGGCCAATATTATCATGCCATTGTACAAATCCATGGAAAGGCCACATCTGGAGTATTGCGTACAGTTCTGGTCGCCGCACCTCAAAAAGGACGTAGTAGAGCTGGAAAAGGTACAGAAGAGAGTAACAGAAATGATTACTGGGTTGGGGCACCTCCCTTATGAAGAAAGACTGCAGCGTTTGGGGCTCTTCAGCCTAGAAAAAAGGTGCCTGAGCGGGGACATGATTGAAACCTACAAAATTACGCATGGAAAGGATATAGTCGATAAAGGGATGTTCTTTTCCCTCTCTCACAACACCAGAACCAGGGGACATCCACTAAATTGAGTGTTGGGAGAGTTAGAACGGATAAAATACCTTTTTTACCCAGTGGAACTCCTTGCCACAGGTGATGGCATCTGGCCTAGATGCCTTTAAAAGGGGATTGGACAGATTTCTGGAGGAAAAGTCAATTGTTGGCTATAGGCCATGATGAGTGGTGCAACCTCCTTATATTAGGCTACCTCAGAATGCTAGATACAAGGGAGTGGCAATGGGATACAGACACCTTGTTGTATCATGTGCGTCTTGAGGCACCTGGTGGGCCGCTGTGAGATACAGGAAGCTGGACTAATGGGCCTTTGGCCTGATCCAGCAGGGCTCTTCTTATGTTCTTATGTTCACTTTTGGGGATGGCCAGAAAAAGAAAAATCAAGTGCCTGACACCCCACCCCACCCCCGGCCAGGAATTCCCACACTGACTCCCTGGAGCAGCAGCCTGACAGATTTGAAACTCCGATCACCTGCAAACTGCCTCAATCCTACGCTGCGCTGAAATGGCGAGGCCGGCAGGCCTGTTCCCTATCCAGTGCAGTATACGGAAGGCTGGAGCCTCCCCAGCGCAAGGGTACGTTGCCTCCCCTATGGACTCCTCGGATCTGTGCCTGCTGAACAGCAGACCCTGCGGCCCAGGGAACGGGTGTAGGATTCGGCCATAAGGGGCAGCACCTCTGAGTTGACCAAAGATAAAGACGTCCTGGAGAAACAACCAGGTTATCTGAAAGTTGGGTGGTGGTAGAGTAGTGAGGGAAAGAGGACGCCCTCACTCTCCCCCCGTGTAAGTCCTTGGGATTTGTGAGCGTCATGACCTGTGCTACGTTGCTGTACTGTTTGTTTTCCATTTCAGTTCCGTTATTGTCAGTGCGCCCCATAGATTCCAGTCTCCTTCCTGCGCCTATTTTCTCCAAGTGTACATCTGTCCAACTGTTTCTGTGCAAGCAGAGCATCTCGTATAGATCGCCTTGACAACAGAGATGTGGGATTCCATTGTTATAAATGATTGTAAATTCCCTCCATGGGGAACCTGCAAAATGACGACATTGTTGTGGCAGCAAAAGCAAAAGTCTCACGATTAACAGGCCCTTCAAGTTCTGCAGCTGTAAGGAGAGCGTCCAGTTAGCACATGAGAAAATAAAGGAAGTTGGGGCAGACGGCAGGGAATGGGGACTAAGGGCGCAATCCTAACCTGGAGTGGAGCCAGCACAGTTAGGCCAGTACAAGGGACACTTGGGCCATTTGGACCACTCTCTGAGTCAGGGAGGATGGTGCACATCTATGTGTGCCTCTCTGAGACTGGTCCAAACGTTCTTTACAGTGTCCCTTGTGCTGGCCAAACTTTGCTGGCCTAACTGTGCCAGCCTAACTCCAGATTAGGATTGCACTCTAAATCAGGTAATTAGTGGGGTATCACATCAAGACTTGACGTATGTGTCACATTCAGAGGGCGGTACAACGGAGGTTCCCAGGTAAGCTTGGTGCTTACCTGTAGGAGCGTGGTGTTCCAGAGGTTTGGGGGTGACATGAATGAGTCGGGCCACGCTGCTTCCTTGGTCCTGTGCTGGCTAAACAGCAGGTGCAGATCCAAGGAATCCCATGGGGCGGCCAGAGCCTCCTCTGGAGCAAGGGGACAAACATGCCCTTGGCCCAGGGAGGCAACCCAGCGCACCTAAGGTGCACTGCATTTGGCGCAGGCCCGCCGGCCTCACCAATCCAGCGCAATTTAGGATTGTGCTGGATGTTGCATGTGGAGGGGAAGCAAAGTCCACACCTGCCATTTTCAGCAGCAGTGATGTGTAGCGTGTGCGATCTCATCGAGCCCTCTGATTGAACTCTGGTATAAACTTTTACTGGCCATTTTTAAGCGAGCCACCTTCCTTTCCTCTTCAATTTTTGCTTGCGTCTGTGTGGGGTCATGGTTTCCTCTTCCTCATTGCTGGCAAAATCTGAACAAGCAAGTCGAATTTCTGGGTGCTGTTCTTAAGTGTGGCCGGAAATGACAGCTGCTCCAGAAACTTTCTGAGACGTTCTCAGGAATTTAGTAAAGGGTCAAGAATGCTGCAGTGGATCAATCAGCCTGCTATGGAACGAAGCACTCCTGGATCCGAAATGAGTTCAGGCATGAAAATATTCTTAGCGGCAATATTTTTAGCATACTTAAATAGTCAAATGCATATTTCCTCATTCCACTTCCTCGCCTGTGTTCTTTTATATTCGGCAGACCTGAGGGGTTGCTCTGAAATGGTATTGGCACCCTTTGGTGGCTGACTTTCAGTTTTATTTAGGATTTCATAATTGACATGCAATTGTATGTAGTATTTGGCAGCACTCAGTTTTGACCATGCAGCGGTATTCAGGACTAGACAGGGCATGGCAGGGGTTTTTAAACTCTGTTGGGATGGGAAGGGCTTGGAGTTCTGCAGATCCTTATCAGGATTGCCCCAATGAGAGAAACAGGAATGACCAACAAGCTTCCTTGATTCACCACTACACGTCTTGAAGCTGATTTGCACTGAGTCAGTTGCCATCGCTGCCTGGAATGACCGGCGGCGAGTGGGAGGGGCGCTTACAAGGCATGTTGCAGCCCCTGCAATACTTACCATGCTGCCCCGTCACTATGCTGCTGCTCACAGAGACAGTATACTTGGGTCTTGATTGTACCACTTCAGCTTGCAAGCAGGTCTTATTTGGTGGAATGCTCCCTCCCTCTTGGAAAAAAAGATGAAGAAAGACCCCACGCTTGCACATAGAAAACGAGCAGAGTAGAGAGATGGCTTGCCCAGCATTCTTCTCCTTAGCACCTAGCTTTCTATGTGCGCAGATGTGTTCCATATGAGGAACCAATCAACTGTGGGACCCCACGTACCACATGAAGGGGCACAGCCCGTGCGCAGGCTTGCCGTCTCAATGAGACAAAAGAGTGGCAGATCTGTGATTGGAAGCTGGGCTGGCTTTGTGGCTTTGGGCCAGGAGTGAGTTCAGTCGGGAAAATGGATTGGGAAGGAGGGTTTAAACTCTCAGAGCACGGTCCTATACACAGTCGTAACCAGCGTTGTCATGCAGCCGGAACGCTGGGCTGGAGGAACGGGTGAGTGGCAGCCCACCCGTTGCATTCCGGTCTGTTTCACCATCTTCCCTTCCCCGCGGGGGCGGGGAAGACGGTGAAACGGACCAGAACGCAACGGGCAGGCTGCCACTCACCCGTTCCTCCCGCCCAGCGTTCCGGCTGCATGACAACTCTGGTCGTAACATGGTGGCTCAGTGGGTGGCGACGGGGGCACCGATGGATCATGGCCCTTGCGCTGAATCCTAAGCCCTGTTCCCAGCCAAGGTGCCCCTGATGCGGGCCACTGCGGTGCACGTTCACCTGCACCTGCAAGTCAGCAGGCACAGATCCGAGTAGCTTACCCAGAAGCAAGGGGAAGATCTCCTCCTACCCTGCACTGAGCTGCTGCTGTCTCCTACTGGGCTTAGGATGCAGCCCCCCCTGCTGTGCCGGCCTTGCTATGCCGGCGCTGCTTAGGATTGTGCTGTTGCCTGGCCCTACTCTCCTGATCCTAATTCCTCCCTCCAGTGGCAGTATTTGCCAAAATGCAAGCAATCCAATTCACATCTCATCCAGTTGTACGGTGAGGGCTTGGCACAGAAATGAACAGTGGGATTCTGGCCTCTGTTGGCTGAACTTCCAGTGCTCAAAACAAAATGATGCATACAGGTCTCACGCAGGACCGGCCCAGCCTTGAGGACAATTGAGGCAGTTGCCTCAGGCGGCAGACTGGTGAGGGGGCGTCTATTTGCTTCCACTGCTACGCCTTTTTCTTCCAGACCATGGATTGGAAAAGGAAGAGGGGGCAGAGAGCAAATGTGGAATGCTGAGCTGGGCCAAAGCAGAGGCTGGGGTGCCACTGGGGTCGGGGGGCAGCATTTGGCATCAGGTGGTTTTTGGGCCAGCCCAGGCAAAACCCATTGCAAAACCTCAGAAAAGTGTTGCAAACCCCTGCTCCAGTGGCGTCTCTCCAGGGAGGGCAGAGCTCTAAGTGTTGCAAGAAGCCTTACCTTGCAGTGGAAATCACTCCTGTCCTGCACCGTTTTAGCCAATCCTCACAGGGAACAGCAACATCTTGGCGTTGCTTACTGGGTACAGCAGCAAAGGAGAGGCGGGATTTACATGACAGGGTAAGGCTCCTTGCAAAACGTAGAGCTCTGCCCTCCCTGTAGAGACGCCACTGCCCTGCTCTGAGGCTTGGCTGGCGTTGGCACAGAGCTTGGTTTTGCCCGGGAGTCGCCAATCAAGGACCTCTCCGGCTGGGTCAGGGGATGCCTGTGGGTGTTTTGTGTCCTGCTTGTTCGGAGGGTGGAGAGAGGAGGCTCTTTTGCCGAGAAGGGCTGTCGTGGCTCATTGTCCTTTCTTTTGCTTTTCAAGCTGATCAGTGGAGGTTCAATTGTCAGCGCTGAGGCAGTATGGGATCACGTCACCATGGCCAACCGGGAGTTGGCGTTTAAAGCCGGAGACGTTATCAAGGTCCTCGATGCCTCCAACAAGGACTGGTGGTGGGGACAGATCGATGACGAAGAAGGATGGTTTCCTGCCAGCTTTGTGAGGGTGAGTGCCACTCGAATGTCTTCTTCCCAGAAGATCGTCTAATGTCTATTTCATGTCCTTGCTGCTGCTAAGGTGCAAACACCCTGGAAGGATGTGACTACTATTTGACCCCCTTCCCATCCATGAATATAATAATAATAATAATAATAATAATAATAATAATAATAATAATAATAATAA
>JAJKFI010000023.1:317771-329169 GCA_029204185.1 Lerista edwardsae
TAATAATAATAATAATAATAATAATAATAATAATAATAATAATAATACTTAGTATTTATATACCGCCTTTCTAGGTCATTAGATTGCTCTTTTGACTTTATTATTCAAGGCGGTTTACATAGGCAGGCATTTCTAAACCCAAAGGGTTTTTACAATCACAATAAGTTCTAATGTCACAAGAACTGCTACATTTCAGATGACACTTTCAAGTCCAGCTTCTCTTTCTTAGCTGCACTGTTGCTCTCCTGCTGGCTGATAAACGGCTTCTTGCTCTCACCAAGAAACAGCTGGCCAACACAATTCCCCTCTCACAGGCAGTCAAACGCAGCTCAAGTCTTATCTGCCGCATTCTTTGAGGTCTGCCGCTCACGGAAACTTCCGGTGATTTAGAACAGGCGACCTTCGAATCTTATCTTCGGGCAGGACTGCAGCTTTTACCCTCTCAGCTAGACGTCCTGCTGGCTATTGACTGGGTTTGTGTTGAGAGCCACCTCATTGACCTTAAGGGTGGAAAGGCAGGATAGAAATGTGTGTTGTTGTTTTTGGTAAAATCAATGCAAATGGAATAACTCATTCCTTCTTTCTCTGCAGCTATGGGTTAACCAAGAAGATGGCGTGGAGGAAGGGACTAGTGAAGTTCAGAATGGACATTTGGATCCAAATGCTGCCGACTGCCTCTGTCTCGGCAGAACCCTTCAGAACCGAGACCAGATGAGAGCCAATGTCATTAATGAAATCATGAGCACCGAACGCCATTACATCAAGCACCTGAAGGACATTTGTGAGGTAGGCAAGCATCTCCGAGGTTCAGTGCTGGTGACGAAGAAACGTCTTGAGTCGTCCAGTGTGGGTTGAGCTCCCTTGTGCTCCCATAAAGCTTGAACAATTCATCACTTCCTAGTCTTTCCTTCCTAGCAGAGTTGTTGTGAAGTTCACATAGAATGATGATGATGATGATGATGATGATGATGATAATTTGGTATTTGTATACTGCCTTTCTTGGTCATCAGATTGCTCCTTTGACTTTAATTCAAGGCGGTTTACATAGGCAGGCATTTTTCTAAACTGCAAAGGTTTTTACAAATCATAAACAAAGTTCTAATCTTTCAAGAACAACTACATGCAGATGACACTTTTATCGTCCAGTCCTTCTTTCTCGCCGCACGATTGCCTTCCACCGGCTGATAATCTGCTTCTTTGCTCTCACCAAAGAGCAGCTGGCCGCCCAGCACAACTCCCCCTCTCACAGGCAGCTGAGACAGCTCAGTTCTTATCAGCCGCATTCTCGAGGTCTGCCGCACACGGAAGCTTCCGGTGGTCTCAAACTAGCGACCTTCGGATCTTATCTTCGGGCAATTACTGCAGCTTTAACCCTCTCAACCAGACCTTCTGCCCTACTTGATCCCATGTATGGCCCCCTGAGTTCTATGTTTATTGTTATCATTTTTTATAGCACCCTCCCTCCAAAGAGCTCAGGCCGGTGTATATGGTTCCTCCCCTCCTTGTGTCTTCACAACAACCCTGTGAGGTAGGCTTGGTTGAAAAACAGTGACTGTCCCCAGGTCACCCGAGAAGCTTCATGCCTGAGCAGAGATTTGAACCTGGATCTCCCGGGTCCGAGTCCAGTGCCCGAAGCACTCTTATCATCCTGGCATTTCAGAGGACTTCTGTTGGGATCAATAAACCCAGGTGCTAGCGTCGTAAAAAGGCACCTGTAAGCTACCCTTGCTGTTCAGTTCTCTGAAAGGCTGTTGCAGATGGCGTCTTGCAGCAGTTGTGGTTCACCCTGCAAGCAATCAAGGAGCAGCAGGGCAGTGCTGAACTGTACTGAACCATTTGTACGGAGCTGTAGCTGACAGCTGTAGCTGCCCAAACGCACTTGTGCCAGCCAAACTTTGCTGGCATGACTGTGCCAGCCTAACTCCAGGTTTGGATTGTGCCCTGAGTCATTGCAGAAAATTAGCGTTGTCATTTTTAGGTTCATCCTCGAAAGTGTCCTGTGTGCACCGAAACGTGCTTCTGCAGCAGCTGTAGCCCTGCAGTGGTGTCCCTGAGCTCCTCTCTGCTCTCTGCCCATCCATGTGGCCACTCGAGGTCACAGCAAGTCTGCTGCAGCTGCTGCCATCCCTTCCCTTGAACTTGCCGCCAGTGCAGACCACAATGATCTGCTTCCCACTCGCTCAAGCGAGAAGCTGATCATTCTCCTCCTCACTGTGCTCCTCTTGTGCACATCATGGTTCTAGTTCCATTTGTGCTGTCCCTTTAAAAGGAACAGGAAGTCTCGCACTGCTGGATTTGACGGCAGCACGTGAAGAGCATGGTAAGGATTGGGAGCGGGCTGGTAGCAGAGAGGCAGTGGGCCTGATGTGGCAGCAGGTGGCATTCCAGGTCAGGCCACCCCTGGCTGCAGCTCCTCCCCATGTTTGCATGCAGAAAGCCCTGGGCTCAGTCCCTGGCATGTCCAGGTCAGCCTTCAAAAGACCCCTGCCGGAAATGCTGGGGAGTTGCTTCCAGCCAGAACTCACTGTGTTGAATAAGGTGAACCCAGGACTCGGTAGAGAGCACCTTCTCTGGGTTTCCTGCCCTGGAAGCCTCAATGTGCAACAGGCACAGGCTGCAAATTTAGTGCGAAAGAGGGTGTGAGAGGGTGGCAACAACTGGAAAAGTACTAGGAGTGCAGCTCTACCAGGCTTCCCAAGGCCTACCCAACTGCATAGCATTGGTAGCTAGGTACCGTAATACAACCCCCCCGCCCACACACACACACACTGCTAAATCTTGCTGAAATCTTTTTGAGGGTGCAATCCTAACCTGGAATTCGGCCGGCAGAGTTAGGCCAGCAAAGTTTGGCTGGCACAAGGAACACCATAAAGCGTGTTTGGAGCGCTCTTGGAGTCAGGGGGGATGGTGCACGTCTGTGTGCTGGTCTCTGACTCTGAGAGTGGTCCAAACGTACTTGTGCCAGCCAAACTTAGCTGGCCTGACTGTGCCAGCCTAACTCCAGGTTTGGATTGTGCCCTGAGTCATTGCAGAAAATTAGCATTGTCGTTTTTAGGTTCATCCTCGAAAGTGTCCTGTGTGCACCACAATGTGCTTCTGCAGCAGCTGTAGCCCTGCAGTGGTGTCCCTGAGCTCCTCTCTGCTCCTAAGCAGATTCCACCAGCCAAAGAGCTCCTGTAGCAGGCCAGTCTCCTCTCAGATTGGACACTGTGCAAAGGAGTGTTACCTAAGCCTTTCTTAGCCTGGCGTATATGCCTTGAGGCAGCTGCGACTGCCAAGTACCCGCAGTAGTGCCCCCGGCACCCTGGATGGGCAACGAGTCCAGGTGAGATTGGAAAATGCACAGTCCCCTCTCAGGAAATTCCTGGGGCTCCTCCTTTGGCTCCTGGGCCTGGTTTTTGACTCTGGGTCTGGTTACAAAAATTACCACCTGCACTCCCACTCACGGGCCCTCCTCCACCCCCCTGAATTCCCTTCCTCCCTCTTGAAGGCAGCACAGTTTGGATGCCCTTGATCTGGGGCTTTCACATGATCACATGCGCCAATCTCCGTGTCAGTCCGGCCGATCCACATCACAGCACAGGGATATTTCTGCTTCATCCCAAGAGCTGCCGGAGCAGAGAAAGTCATTTCCTTTTCTTTCTTTGCTAGCTGTCAAACTTTTTGGTGGCCCTCCCCCTCCTCCTCTGAACAGAGCTTCAACGCCCTCTTCTTTTTTCGTCTTTAAAACGGCCTGGAATCAAAGCTTGCAGCCTTCAGCTTTGGCCTGCCTTACTTTAAAAATTAACCACCCCATTTCCAGGCTTTGCAGAATCACTGCCATGAAGTCTGTCTTCTCAGCCAGAAGGGACTCTTTCACCTCGAAGGGAGATTTCTGCTGATTTCCCCCCATAGTAAACGGGGTTTAGAGCACAATCCTAACCAACTTCGCAGCACCAGGGCAAGGGCAATGCAGCTCCGAGGTAAGGGAACAAACCTTCCCTTACCTTGAGGAGGCCTCCGGGACTGCTACTCCGCTGCAAGATGCAGCACGTGCCCCCTTGGCACAGCTATGCCAGTGCTGGAAAGTGGGTTAGGATTGCGCCCTCAATCACCAAGCATGGATATTTAGGGGCAGAAGTGATCTGGTTTAATTTGGTTTCTGCCGTTGGCCCGCATTGCAGAAGGCCTGGTCTTTTTGGGCTGTTTGCCCTTATTCCTCCCCATTTTCTGCTAATTCAGAGAAAAGCTGGAATGTGCCAAGAGGGGGTGCCTGATACTTTAGCAGGATCTCCGGGGTCGTATTCTCAGGAAGCTGATGACTTCCACTGAAGTCCTGTTCACGCCGGCCTGCGATTAAACGCACTGTATCAAGGCAAACAATATTGCCAGCCCGCATGCCTGGCGCTTTATTATCCCAAATGGAATTGAATGAGAACTCTTGCCAGGAGGTGGAGTGCTGACAAATCTTTCAGATGTCTTTTTAAACCAGGGAAGACGGCAATGAACGTTCCCATTTGCAAAAGTGCGAGCCGGCCAGCGCTTCAGGAAAACTCATTTCGCCTGAATTAAGTGCTCGGAATCAGAGCGACGTGGTGGCCCCGAAGAGTGTTGGAAGAGGCCGACCCATCACTCCAGGCTCCTTCCAAATGGGTTGACTCCTATTTGTACTCAAGCGCAACCAGAGAGTGCCAGCTTGCTGGTGCCTCTCAGTTTTGCAAGGGAAAGAAGAGGAGCCCATGCGCCTGTCATGCTACATACAGTCAGTGGCGTCATGCAGCCGGAACGCTGGGCAGGAGGAACGGGTGAGCAGCAGCCCGCCCATTGTGTACCAGTCCGTTTCGCCGTCTTCCCCGCTGCCGCTACCCGTTCCTCCCGCCCAGCGTTCCAGCTGCATGATGCCGCTGCATACAGTAGTTCTTGGTAACTGCGAGGGATCAGTTCCTAGACCTCCCCACTCCCCATGGACACCAATATCAACTGACAGTTAAGGGCACAATCCCAACCTGGAGCTAGGCCAGCACACGTTAGGCCAGCAAAGTCTGGCTGGCATAAGGGCCACCATAAAGTGCGTTTGGACCACTCTCCGAGTCAGGGAGGACGGCGCACATCTGTGTGCTGGCCTCTCTGACTCCAAGAGTGGTCTAAAGATACTTTACGGTGTCCTTTGTGCCAGCCAAATTTTGCTGGCCTACCTGTGCCAGCCTAACTCCAGGTTAGGACTGCGCCCTAAATCTGCGGAGTGGCCCAGCCAGAAACAAAGAAAGAACAGAGGTGCCTTTCAGCAGTCTCTGGCAGGCTTTCTCCAATCCTCCGATGCTGTCCAGCACAGGTTCCACGTTGAGTCAAAACTGCAGATTGCAAACCGGCAGATAAGAAGGGGCAACTGAACATTAGTTGAGGGATGTGTGCAATAAATTTTGTTTGCCGTATCCAGCAAGTCTTGTGGTAGATCTCAGGGTTTGCATCATCCAGTGCAAGAGCTCATTTCCTCACCACTACTTACTTCTTTATTTATTTGCTTATTGTAATGCGGAACAGTACAGGTCACCCAACAAATAAGTAACCACCAAAAAGCAGTGGCCAACATGGTGACACTCACACATCTGAATAAGAGTTCTGGTATTGGCTCTGATGCATGGAAATGAGAGCGGACTCATGTTGTTGTTCAGTCGCTATGTTGTGTCCTACTCTTTTCGACCCTGTGGACCACAGCACGCCAGGCCTCCCTGTCCTCCACTAGCTTCGGGAGTTTGCCCAATTTCATATCCATTGCTTCAGTCACACTGTCTAACCATCTCATCCTCTGCCGCCCCCTTCTCCTTTTGCCTTCAATCTTTCCCAGCATGAGGGTCTTTCTGCTCTGCCACAATAACACCCCATTGGCTCTCAGAACAATTCCTCTCATCGGTCAGTTTTGAGCTAAGAAAATCCACTTTTTGTTACAGAAGGAAGTTGTGTTTTCCTTTATTTGGCTTCACCTTTTGATAGAATGCAGACATCTCAGCATGGTTCATTTCCTTGCAGTCTACGTTAAAATATGCATTGAATGATATAACATGATTGTGGTATTCAAAAATACCAAGATTTTCCCAATTTTGGCTAGTGGTGGTGTCACATGTGTGGACGCACACATTCCGAGTGCGTCACCTGGTGCAGTCCACACCCCCTAGTGACGCACTGTGTAGACCATCTGTCCAATTCATTTTTCCCCATCCACGGAGTGCAGGGAGGGGGAGGGACGGCATCTCCTGCCCCAAACCTTTGTGTCCAAACCTCTAAAAACTTAGCACTTAAACCTCCTGCAAAGGCTCCCCAATTGGGCGAGGCCCCAATTGGGCGAGGCCCCAGGGAGTACATGGAAAAGTACTTTACAAAGCGATGGTTTGGGGGCTATTTTTAGCTCATCCCTGAACAAAGCCTTCTCCACCGTCAGATCATCACTCACCTGTCCCATCAATTGCAACAAACCTGACAAGACGGACGATGTTTAGTCTGTGCTCATCTTACGTAACTGGAGTTAATTTGCTGGAAAAGCCACGCAGTCACCTTTCTAGGTGATACTTCAGTATTTTATAGTTCAGTGTTTCTCAAACTGCGGGTTGTGACCCACTAGGTATGTTGTGAGCCAGTTTCTGGTGGGTCCCCATTCATTTCAATGTGTGTAATATTTTTTAATATATTTGACTGATGCTGCCATGGTATGTGACCACATTTGGGGAAATGTTTCAGATCTGTACTTTTAACAGGCTACTATGTATATACTTTTAATAATGATAGTCAATAGGGCTTACTCACAGGTAACTGTGGATGGGATGGCAGCCTATGGGATGTTTGGGGAATTTTTAAAAACAGATCAGCATCTGCTTGGGAGGGTTAGTTGGGTGGTTCTTTATTTTAAATACATTTTTAAGCTTATAGTTATTGTAAACTTTTAATTTACTTGCTGATAGTCCAACCCTATGCAACTCTTACTCCCAAGTAAGTTCCATTATAGTCAATATGGCTTATTCCCAGGTAGGTGTGAATAGGATTGCAGCCTTACTTATATATGGTTTTGTTGTATGGGGCTTTAAAAATATTTCCTGCTTGTTGATGTCCCCTGCTAATTGTTAAAAAAGGTAAAGGTTTCCCCACGACCAAATGGTCTAGTCGTGACCAACTGTAGGGGGCGGTGCTCATCTCCGTTTCAAAGCCTGTAGAGCCGGCGTTTTGTCCGAGGACAAGCTTCCGTGGTCATGTGGCCGGCATGACTATACGCCGTAGTGCATGGAACGCTGTTACCTTCCCACCGAAGTGGTCCCTGTTTATCTACTTGCATTTAAGTGCTTTCGAAGTGCTAGGTTGGCAGGAGCTGGGACAAGCCACGGGAGCTCACTCATCACGCAGTCTTGAACTCCCAACCTTCCGGTCGGAAAGCCCAGCAGCAGCAGTTTAACCCGCTGCACCACCACATCCCTTAATTGTTAGTCACCTGCTAATTGGGCAAAGAGGCACTTTTGCAAGTGGTGTCCTCTTAGATTTAGCGGGGGAGAGTACCTTCACTCCAGCACAGTGTTTTTTGTAGAGGCTGTTGCTGATGGTGTTCTGCATTTTGTTAGATTGTGAGCCCTTTTGGGACAGGGAGCCATTTAATTTTGCCTGTAAACTGTAAACTGCTTTGTGAACTTTGTTGAAAAGCAGTAGAGGAGGAGGAGGAGGAGGAGGTCACTTCCGGCCATGGCATCATTTTCAGGTTAATGACTTCGCTTCTGGTGGGTCCGGGCAGATTGTCATTCTAAAAGGTAGGTGCCGGTGCTTCAGTGTTGGAGAGCCATTCTTCAGCTTGGGGGAATCTGTCCTTAAATCTACTCACCCAGTCTATCCATTGCCTCCCAGCATCTCCTGGATTCCCAGGTGGCACCAATGAGCAGGGTTTGCCCAGCTTAGGCTGAAGCACTGGCTGCGACCGCATCTGAATGCATCAGACCTAACCAATGCAGTCCATGCCTTGGTGGCATCAAAACCTGACAGACTAGGGGTGTCCCAGCTCAGCTTGAGCTCTGCTCACAGCTCATGCCCAAAGCTGGTGGGGAAAAAAAGATTAGGGAAGGTGTCATGCATTGACCAGCCATGTTTCTTTCCGGTCCTGCACAATGAAGTTCTGGACATGCCCTCCTGCTTGTCAGAGCTCCGTTGCTCTGTGCACAGGACGTTGTTCACCAGCCATCACCTTCTTCCCTCTCGCTTTCTTCCAGGGTTACTTGAAGCAGTGTCGGAAGAGAAGGGACATGTTCAGCGATGAACAGTTGAAGATCATCTTTGGCAACATTGAGGACATCTACAGGTTCCAGATGGGCTTTGTGCGGGACTTGGAGAAGCAGTACAACAACGAGGACCCTCACCTCAGCGAAATTGGGCCCTGTTTTCTAGAGCATGTGAGTGTTTTCGAGGCAGCGACGTGGGTGTGGCAGGTGAAGCAGGAACGTCCCACTGGGGAGCAGTGCCACAGCAGCTGTGGCCACGCTAACAACTCACTGGCTCTGAGCAGCTGTGCCCAATCTGCCCTGTGCCCAGTGCACCGTGAGGGGGTGAGCAACGGATGCCGCCAAGGTCCCAAGGCTTTGTCCCAAGAATCCCAGCAATGTGGCCCCATCATGGGATGCTGGTGTTGGTCCACCTCTGCTATCAAGAGGATGAGGCAGCAGTGTAGCCAAGGGAGGTAGACATCGCCCCAGGTACCAGGCCTTGAAGGGTTGTCTTAGGTTGTCTTCCTGTTTTCGCCAAAACAGTATCTTTCAGAGTCTTCTAAAGGTGCAGTCCTAACCTGGAGTTAGGTTGGCACAAGGGATTTGTGCCAGCCCAGGAGATGTGGCAAACGCACCATAAAGCACTTTTGGACCACTCTCTGAGTTAGGGAGAACGTTGCACATTCATGTGCCGGCCTCCCTGACTCTGGGAGTCGTGCAACCCCGCTGTATGGGGCATTTGCGACACTCTGGGCCAGCGTAAGTGCCTAGTGCTGACCTAACTCCAGGTTAGGATTGAGCCGTAAGACACCCCCTCCAGGCATGGCACCCAGGCCTCGGAAAGCACCCAGTGCCCCGCCCCCACCCGGACTGGCCTTGGAAGGTGATGTTGAGGCTTCTGAAAGGCACTTCCGATTTCCACTGGAAACCAGAAGTGCCTTTTGGAGGCCTCTAAGATGTACGGAGGGTGTAATTTTTTTTTTTTTTTTGTATGGAGGATGTTTAAAATGTGTGTGCTCCCTGGTGCCAGATGCCTTAGCTGCTACACTGGGACGAGGCAGCAGCGTGAACTGGGAACCGCTTTCAACAGTCCCTGCTAACTTGGAATAATCTCAATTTTTGGATACCTGTCCCTGATCCAGCATTTCAACTAATGCTCATTTTGCTTTCTCGGGAGCGTTTGGATAGGCTTTCCCCCCCCCAAATGCTATTAGTGGACTTGCACGCACACGACAGTGACTGTCCTTTGAATTTCAGCCCCCCCCTCCCCAGGTCGCTGGAAGTTAAATTTCTGAGCGGGCAAACAGATGCGTCTTGGCTCTAATGCACAGGCATGTCAGCAACGCCCGTGCATAAGCGGTCAGAGCCCATGCAGTGCGCAGCCTGCCATGTGGGGCTCTGCGTCTGCTGACGTTCGTTGTGAACTGAGAGGCTCTAACGCACATCAAGGTCATTTGCATGCCCTTCGCCCTCCTTGGGTGGCGTTCATCGGATCAGGCCCAGGCTGCAGCCCAGGCTACTCGTTTTGCATTCCCCAAAGACCAAGACCCCCATTTTCCAGTGTGATGGAAATCTTTCAGGTTTTTTGCAAAAAGGAGCCGGGGGGAGATGGAGACAGGGAGGGAGTGTTGCTCTTCATCCGAGGCAGGAAGATCCCGTCGGTGCCAGGATGGAGCTGCCTGCTGGACCCAGATTCCACCTCATGGGTGCCTCCAGACAGAAGGTCTCCTTGACCCGAGTCTCGCGCCTGCACCCCCCTGACTCCTCCTGCTCGGGCTCCTGGCTTCATGGCGCACACATGAATGAAATGTGGTTGCTGATGGCGACGGCACAACAGAGACGTCCGCTCTGCTCTTCCTTGCCTTTTGCACCAGCCGCATCTTACAGGAGCCGGGAAATTGGCCAGTGCTGTAAACGCATCAGGAAATGTCAAGAAAATTGTGCAGCCCGGCTTCTGGGGCCGTTCCTTGAGGGAAAATACAGAACTATCCGGGCCCTTATGTAAGACGTTGGCGCTCTCTGGGATGCCAGATTCTGTTATGCAGAACGCCGTTCCTTTCCGTCACAGCTTGGCTGGGCTGCATTTTACACGGGGAACATTTTGGATACAAGGAGAGAACCACACTGTGGGTGTTAATGAAACATCCACAGAACACCATTGAAACGACTCCCGGCAGCTTCTCTCCTAAATTTCCCTCTCTGGCAGTGGCTTTCCGGTGTCTAAAGTCTGCTTTTCAAATTGTGCACAGGAAATGATCAGAACTAGGTAGTGTCATGATCCTAGCTGTCTTTTCCCTCCCACAGAACACCAGAACCAGGGGACATCCATTCAAACTGGGTATCAGGAGAGCTAGAAGAAAGTATTTATTGACCCAGCGGGTCATTAGTCTGTGGAACTCCTTGCCACAGGATGTGGTGATGGCGTCTTGCCTAGATGCCTTGCGAAGGGGGTTGGACCGATTTACGGAGGAAAAGCACATCACAGGTTACAAGCCATGATGGTTTTGTGCCACCTCCTGCTTTCTGAAGTCGGCTGTTTCTGAATGCCAGGTGTAAGGAGTGGTGTCCTGTTGTCTTGTGTGCTCCCTGAGGCATCTGTTGGGCCACTGGGAGATCCAGGAAGCTGCACTAAATGGCTCAGCTTCTTTTTTTCAAGAGGCAAAGCAAAATCTAGTCTTGTTTTGGATTTTGGTCTGATCCAGTGGGGCTCTTCCTATGTGCTTTATCCGTGGATCGTGCCTTTCAGCCAAGCATTGGCGATCAGGACAAAAAGTTTAATTTCAGGCCCCGGTTTCCAAAACAACAGTGAGGAGACCTTGTTAACTGAACTGGAAGAAGCTGAAAATGGAGCACCGGCATTCTTGGACTGGGGTGCTTTTGGCCAAGATCAGCCCCCCCCCCCACCACTCAGTGCTTAACTGCAATGTTTATTCCCTGCCTGTTGTGCCAAAATGGCTTTCAGTTTCTCAGCGGGGCTGCTGCTAAGAGACCCTGGGAAGGGTGCAGGGCATTCTTAGACCTGTGTGTGTGTGTGTGTGTGTGTGTGTGTGTGTGTGTGTGTGTGTGTGGCCGCGCGTGTGTGAGTCTAAAAGCACCAGACGAGAGAGCGAAAAAGACGTTCCGTCGCTGGGCTGGGGAGCCTTGTGTTGTTTGTTTGGAGTGTTTATAGCAGAGTTGGGGGCTTGTGGACC
>JAJKFI010000023.1:337230-357328 GCA_029204185.1 Lerista edwardsae
AAAAAAAAAACCTAATCAGCTACATGGCGCTTAATTCTTATGCCCTGGCACTAGCCAGAGATGGCCACAGCTGAGGTTAATAGGCTGTTTTCTTTGACAAGAGCTAACAAGATTGTCCAAGGTGAAGCCAAAGACAACGCTCAGCTTCCCAAACACAACACAGTTGAAAATATTGTTGGTTCACACAGGGAAGCTGGGATGGATTGCTCATTGCAACAGATATGGTTCCCATTGCCTCTTAACCAGAAGGGGGGGAAAAACCAAAGCCATCCAAACTAGATAAACCACTGTTTCTCAAACTGTGGGTCAGGACTCAATAGATGGGTCATGAGCCAATTTCAGGTGGGTCATGAAGCACCTAGTGCAGCTGTAATTGAAAATATAGGAAGATGGACACTGGAAAGGGGAAGCTGTGTGGCTATTTTGCTTGTGTCAAGGTTGCAAATAGGCTCTTTCCTTTCTGATTCACTTTGCTATTGGAAAGTGGCTGAGAAATAACCCAACTTATTGCTGCATTCTCAGGAAAGCAGCAGGCTCTGGCGTCACAACGAAGGCACTTCCGGCCATGACATCACTTCCGGTGGGTCCCAGATAGATTGCCATTCTAAAAAGTGGGTCCCTGTGCTAAATGTTTGAGAACCACTGAGATAAAAAATAGAAATTAACAACAATCAGAGAAGAGCAACGAAGATTATCAGGGGGCTGGAAAACAAGTCCTATGACTTGTTGCGGGAACTTGATATGTTTAGCTTAGAGAAGACTGAGGGGATATGAGAGCACTCTTCAAATATCTGAAGGGCTGTCATAAGGAAGAAGGAACACATTCGTTCTCATCTTCCTTTCATAGTAGAACTGGGCCCAAAGGGTACAAATCGCAAGAGAGGAGATTCCAGTTGGACGTCAGGAAGAATTTCTTGACAATATGGAACAGATTGACAATAAGGAACAGTGGAACAGATTGCCGAGGGAGGTGGTGGATTTTCCCTCACTGGATACCTCTTGAGATTTTCCCTCACTGGAGACCTCACTGGAGACCTCACTGGAGACCTCTTGTCCTCTTGACAATAAGGAACAGTGGAACAGATTGCCGAGGGAGGTGGTGGATTTTCCCTCACTGGAGACCTTCAAGCAGAGGCTTGACGGGCACCTGCTGGAGATGCTCTAGGAGGATTTCCTGCTACAGGCGCGGGTTGGTCTAGATGAACTTGTAGGTCACTTCCAACTCTTTGGTTCTATGATTCTATGAACTGAATGCCCGATCTAAAGGCAGCTTTTGCCAGCAGAATGGGCAAACGTGCCATAAACATGCTGGAAATTGCGTTGCAACTGCATAGAGGAATCTATTATTCCAGCAGAAGTTTCCATTTCTCAATTGTCATTATTTTTGGCCAGTGCGAACATTCTGAAGGCTTTGTCTACTCTAGTTTCCATGATGTATGGATGGGAACTTGGAGGTGGGTGGGCGGGTTGCTGAACACTGATAAACTCAAGTGCTGAAGGTGAGCCCAGGCTCCAGATTTCAAGAAACTCGAACTTTCAGCTTCCCAGGGTACCTAAGCAGCATCAGTTAGCAAGCACTACGGCAGACAGGAAGCATCTCTGGGAAAGAGAAAACATCCTGTCCAGGAACTACATAAATAAAAGGATGAATAGGAAGTCTCATCTCTGCCAGAGATGTGGGATGTGTGTGGTTTCCTTCCCATTAAGAGAAATCAAAACGACGCATTAGTTTATTTTTGTGATCTAAACAGCCTGATTAATGAGTTGGGTTTTTTTTTTCATTGTTTGCATCGCAGTCTTCCATTTTGAGATATATGAGCCTTATGAAGTTGGCCCTTTTCATTTCTTTTTCAGATTTTACATTTGGGAGACGGCTGACAAAAGCATACTGTTTGTGCACCCTGAAGACTCAGGACAACAAATTGGGGGAATGGGCCACTTCATGAACGGATATTTACAATCAGGAGGAATAAAACCTTGAGTTCTGCAGGTCTTGCAGCGTCATGATGCCGCAAAGCAAATGCAGTCTGGCGGCCAGGATTACAAAGGGCACCAGGATACCTGGCCTCCAGCCGGGCATTGCAACACCTGGCTCCAAGCCATACCCAGCGATGTCATCCTGGCAGAACGGCCCGGTACGCCGTTCCGCTAGTTCCGCGGATGGGCCCAGGCCGCGCCGCCTCTCCCGAGGATGGGCGAGCTGCTCCTGGGCCCGCCTGCCCTCCTGCGCGTCCAAATCGCTCTGAAATGGAACGATTTGAGGTGTAGGGAGGTGCAGGGAGGCGTGGCTGGCCTCTGCCATAGGGGCGGAGGGCTGCCAATCATCTGGGCGTTCCAGTTCCTGGCATGCCCAGATGACATCACTGGCCACACCCCTATTCAGGTGAAGCCCGCTTATCTCTGCCAAACCTGGGAGGGGGCCGAGGCAGCCGGATGGTGTAGGGCCACCCCTTGCATTGGGCTGAGCCTTTGAGGCAGCCCCTGCAATCCAGGCATGGGACAACCTGTCTCTTCTCTTGCGTTGCTGGGCCACTGTGGAGAGGAGGTGGGTTGCCTGGCCCTTGCTGACCTGGAGGTGCACACAGAAGGGGCCTGATCCTCCCTTCAAACCCGCACTGCCTGCCAAAGAAAGTAACCAAGATGTAAGTGAGATAAAGAAAAGGAACCCACCAGCCTAACAGTCTGGGGTAGGCGGAAAACCTCGCCACCAACGGCCAGTCAAGAGAACAGAAAAATTCCTGCCCAGCCTATCCAGGGAAACTAAGACTACAAGGACAGGCGGGTGGGTTGCAGAGCACAGTGTGCATGGGGCAAGCCAGAGGAAGCGAGCAGGGCGCACGTCGCGTAAACCCTTCAAGCACCATCCCTGCTCTCAGCTGGTAGCCAACCCTTTCCAGAGATGATGACGATGATGATGACGATGACTACTACTACTACTACTACTAATAGTAGTAGTAGTAGTAGTAGTAGTAATAATACTTGCATTTATATACTGCCTTTCTTAGGTCACCAGATTTCTCTAATGACTATAACTCAAGGCGGTTTACAGAGGCAGACTTTATTCAGAAACCCAAAGGTTTTTGCAATTTTTACAGAAATGTTCTATCTTGCAAGAACTACACACATACAGATGGATCTTTCTGGATTTAGTCCTTTCTGGCCCCCTGTTTGTCTTCTTGCTGGCTGATAAGTGGCTTCCCTGCTCCCACCAGAGAAGCGGCTGAACTTCGGCACAACTCCCCCTCGCACAAGGCAGCTGGAGACAGCTCAGCTGTTAATCAGTCGCAATTTACAAGGGCTGCCACTCACAGAGACTTCCGGTAGTCCCGAACTGGCGACCTTCAGATCTTCAGCTCTTATCTTCAGGCAAATGGAGGCATTAACCCTCTCGACTAAATCTTCTGCCCTGGTGCTCCTGGGTGGGCCAAACAAATTCCAATTAGTTGGCTTAAGGCATGGATCAGCATGGTATAAACTGATTGGTTGGATCCTAAAACAGTTGCTTAAATTAGTCCTAATGAACTGGTCTCATTGATTTCAGTGTTGCTTAAATGAGAATTTACTATCTTCGGATGCAACCACTAAAACAGTGCTGGGGGACTTTGAACGGATGAAAGGAAATACTTTTTTATCCAGTGGGTAATTAATCTGTGGAACTCCTTGCCACAGGAGGTGGTGATGACATGTGGCCTAGGAGCCTTTAAAAGGGGATTGGACAGATTTCTGGAGGAAAAATCCATCATGGGCTATAGGCCATGATGGGTTGTGCAACCTCCTCACATTAGTAGTAGGCTACTTCAGAATGTCAAGTGCAAGGGAGTGGCAACAGGATGCACATATCTAGTTGTCTTTTGTGCTCCCTGAGGCACCTGGTGGGCCACTGTGATATACAGGAAGTTGGACTAGGTGGGCCTTTGGCCTGATCCAGCAGGGCACTTCTTATGTAACCCCAGACTAAAACAACTTGTAAAGATAAAGCAAACAAAAGCAGCTTTATGGCACTTTCACAAAGGCAGTTGCCAGGGTCATGTGCCTGAGACTGGCCCTGTGGCTCTGGAGCATTGGGCCATAACTAACTTGCAAACTAAAAAAAAAAATCACTATTTTTTGAATTTGTATTTTATTATTGTTTAAACAGCTTTTGTTTCTAATCATCCACATGCCCCAAATTGTTACCCCAATAACTCTTCAGGCTGAATGTTCAGCTTGGCAGAGACCCGAATAGCACAATCCTAAAGCTGCCCTGAGTTGACCCCAGTCACTTGTGCCAAGTCACAGATGTGCACTGGCTCAGTAGCACCGGAGTAGCGCAAGGAGCTGGCCTGGGCAGGACGGCAGGAGAGGGTGGCAGGAGGGCAGAACAGAGGCGGTTTTGGGTGTTGGGAGGGTCCAGCTGGTGGATCGAGCCGGGAAGGCGTGGGACTCGCCCGGGTGTCGTAGGCCGGCTCCTGATCCTGCCCCGTGGCCAGCGGCGTCATGCAGCCGGAACGCTGGGCGGGAGGAACGGGTGAGTGGCAGCCCCCGCGGGGGCGGGGAAGATGGCGAAACGGAGCGGTATGCAACGGGCGGGCTGCTGCTCACCCGTTCCTCCCACCCAGCGTTCCGGCTGCATGACGCCGCTGCCCGTGGCCCAACTGGCTTTACACAGTTTGCTTGGATTTGTGCCTGAAAAACTGCAGGGGCCGATCCGAGCATCCCTATCAGCCCTATAAAATCCCCTTCCTCCAGGTTGCGCCCAAGCTGTCTCCTCACCTGTGCTGGATACAGTGCAGGCCTGTCCCAGCACAGAGGAGGACTGCACTTTGACTGGGATTGCAACGTGATCCTTGAAATATGTTCCTTCTCCCAGAATTTGCCACCTTGACCTTTTCTCCTTGGGAAAAGTATTAAGTCATTTGTAAGCAATTGTACAAAACAAAGTGTGTGTGTGTGTGTGTGTGTGTGTGTGTGTGTGCGTGTGCGTGCGTGCGTGCGTGCGTGCGTGCTTTTTATTTAGATTGGATAATTTTTTTAAAAAACCTACAAGGAAAGAAAAGGAAAAGGTTCAGCAGGAAGTGCCACTTGTCTTTGGAGAAGAGCAAAGACAGGAAATGTCAATGCATCAATGCTTGTTGCATTTTTTTTTTTTTAAAAGACAGACTTTGTTTTTTTTGGCAGGAAGGGGGGATATTTACATATACTCATATTTTTATTTCTCAGCGTCAAAGCTGAGCATTCCATTGGAAATTAGTAATGTCAAATTTAGACTGCCTGAGAATCTGCAGGCCACCTTCCACCCTGGGAACAGGTCTAGGAAAGACCACGGCAGGGTTCCCTGAGACAGTTGAGGTTTCCAATAGTCATAATTCCAAGAATTCATCTTTAGGATCTCAGGGCTTCACTTTGACTTCATTTGGGCAAATTTGATTTCATAGGTTTATGTGGAGCAACGTTTCCAACATGGTGGGTCGCGACCCAATTTTTGGTGGGTTGCCGGCAACCAGGTTGTTTCACACCTTCTTGGTTTCTACGAGAATGGGATCTACTGCAGATGCTGAAGTGGGTTGTGAAGGTAAGAAGATTGGGGACCACTGATGCAGCTTCAAGACCACTTCAAGCATGATGCGTATTGATCATTGCAGTGGCTTGAATCTACAGCATCTTAGAAAGTGCCTTCTCCTGTATATGCCTCCCATGCATTGAGATTGTCACATGGACTCTTCTTCACAAGCTCCCTCATCTGTTGTGAGAATGGCTTTCTATAGTTGCCGGCCTTTTTGGTGGTGACCCCCAATTATGAAATGCTGGTCCCTGTGGCTTTCTCCTTATTGGTCCATAAGAGCTTGTGAATGCTTGGAAGAGGAAGACTTGGGATGAGTCCAACCAAAGATGGCCAAGATTCAGGACTGACTCAAGACTTCCCAGCACCTGAAGTGGCACCAGCAAATGCTTCCCTCTTACCTGATAAAGTGCCAGTAAGGAAGACGACCAGTGGCACATTGGTAAATGTTGAAGTGTAGCAGCTTGTCTTGGCACTTCCTGGAGCCACAGATTCAGTAGGTCATCTGCATAGGATTGTAGCCATGGTGATCTACATACTGTCTCTCACACTCAGTTTGCCTTCTGTTGAATCTGACCTTTCTTCTTGGTTAAAGTCCTTTGGAAAAAAACTGAAGAGCAGCATCTGAGTGCTGTGGGCAGCACCACTCTTGCTGTGCGGGGGGGGGGGGGTTCTCCCTCCCAATTCCTCTTCATTGCACCCCAAAGAGTATGTTGAGGAGGATAGCACCACCTCTCACATTGTCCCAGAATGTGACCCTGGCTCCCTCATATTGCCAGTGACTCCTTGAGCTAGCTGAGTCAACCACATTGTCCTTGTCTCCCCCTAGCCAAGAGAATCCTCCCAGCAATGGCACAGTGGTGTGCTATGGATGCTCCACATGTGTGCCGCAAGAATTCAGTGCACAGCAGCTGAAAATAGCTGAAAAATCCTTCTGGGTTCTGCAGCTTTGGGTTTGGGGCAACTGTCTGCAGTAACAAATTGTCTGTCCCTCTTCCGCTGCTGGCCCTGTGTCTGGGAGAAACAGGAAGTGACATCACAAGCAGCGAAGACCATAGAGAAGACCATAGAGATCAGTGTCCTTTGAGAAGAAAAAGATTTAAAACCACTGTTTTGGAAGGAGTTCAGTTTTACATTCTCCTCCCACCCAAATATTGGGGCAATTCTCTTGCCTGACCTGCCTTGCACTCGATTTTCTTCCCTTTTGTATCCACATGCTCCAAAGCGCTCCTTAGATGCTTCTTAGCAAAACACAGTTGCCTTCAGGGGGCTGCATCTGTGCCTCATCACCCCCCCCCTCACAGCCCTTCTCACTGTGTGGCCAGGAAAAGACTTGCAGAATGTCTCATCAGCAGGCAGGTCCATGTTTCTTTTGCTCTGGGCTCCCTTGCCTACATCTCCAGTGAGACCAGAAGCTTCCATGTGTCATGTGTGTGACAACATGAGAGTTGAGAAATCCCCAATATAGTTGGCCCATTCTGCAGGAGCAGGTGAGAGGATCTCATTTCCATACCTATTGATGGGAATTGCTTGTCGCTTCTCCAGAATGTGATGCCAACTTCCTTGTAAGCAGGCCTTGCATTTCAGGAGGTAGGCGAGGTCTCATGGCATGGCTGGTGGAAGGGCAAAACCAAGGCAAACAAACAGCCAGGAGAGACAGAGAAGGTTTGGCTGTTGCATTTTTTGGCTCACTTTAATGCCAAGACTTCCTTTATATTAAACTAGTAGTTCCCAAACTGTGGGTGAAGCACTGAAAATATGGGACGAAGGGACGCTGGAAAGGGGGAGGGCTGTGTGGTTGTTCTGCTTGTATCCAGGTTGTAAAGAGGATTTTTTTTTCCTTTCTGACTCACTTTGCTATTGGAAAATGGCTGAGAAACAACCCAACGTATTGCTGCATTCTCAGGAAAGCAGCAGGCTCTGGCGTCACAATGACGGCACTTCAGGCCATGACATCACTTCCAGGCTAATGACATCACTTCCAGTGGGTCATGGAATTATCCTTCTAAAAAGTGGGTCCCAGTTCTAAAAAGGTTTGAGAAGCACTGCTTGTAAACTGTTGCTTATGTCTTATTTTCTAAAGAAATTTCTACCCCTCCACGAACCTTCCAAAGCAGCATAAATGAAAAAATAAAATAATAAAAAAGATTATGAGACAAAGAACATGAAAACATAATGCACTATAAAGAATTTCAGACTGAAATAGAACAACTTTGGCAGAGAAGGGTGAGGATCATGCCAATAGTAGTGGGTGCTTTAGGAGCCATATCCAAGACGTTGAAAAACACCTGCCCACTCTAGTTGCCAATTACATAACCTCAGATGAGCGGCAAACTGCGCATCAGCTGTGGGACATAAGCATGCACCTGTTTGATTCTTGGAGCCAAGGTGAAATTTTGCAACATTTCAAAATCCGCTGCAGTGTTTGAACGTTGGCTGTTGATGGTAAAATGTGATCTCGGACTTTGCCACTGGAATTCTGGGGTTTGTGAAATATGAATATGGATCGTGATAATTTGGAACCCCCAACACTAAAATATAATGCCTGCTGTAATGGGCAAGAGCAAAGAGGTAGTTGGTGGGGTAAATTAGCTTGTGTTCTCAGGCCAAGGATAGCCAGCTAAGTTGCAGGAGAGAATTGAGAACAATGGACAAGGGAAAGAAAAGGGGGGGGGCTGTGCACATTTCTAAGCTGATACAGAGAAGAAACAAAACCTAAGTTCCCAGGAACCAGATATAATACAGTTTTAACCTTGGAGGAGACTAGCATTGAGTCGGCGTAACACCTACTTCTTTTTTGGCCCCCATTTGCATGCACATTAGTCGTGGGTAAAAGTACGTACAAAGGTAGGGAGAACGTGTCAAAGAGATATGTAGAGGGAAGTCTGAAGTATACGGCTGAGTTGTTGACTGGATAAGCTGTAACCAATAGGTGCAAAATACTGGACCACTCCTACTGAGTATAAAAAGGTCACCCCCCCCCCATTGTACGAGCTTGTGGCTTGCAGCTTGTTTGGTTTGGTTTTTTGCTTGCCACCCATATTTGCAAATATGGAAATAAATCTTTCTATTGAACCATGAACTGGGAGCCAAATTTTATACCTAACTGGTTGAAATTGATGTCAGCATCCCAGATCAGGATATTTTGATTCGGATGAAATGCATGATAAGCGTTACCAATTTCCATAGCAGGCCAGTCGTCAGATATTGTCCAGCAGATGTTGCTACCGGAGTAACAGCTGTCAGGTATAGTCAAATATCTGCCACATGTTGCCACATGTTGACAGCCGCTTCGTGGAAGCTGCCAGGTGCTGTCACATGCTCCTTCAAAATCTTGAAATGTCAAATGACCAATTGGAGTTCTCGGCATCGGGCAAGTAGCCAAATCCTTGCATCAGACAAATCCTTGCATACCCAGTAGTGTCAGCCTACCGGTACGCTGGGCGTGTCTTCCGGGTGAGCGGCAGCTCGATCGCTGCGTTCTGTTGCATAACGGCGAAAGCCCGCCCACCGTTACGCAACAGAACGCAGCGATCGCGCTGCCACTCACCCGGAAGACACGCCCAGCGTACCGGTAGGCTGACACTACTGTGCATACCCCCAAAATACCCTCACAAGGAGCATCTAAAACAAAGTCACTTGCTCACTGTTCATGTCTACAGGGATATGAAGATAGTGTACCCCCAGTATCCGGCATGGATACCGGAGGAAAGCCGCTTCTGGTTTGCTCGTCAAACTGGAAGTGGCTTTTTCAGCCAAGGCTGCCTGTGAGAGAGGAGTTGTGCTGGCCAGCTGTCTCTTGGTGAGAGCAAGAGGCCGTGTATCAGCCATTGGGAAGGCATTGTGAGGCCAGAAAGACAGACTGGACTTGAAAGTGTCATCTGAATGTAGATAGTTCTTGTAAGATTAGAACTCTTTGTGATTGTAAAAACCCTCGGGTTTAGAAATGCCTGCCATGTAAACCGCCTTGAATTAAAGTCAAAATGACCAAGAAAGGCGGTATATAAATACTAAATATTATTCTTATTCTTATTCTTATTATTGAGGCCTCCAGGAGGCCTTCTGAGGCCCACAGAGGCCCATGGAGCCCCCCACAGTTCTCAGAAAGCCACTTCCTGCTTGTCGTACCTGAAATGGCCGCGGATTTGTGTATCCGTGTTTTCGCGTATCCACAGAGTGTCCTGGAATGGATCCCTTGTGGATAGGAAGGGCGTATATATGAATTCACTCTTGAGGGCAGCTTTGTAAGGAGGGCAAGCTCTAGCCCACAAAAGCAAGATCATGCGGAAAAAATGGCACAAAGAAGTGGGTCACTGACAATTGTACTCCGCATATCCTATTCAGAGTGTTGCACAAGCTCCAAGCTAGGTCTGGATTTCCATTTGTATTTCTGTGAAGCGGAACAGATGGCAAAGGGTGGATTCTTCCTCACTAGAGATCTTCAAGCAGAGGCTTGACAGGCACCTGCTGGTGATACACTAGGGGGATTTCCTGCTACAGGCAGGGGGTTGGACTAGATGGCCTTCTGGGTCCCCCCCAACTCCATGGTTCTACGTATGTGTTCCCACCAAGGTAGCTTGCTTTATCTGTTTTTCACCTTGCTTGCTGACTGAATTTGCAG
Source organism: Lerista edwardsae (assembly GCA_029204185.1). Classification (NCBI taxonomy): domain Eukaryota; kingdom Metazoa; phylum Chordata; class Lepidosauria; order Squamata; family Scincidae; genus Lerista; species Lerista edwardsae. The sequence continues at coordinate 347,391 of JAJKFI010000023.1, forward strand.
AGGACAGGCTGCCATGCAGTAGGTAGGGCAAGACAGGCGGCTGGCAGCCTCCATTTTATTTATTTTCTCTTTCTGAGGCTTTTTGGCCACTTTTCCACCTGGGAAGGCTGTGAAATTGCCTTGCATTAAGGGGAGGGGACTGCACAGAACTCACAGTTAGAACAAAGAAGACACAGAAAAGCAAAAAGTTGTTTTCCAGAACCATCCATGTTTTCAGAGGACACAGAACTAGCAGCAGCAGCAGCAGCAATAATGTAGGCAAACAGCTTAAATTGAGACCCAAATCCCAGATAAATTGGTCTTGGTGACCCATCAGAAAACCTGCAGAGTCCTGGTTTTGTGAGAATCTGGGGCATCCCCGCATCAGATCTTGTGGGGGAGCAGATTCACATGGGAGGAGACGGTTTTTGGATGCCTGTGGTGAGTCCCATGGTCTGTGCTCAAATGATTCACGGTGATTTCTTTCCACCAGGGACCCATGACTCTGGTGCATATCCTTATGCACCAGAAATGCACAGTTCGTCTTCACTAACCATCACATTCAACTATCGGCCTGCCCTGTCCTACCCCCGCTCTCATTTGCCGAGGCAGACACAGGAAGTGAGGCAGACAGTCCCTCCTCCCACTCATCCCCACATCTCCCCAAAGACCTGGCAAGACAGGTTGGGGATGAGGTAACTGGCAATCGCTTTTGCTGGCCAATCAGACAAAGAAGATCAGCTGGGGTGAGTCGATGGAGGGCCAAACCCACGCAAGTGCTTGGAAGTCACATGGCCACAGTTCAACCCCAGCCCGAAACTCTGAAAGGTGCTTTGTTTGCCTGGAAGTCGTCCCACTCCCACGCCCCCGCTTGGTGATCTATCTCAGAAATCCAGTTTGGCTTCCATAGATGTTTGCGGTTCAATGTCTAACAGCCGAACCCTGGCAAAAAGTGGAGGCCGAGACAATGGATGTTCAACAGGAAACGTATCGATCAAGTTAAAGTTTTTAAATATTTGGGTTTAAACATCTCTTATAATCTGTCATGGTCTACTCATTGAAATCTTGTGTGGCTTATGTCTCTTCTCAAGCGATTTGTGGTTTTAATTTTAACAAAGGTGGGTCCTATATTCCAGTGGCTTTAAAAAATTTTTCGGCCAAATGTATTCCACAAATGCTTTATGGAATACCGCTTTGGATCCAAGCCCTAAATCAAGATATAGAAAAAGTTCAAGCCTCCTTCCTTAGGAGGATTTTTGGACTCCCCAAATGTATTGCATACGCTGTGTTGCGTTTAGAGGCAGGCCAATGGATGTTGGAACCGTTGGCTTGGATACAAACTTCTAAATACTGGCTAAAGGTGTTTTATACTGCAGAGTAGAATAGCCTACTTTACCATCTTATGGCAGATTCGCACTCCTCGGCGGGGATATGGATCTCCAAATTAGAAAAGATGGGATTAAATCCTGAGATGATCAGTTCCGTTCACTTGTCGGAGGCCTTTAGAACTATAAAAGGCAGGATTCTCGATATTTACGACCAAAACTTGCTAGCTTCGGCTAGCAATTTTTGTTCCCCTCTATTCCACCAAATTCCTGCCAATTGTGGTCAAGTTCCATCTTATTTGTTCATATTGGACAATCCTGCGCTTAGGCAAGCAATGACACTTGCCAGATGTAATGTAATTCCGTCAGAAGTATTATGGGGAAGATACAAGGGCATAGCTTATTTAGAGAGATATTGCCCTTGCACTTCGAACGAGGTTGAATCCATAGAACATCTATTTTTTTATTGCACAACACATCGTATGAGTAGAGAACGTTATTTAATTCCCCTTATGCAAGCAGCCGGTCTTACTATGACTTCCTCAGGTATGAAATTATTATTCTCATTTATAGAAAAAGACCCGGCATATATCACTCAACTAGCTATGTTTATTATGCAAATTGTCAAAGTCAACTCTCTTCGGCATAACAAGGGGTTAGTCAGTACAGTCTTGAAGTAGAACTTTTTAGAAAATTTTTTTGTAAAGTATATAAGGGATTTTTCCTTCGATATTTTATTGTGGTATTTATTTTATATGTATGTCAAATGCATGATTCTTGGTTGTTGTTGATGCCAATAAAGGTTTAATAATAATAATAATAATAATAATAATAATAATAATAATAATAAAACAGCCAAACCCTAACGAAACTGCAGAGGTCCCAATGCAGAGTGTTGGCTGCTAGAGGTGTCCTCAGGGGGAGGGGGCATGGGGAAGGGTCAGCTCCTGCAATTGCAGTGGGTCAACCTGGTCCTGTGCAAGCGATAGCCCTGCCACAAGTCTGAATTGATCCATGAAGGGGGGTCTGCCCAGCGGCGTCATGCAGCCGGAACGCTGGGCGGGAGGAACGGGTGAGCAGCAGCCCGCCCGTTGCGTACCGCTCCGTTTCACCGTCTTCCCCGCCCCTGCGGGGAAGGGAAGAAGACGGGGAAGGGAAGGGAAGAAGACGCGGGGGCGGGGAAGACGGTGAAACGGAGTGGTACGCAACGGGCGGGCTGCTGCTCACCCATTCCTCCCGCCCAGCGTTCCGGCTGCATGACGCCGCTGGGTCCGCCCCAAGAAAGGGTTTAGGACAGTGATGGTGGACGCTTTGGGTGTTCAGTAGGTTACATGAGTTACATTGTGCTTAATGAAGTTAAACCCCAACCTCAGTCTGGCATCTTCCTTGGGGGTGGTGCAAGGGTAATAGTCTACTTTAAAATGCCAGATGCAGGGGACACAGCAGAACACAAGTATCTGGTTGTCTCCTGTGCTCCCTGAGGCGTCTGTTGGGCCACTGTGAGATACAGGAAGCTGGACTAGATGGGCCTTTGGCCTAATCCAGCAAGGCTTTTTCTTATGTTCTTATATGCTTAAAAGAGAAACAATTGGTTTCGTAGTCATTTATTTAAAACAACAACAACAACACAGTTCCAGTCATGTCTGGTGCTGTATATTATATGAAGAAATGCCAAATAATTGCACACATGAAATACGAGTAAGGGCGCAATCCAAGGGGCCTGTTGGGCCAGCGTATGTGCCTTGCGTCAGCCCAAGGCTATCACAAACGCACCGTACAGATCCTGTGCCAGCCGGAGAGACACTGGGCTGACACAAGCACTCGCATCGACCCAAGCATGCCTGTGGAGTCCGCAGGTAAGACGCTCCTGTGCTGGCCAAGTTTGGGGGAGGCAGGGGCAGGGTGTTCCGGTGGGCGGGATAGACAGGCACAGGGGTGGCACTCGGATGCGGCAGTTAGGCCGCACCCAACCCCCCGACCCTGAGCCACCGCAGCCTGAAATTTTACGGACACAGATCTGAGAAGCCCTATTGAGCTGCCTGTGACTTTACACAGGGCAAGAGGACATTCATCCTCTTGCGCCGCGCTAAGCTACGGCTGCTGCTGCCTAACCTGGTTAAGCTGCAGTGTAGGCCAGCCGGCCAGCCTGCACCTGCCCAAGTTAGGATTGTGCTCTAAAACAAACTAAGAGCACAGTCCTAACCTAGAGTTAGGCCAGCATTAGTTAGGCCAGCAAAGTTTGGCCTGCACAAGGGACAACGTAAAGCGCCTTTGGACCACTCTCGGAGTCAGGGAGGATGGTGCACATCTGTGCGGTGGCCTCTCTGACTCGGAGAGTGGTACAAACATACTTTTTTGTTGTTGTTCAGTTGCTAAGTCGTGTCCGACTCTTCGTGACCCCCTGGACCACAGCACACCAGGCCTCACTAGCTTCCAGAGTTCACCCAATTTCATGTTCATTGCTTTGGTGACACTATCTAACCATCCCATCCTCTGCCGCCCCCTTCTCCTTTTGCCTTCCATCTTTCCCACCATGAGAGTCTTTTCTAAAAAGTCCTCCCTTCTCATGAGGTGGCCAAAATCTTTGAGCTTCAGCTTCAGGATTTGTCCTTCCAGGGAGCAATCAGGCGTGACTTCCTGTAGGATTGACTGATTGGATCTCCTTGCAATCCAGGGGACTCTCAAGAGTCTTCTCCAACACCATCATTCAAAAGCATCTATTCTTTGGCGCTCTGCCTTCCTTATGGTCCAGGTCTCACAGCCATACATGACTACTGGGAAAACCATAGCTTTGACTAGGTGAACCTTTGTTGGCAGGGTGATGTCTCAGCTTTGCTGAGCTTCAAGCCAATTTTTGCACTTTCCTCTTTCACCCTTATCGGAAGGTTCTTTAGGTCTTCCTCACTTTCCGCCATTAGAGTGGTATCGTCTGCATATCTGAGGTTGTTATTTCTCCCAGCAACTTTGATTCCAACTTGTGAATCATCCAGCCTGCCTCATAATGTACTCTGCATATAAGTTAAATAAGCAGGGTGACAGTATACAGCCTTGTCGCATCCTTTTCTAATTTGAAACCAATCCATTGTTCTATGTCCAGTTCTAACTGTTGCTTCCTGGCCTGCATACAGGTTTCTCAGAAGACAGATAAGGTGGTCTGGTACTCCCATCTCTTCAAGAACTTGCCACAGTTTGTTGCGATCCACACAATCAAAGGCTTTAGCATAGTCAATGAAGCAGAAGCTTTTCTGGAACTCTCTTGCTTTCTCCATGATCCAGCAAATGTTGGCAATTTGATCTCTAGTTCCTCTGCCTCTTCGGAAACCAGCTTGTACTTCTGCTAGTTCTTGATTCACATGATGCCTAACATTTACATGATGCCTTTTGCCGGCCAACCTTTGCTGGCCTAACTGGGCCAGTCTAACTCCAGATTAGGATTGCGCCCTAAGTGTTGGTGAACACATGGCATGTCACTTTTGACATGCATGTCATAGGTTCACCATCACTGGGTTAGGATATGGTGCACATTGGTGCCACCGACCCCGCCTCCTTCTGGGCTCCATCTGCCCACCCCTGCTCAATCTCCTCCTGATTAAAAGGGACTGCCCCACAGTCCCCAAAGTGCATGTAAGACTCCCTGCAGGTGGGAGCCATGGAAAGTGAAGTTTCCCATTGCAAGGGGAGCGTCCTTCTGCTTTACGGGCGTTGATTCCCTTGCAGACCTTCAAAGGAACGTGCACCACAGACTTCCCCTGTATGCGGGGAGAAAAGGGCTATCCTTCCTCAACCCTGTTCTCAACCCATTTGGAGAGCCCAACAAGAAGGATTTTGCAGGAAAGGTTCTCTGTCCATCCCCTTTATTGCAAGCCAGGGACCATGCGCCGAAGGAATCTGATGCCGTGGATGGCTGCCCTGCTCATTTCCCGCTGCTTAAAAAGAGCTAAAAGTATGCAAAACGAGTCCCCGATGGAACGTTTCTTATGTAAGCAATTACGAGCGTTTCCTCGCAGGCATGATTTGATTGTGTGGTTTGGCCTTTGGCGACGAGAGGATGTACCTTCAAACGCCTCCTGGCTTCAAAGCGGCAAGACTGATGGTCCTCAAAGACACTGAGTTCCAAACGGCTTGCGTAAGAGCAGGGCTTTCACTCTACCCCAGACACGACACTTTCCTTCTTTGCTTGTTCAGTACATGCATGAAGTTAAATCAGTGGTGTCATTCAAATGATTTAGGAACAGGAACTCACTTCTGAGTTCAAATGTTGAAGAAAAAAAAAACCCGGAAGCAGCCACGGAGCCCGTTAGGATCCGGAACGCCCGTTCTGGTCCGTTCCCTCTGAATGACATCACTGAGTTAAATCGAGTCGGCCCATTGGTCCGTCTCGCCCAGTAGTATTCCATCAGGCTCCCACTGACTGGGAGGCAGCCCAATCCTATTCGAAATTCCACTGTGTGGATGCCGTAGGGCCGGAGTGGCTTGTGCTGTATCCCACCAGGGGAATTTGGCAGTCTGGAGGGTCTCCCCAAGGTAAGGAGAGGGAGCATTTCTGCCCTTGCCCCAGGGAAAGTCCCAGCTGTGCCTGCTAATTCACCAGAGCAAGTCCAAGTGGATTTGTGTCAGCAGATCAGACCTGGGAAAACGGATAGGATATGGCCTGCACCAGCGCCGCTGTTCCCGGCCCCTCCCAGACCCGATCCGCCCGCCCTCCCCGCCCTCCCCCCACCCCTGTGCTGTCTGGTGCCGAACCTACCAGGTCTGGCGCATGCTGGATCCTGCACTGGTGCCAGGGCTGGTGCAGGTCTTCCCTCTGGAGCTATTAACTCAGACAATGTTGCAACATGCTTTGTGGCACATCTGCAACAGTCTGCACTGGCAGAGCTCTCACTCTGCCACTGCAGAAGCACAATATGCTCTCCTGGGTGCCAGACCAGGTTTTTTTTCTCGAGCCCAATCTGGAGATGCAAAAATTGAACCTGGGACTTTCTACACACTGAGCCGTACCACTGAACTGTGGAAAGTCATGATGAACGCATGAAGCTCCCCCACACAAGCAGACGACTGGTCCATCTCAGTGGCATAGCTAAGGGAGTGCAGGGTTAGCAATTGCAAGCTTTAGGGGGGCAACAAGCTGAGCCTGACAAAGTGGTGGCCAAAGTGGTGAAAAGGTTGGTCATTATGAATAGAATCGTAGAGTTGGAAGGGACCTACAAGGTCATCTAGTCCAACCCCCTGCCTGTGGCAGGAAATCCCCCTAGAGCATCTCCAGCAGGTGCCTGTTGAGTCTCTGCTTGAAGGTCTCTAGTGAGGAAAAATCCACCACCTCCCTTGGCAATTCGTTGCACTGCCGAACTTCGTTTACTGCCAGGAATTTCTTCCTGATGTCCAGCCGGAATCTCCTCTCTTGCAGTGTGTACCCATTGGACCCAGTTCTACTGTCAGAGGCAGATGAGAACAGATTTGTCCCTTCTTCCTTATGACAGCCCTTCAGATATTTGAAGAGTGCTATCATATCCCCTCTCAGTCTTCTCTTCTCCAAGCTCAACATACCCAGTTCCCTCAACCTTTCCTCACAGGACTTGTTTTCCAGACCCCTGATCATCTCCGTAGCTCTTCTCTGAACCTGCTCCAATTTTGCTGCATCTTTCTTGAACTGAGGTGCCCAGATTGGGCATGCAAGTCAAATACTCCATCACTGGGTTTGCAAAGGGGTGCCAGCACAAAATTGCTGAGAAAGGAGAAGTCTTTTGGCACTGCCAAATGTGTTTTTGAAAAGTGACAAGTAGTTTTACTGTAGATTAAATTTCACACACTGTATGAATGAAGGAAGGTGGGTGAAAGACTGAGGGTGCTAGCCCAACCTGAAGTTAGGCTGGCACAGTTAGGCCAGCAAAGTTTGGCTGGCACCAGGGCCACCGTAAAGTGTGTTTGGATCACTTTCGGAGTCAGGGAGCGTGGCGCACGTCTGTGGGATGGGGCTGGTGGGACACTTTATTACACCCTTGTAATAGCCAAACTTTGCTGGCCTAACTGTGTTGGCCTAACTCCACATTAGGATTGTGCCCTGAGGATATTCCTGAAAGACAAGGGCAATTGTGTTCATTTTCCGGATTTGTAAAGCAGAAGTAATCCCCGTTCAATTCTCGTGCAGCTTTTGTTATTGCAAGATTCACAGCTGCCAAGGTTATACTTCGGCATGTCTATGTGCTTTTCTCTGTGACCTTTTTGCAGTTGCACCTTTGTATTTTTAGGTTTTAATGTTATTCTTTGCAGTTTCCCCCCCCCATAATGTCCTATCTCTGCCTATCAATGCACACACACAAGACATAGGGGGGGCAGCGGGCCAGGTGCAGGGCCCGAGATGGGTTAGCACCAGCGTCGGCATTCAGCCGGTACGCTGGGCAGGAGGAACGGGTGAGCGGCAGCCCGCGGGGGCGGGGAAGACGGCGAAACAAACCGGGATGCTACAGGCAAGCTGCCGCTCACCCGTTCCTCCCGCCCAGCGTACTGGCTGAATGCCGACGCTGGTTAACACCCCTTCACTTTTTAAGCGCACATGTGGACGGCTTCCTATTCTACCAGAGTGGTATTACATCCATCATGCATTTTATTTATATCTTTTCAGATTCTGCAGACCTTGGCTATGAATCTGGGGCCAGGGAAAACAATGTTCCTGTTGGCCCTGCCAGTTCCTAACAGTTCCTAAGCCCTGCCTTGCTCAAGGTTACTGTTTTGCTGTTGAATCAACAGATCCCCCCCAAAAAGTGAAATACCCTATTCTTACAAAACAAACAGCCCTGAGTACTTTTACCAACGTTACCATTTGTTTTCCAAAAGCCCATCAATGGGCGTCCTCTATTTGCACAGCTCTCTGTCCAGTGATGTCATCCAGCAGGAACGCGCCGGAACGGCCGTTCCTGAACCTAATTAGGGCTGGCCCCGCCCACTCGCCGCCATTCGTCGCCGGCTCCATGAAGGACGCGGCACAGAAGGTGGCAGAACCAAAGGAATGGTGGTGAAACCAGAGGGATGGGCTGCGGAGCGCGGCCGGGCCGCTTTGAATGGTCCCGACACATGCCAGTCAAAGGTGAGTCCCGGTCACCGTTCTGGTTCTTGGATCCGTTAGATCCCACCACTGGCTCTGTCTTGTCTTCCCTCTGTGAGACTGAACACGTCTCCCCATTTTCACATTTCTGCGACGTGCCGTGCTTCGAGGAGGTGAGCTTCAGGACCTCCATGCCTTTGCTTCCACTTGTTTCCCCAACAGAGAGCGGCTCTCTGTCATTCCTTTGTCCTCCCACCTTCGTCCTCTTATCGTGTGTGTGTGAGCTGCTGTCTCCGTCTTTTCAGAGCCAGGATGTTATTCGGGCATCGGGATGTAGCTGACCAGCCCACCTTCTTCTTGTTTATAGGCAATATCCTCAGTATTTGTCAACAGGAACACTGAAGGACATTTGTTTCCTTCTGCAGTGGACGTGCCTTATCGCAAAAATATACTGGAAATATATTCTGAATGCTATAAATAACGTTGGAGGCCTAGCTCTGATCTGACCTTACCACGAGCAAAGTAAGAACATGAGAATATAAGAAGAGCCCTGCTGGGTCAAGCCAAAGGCCCTTCGGCTTTCTGTATCTCACAAAGACCCACCAGGTGCCTCTAGGAGCACACTAGACCACAGAGACTTACATCCTTCTGCCACTCCCTTGCACCTGGCATTCTGAGATAGTTTACTTCTAAAAGCAGGAGGTTGCATGTACCCATTATGGCTTTTAGCCTGTGGAAGACTTTTCCTCCGTACATCTATCCAATCCCTCTTATAAAAGCATAGGTGCCATTACCACATCCGGTGGCAAGGAGTTCCACAGACTAATAACATACTGGGTAAATAAATACTGTTCTTTTGGAGGGAGGCATGCCCTCTCAGCCTGGAACAGTACTTGGTTTCATATTTTTATTCTCTCTTCACGGCACTCCCATGCTTTTCTGCTTGCTTCTCTTGTTCTGTCTCTCAGTGCTCTCCTGAAGGTAGCCCTCTGAGCTGTGTCCTCCCTTACTCTCCTGCTACCATCCCATCGTGCTTTGTCACAGTCAGCCGTATCAGTAAGAATACTGATGAGAAGGCCGGGAGATTACTCAAAGGCTGACGTATTTCTCCTGAACTGCACTGAATCTGCATCTACCCAGCTGGGGAGGCACTCAAAGAGGGAACTGGCCATTTTGCCCAATGGGTTCCCCTTCCTGGCAAAGGGCAGGGTGTTTCTTGTGTAAGCGGCCATGTACAAGGAAAGAGGAAGAGGGGGTGGACTACCTGCGGTTCATGCGGATGGCTGTTATATTTAGCACTCCCATGACTAACTGCGGTTTGTTAATGCAATTTTTTTTTCAGAATTTTGAAAAAAGAAACCACACAAATAAACAGTTGTGCCCCCCTCCCTCACAACAAGGGAAGATTGGGAAACCTTCTTCAAAAGGCAGCACAATTTGTCACTGATCTAGGAGAAAGGCGATCCAGATTTGCTTGGTGATCTTGGATTAGCCCAGTGGGTCCCAAACACACCTGGGGCACAATGCCCATGATTTTGTTGTTGTTTTTGATGATGATGATGATGATGATGATGATGATGATGATGATGATGATG
>JAJKFI010000023.1:370715-402435 GCA_029204185.1 Lerista edwardsae
GCAGGCAGGAAAGCGGCGGAACGCGGCGTGACGCAACGGGCGGACTGCCGCTCAAAGGTAAGTCCCGCCCAGCGTACCGGGTGAATAACGCCACTGATCCCCTGTATAATTTTGTACGTCTCAATCATGTCGCCGTGTCCCGTCCCGTCTCCCCGTCCCCCGCTGCCTTTTTTTTCAGATGGAAGAGTCCCAGACGCCGTAGCCTTTCCTTGTAAGCAAAGTGCCCCGGCCCAGTAATCATTCAGTCGCTCTCATCTGCACCCCTCTCTTTGGGTCCAGAGAGCCAGGAGTCCGTCAGGAACAACCCAGAATGGACAAAGAGCCCCACCAGGAGGCAGGAATGAAGCCAAAAGCTAGAGGGGGCAGCCTGGAAATCAGGAGTCACAGACAGACAGACAGGAACATGGCAGAGCCAAGAAGTCTTGCTTGCACAGACAAGCCAGACAGGATGTCCTTAAGTCGTCCTTCCTGTTCCAGAAGGATCGGGGGACCAGCCGGGGGGGGAGCTCAGTTGGCGCCCAGGCAGCGACAGAACTCTCTTCCCCCCTTCATCGTTTTTGTCCTCCATGCCAGTGGTTCCCAGACATTTTTGCACTGGTCCCACCCCCCCCTCCACCCCTCCCCTGTCCAGTTTCACACTCCCACACCCTACCCCAAGCCCCAAAATGCTCACTAGTGGTGGTGGTGAAACCAACCGCCGGACAACTCCACATCATCTCCTCTGGCACTGGGCCGGTGGTGGCGGTAAGCCCTTCCCGCGGGCACTAGAAATGCTCTCTGGCCCTTTTGCGACACCAGCTCTGGCAAGAAGGGCTTAGCACCTGCACTTAGGATTGCGCTCTTTGTGCTGCCCCCCCCAGGCTTTGGCTACCTGTCATTGATGGGCTTGGAAAAAGGCACACCAGAAGAAAGATGCTCAAACATGGATCTCCCTCTGTTGACACAAGCTTGCAAACTGCAGGAGCTGAGCTCTTTGCAGGGCAGTGAGCTGCTTTCCAATTTTTGAATAGTCTCCATGCTTGAGGCAATGAGTTACCTGATTTTTCCATCAGCCGTGTTTTCATTGGATGTTCTGCAGGACCCACCTGAAATCCGGCCAGGACCCACCAAGTGCATTCTGACCCACAGCAGTGTATGGACTTGCTGCTCCATGCAATGCAATCATCATAAAGGCAGGCAGTGCATACAGAACTGGTAGCTTTGAATACTAAAGGTTGTACAAGAACCTCTGTCAAGATCAGCACCAGTCCTTGACTCCAGTGGCACTTTCCTTTCCCGGGAACACATTTTTCTCAGAGCATTAGAGCCCTTTAATATTCAAAAGGTCAGAGCCAGGGTCTCATCTAGCTTCCTGGATGTGGTCCATCAGATGCCTCTGGGAGCACTTAAGACAACAAGGTGCCTGTATCCTTGCACCCGGTATTCAGAGATAGGCTACCTCCAAAATCCAAAGGTTGCATACAGCCATCATGGCTTGTGACTTGTGATGAACGTTTCCTCCATAAATCTGCCCAATCCCCCTTTGAAAAAACATTAAGGCTGGGTGCCTTTCCAAAATCTTGTGGCAAGGAGTTCCACAGATTAACTGCTTACAGAATAGCTATTTTGCAAGGCTATGGCCTGCCTGACTAGTTGTTATAGTTCAAATAATAGTTGCAGTAAGTAGTATATGGCTACAGTGATTGTATTGACTGTATAGACCTCTGCGATTGTATAGACCTCTGTGCCTGTCTGCAGATGAGGGCTCACATCCCTGTTCTCAATGTGCGTGCATGCGCGCGCACGCGCGCACGCACGCACACACACACACACACACACACACACTGTAAGTAAGGAAACGAGCATGTCAGAGAGATATTACAGAAAACTAATAGAGAGAAAACTAGCATGTCAGAGAGCATGTCAGAGAGATACGTTTTTCATGTGCAGGGCTTTTGCTCTTCAGATCTAAGTCCCACAGTCTCTCTTCCCCTTGACCCACATTTGATACCCGCCCTACTGTCATTTCCCTGTTTCCTGCCCACACACTTCAGTGCGTGCCAGTGTGTGATCTGCCTCCGACATTGAGCTGTCGCGGTGAGTAAAGTGGACATTCCCATCAAGGGCGTCCCAGGAGAAATGCTGGCCAGACCCCACCCAGGCTGTTCACCAAGTCCGGAGCAGGAGCTGGTCTGGCCACTCCTGCAAGCAAAGGTGAGACGGTGCGCCAAGAAAATCCCCCCTCCGCTGCTGGGCTCAGTCGCTCCGTCTCCTCTAACTGGAAGATTTCATCACTGACATCCTTCTCCATGCTTTTTATATACAGTACCTGTGGCTTAAATTAAGGCATGGGAAATCTGCCATTAAGTTATACGACAGGAAGGAAAGAGATGGTTAATCATCACCATCCCAGCCAAAGCACATTGGAAATGCGCGATGGGAAACTGACCTTGTCCCAGCCTGGGTCCCCACATTGACAGGTCTGCCGGCCATGCCTCCGACTACCCGCATGTTCAGGGGCTGTCTGTCACCAGCTCGATCCGTGTGCAATTGTAGGGATGTAGAGCCCTTGCAGACAAATGCTTAAGGGCCCAATCCCAAGGCACTTATCGCCGGCAGTACGTGTGTCCTGCATGCTAAAAGTGTCGCGAATGTGCAATAAAGCACGTCCGCAACACTGCACCGCTCATGCTTAGGTGGTGCTCAGTTAGTGCCTGGCCCCAACACAGGCAGACTGAAGACCACCAGTAAGCCTGTTTGGGACCGAGGGAGAGGTGGGGAAGAACTGGGGGGGGGGAGGAGCGGGCCCACGAGGGGGTGGAAACTGGCGGTGGCTTCCACAGCCAGTTCCAATGCCCCGCCTCAAACTGGGCAGGCTGACATGGTGAGTCAAGGAGCCCCATTGAGGGAAGGGCATGCCCTTTCCCTTCTCCCAAGAAGACCCCAGTAGCTGCCCAGCTGCCACTGGATGCAGTGGTAGCTGTTTGGCTACCTCTGTGCCTGCAGCTCAGTCCAGGCAGCTCAGGATTGGGCTGCACGACACTGAGATGGGCACCATGGCCAATTTCCTTCTACGGGTTTAATTTATGCATCGGGGGGGGGGGATTTATACAGACCTAATATCCAGGGCTGGCCCACCTAGTAGGTCAAATGAAACAGACACGTCTCTGCCTACTGGCCTCAACTGCCCCTCCATTCCATGTCTCGGAAAAGGGAGGAGAGAGGAGGGAAATGTGAAGGTGAGAGCGCTGAGCTAGAACATGGGAGATTTGCAGGATTAGAAGCTGGCACATCAATGGGTGGGTCAGCGGGCAGCCTTTGGCAAGCCGCTTTAGGGATCAGGAGCTCTTGGGATGGTCCTGCTAATATCCCAAGGACAGCCTGCATTCAAATGAATCTATCCAGCACACCAACATCTGTCTTTTGACAGGGCCTTTTAGGTGGTTGCCCCCCAGTTTGTGGAACTTCCTCCTTGGTGAATGTCAAATCGCCTCTTCTCTTCCTATATCAGAGGCTCTTAAAAAACATCCCCCCTCCCAAACTTTGAGGGATGATAGCAAGGGATGATAGCTCTATCTCTTTCCTCGGTTCTCAGTTTTCACAGTGGACTGTTCCATTTTGCTGCCGTTCTCATTTATGCTTAAAGGTAAAGGTTTCCCCACGACCGAATGGTCTAGTCGTGACCAACTGTAGGGGGCGGTGCTCATCTCTGCTTCAAAGCCGGTAGAGCCGACGTTTGTCAGAGGACAAGCTTCCATGGTCATGTGGCTGGCATGACTATACGCCATAGCGCACGGAACGCCGTTGCCTTCCCACCGAAGTGGTCCCTATTTATCTACTTGCATTTAGGTGCTTTCGAACTGCTAGGTTGGCAGGAACTGGGACAAGCAACGGGAGCTCACTCCGTCGCGCAGTCTTGAACTCCCAACCTTCCGGTCGGAAAGCCCAGCAGCAGCAGTTTAACCCACTGCGCCACCACGTCCCTTATTTATGCTTAGGGTTTCATATTTGATTTTTTTTTCAGTATTTCTGTTAATTGGAATTGTTAAAGAGACTTTTGGTGTGTGTCCCCCCCCCCAAGTCTATGGAATGAAATCTAAGTAATTGTAAACCACATTTAGGTATTTGGACATAAGGAGTTCAAAATGTTAAAAAATAAACACATGATTAAATAATATTGAAAAATCAAACTGCAGTGGTAGATCTACAATGCAGTGAAGGAATTACAAATAAATACTGAAGCAAAATAAATAGGCATCTTGTTAGTGAAGGATATCAGACTCTCTGTCCTGGCCTTCCCTGTTGGATGTCTGCCTGCATTATCAACTTGCCTCATGGAACAGAAGGGGCTGCAGTTTTCACATGGAAGCTTGGGATCGACAGATTGGCCCCTGATGGTATACAGTATGTCAGCAAGGATTTCCAAGTCCCAAGAATAGCAAACAACATGGTTATTTGCTTGGTGGTATTTGGTGGTAAATTTGGGGGCAAACAAAATTGGATGGTATTACCTAGCAGATGGAGGGCAAGTAAGAATATCAGAAGAGCCCCACTGGATCAGGCCAAAGAGGGCCCATCTAGTTCAACTTCCTGTACCTTTCAGTAGCCCACCAGATGCCTCAGGGAGCACATAAGACAAGAAGATACCTGTGTTCTGTTGCCACTCCCTTGCACCTGGCATTCAGAGACAGGCTCTGAAACTAGAGGCCATCAAGTAATTCTACAAATCCCACCTTCAGATGATAAAAGATCCAATTTTCAGCTATCTCCCTCCAATGGTCCTTTAACCACACCCCTACCCCATCTTTCCTCCAAAATTGCTCTGAGTGGTTCTCCCCCTCCCCCACCCCAAGATTATCCGCACAACGACCTTGAAATGTAGACCAAGAGGTAGGAAAGGCCCGGGATCCCCTAGTGAGATTTGTGCTCATGGGAATTTAAACCTGGATCTCCCCAGTCTGTCACTAATCTGTCACTCTAACCACTCCACAGCGCTGCCTTCTTCCCATGCCTCTAAGAGACTTTTGCCACCTGCTTCTTTCTCATCAGCCTGCCTGCCTGCCTGCCTGCCTGTTGCGTCAAGCGAGCCTGATTGCAAAATCTGGCATGCCTCTTTCTGCCTCTTTCGGGGTTTTTGTCAGTTTTCCCTAACCCAAGGAACAGAAAACTGCAGCAGAAGCATTTTGGGCTGTCAAAGAAAAAGTCGCTCTCTCACACACAGAAGGAGTCCCCTCCTGTCGCCCCCCCCCGGCCCGTCCTGCTTGAGCTGACGTCTCTCCTTCCTCCTTTTCTTCCCTTATATTAAAAGAATTCCGGCCTCTCATCAACCATCCCAGCAAAAGCCAAGGGGGTGGAGGCAGAGGTGAACGACATACCTAGACTCTCTCATCTGTCCTGCCCAAGTCCCAGATCTTGGGGAGAAGCAGGGGAGCTCCTAGCCGGTGGCTGCCTGTGTGGTTTTCCACCATGAGCTCCTGGTGGGTTCCTGGGATGTTCTAACCATTGCTGGGAAGTGGATGAGACTGGAGTCTCTCTCTCTCTCTCTCTCTCGCTCTCGCTCTCGCTCTCTCTCTCCCCCAGCCTCCCCCCCGGACAAGCCTGGGAACAGTTTTGACAGCTTCCAACTTCAGTTTCCCCCAAAGCAGGAGCAACACCTGCAGCGAGAGAAGCAGGGCAAAAAGTTCCTTCCAACATCCAAAGCCAGGCAGAAGCGCTTCTGTTTCTAAGCAGCGGGAGCAGCAGCAACAGAGCGGACAGACCCAGAGAGAGTGGAAGAGCCTTTTGGATTTTCGGAGAGCGACTCTGGAAAGAAATCCGCCTCTTGCCGGACTGCGCTGCCCTCCTCTCGCTTCCTCACGTTGCGCTCCCCACCCACCCAAAACAAACGAAAAACAAGCCCACCCTCCAGACAGGAAAGGATTTCGGAGGACTCCGGAGCAGGACAACATTTGGATCGCAGGGCAACACAAACACAAAGGAAAACTTTTTTCTTCCCCCAGTGCAACAAGTGAGGAAAAATCTGAACTCTTGGCTGTGCTTCTCACTCAGCCGGCCAGCCGGCACGCTTTGCAGCCTCATCATCGCCAAATAAAAGAGAAGAGCGTCGGTTTATAGTTTTGCATGCTGGATACGTCTCAGCCGCGCCAGAAAATGATTCTAGCCCTCCGGACTTTCCTGGTCCTGTACCTGCCCTGTGGATCTCTCTGGCAGCCAGGTAAGAACAGTTTCGCTGCCTTGCTTCCAGCGCCTGCCCTTGAGCCTCGTCTTCCAGATGGCTTCGTTTTCTTTTACTCAACTTCCTGGGTACCGGAGAGACTCCACTTTGGGGCATCCCTGCAGAGGCTTCTACTTTTTGTCATCTTCTGTGGACTGGAGTGAAACATCTGCAGGGAGTCGCTTTGCCCAGTGGACAACTCGGGCCTGGCCAGGGAAGGATGCTTTTCAGAGCTGAGCCCTGCCAAGATGTTGCGATGAGCAGGGAGGATTTGGATGTAAGGAACCGCTGGGTGGGATCGGCACGTCCCAAAACTCAACAGCCGCTTGCCTGTTGATCTTGGGAACGAGTCCTTGAAAATGTGGGCTTTGTTTTCAGCTCCTGGGTATTATGGTCTGGCTTCAAGGCGAGTCCACTGGGCCAAAACATACACTGTTGGGGAGACTGCTGGATGCATGCAGTGAACAAATATTTTGTGCATTTCTGCTTCTCTCTCTCTCTCTCTCAATCTCTCTTTCTCTTTCTCTTTTTCTCCTTGTTTCACCTGCGCTCCTTTTCTTCCTTGAGATGCAAACACCTGGCTTGCCCAGTTAACACATGCATGGATGTTCATTGCTGGATCAACTCCGCACCATCACTTTTTGCACTCCGCAACATCAGTCTACAGTTGCTTGATCACTCTCCAGAAATGACCCATTGGCACTTCTGGACTTTCCCCTCTTGATATTTATTTGCTCTGCCGTCCCCTGCCCTGTCCTGGCTTTCCGAAGCAGACTGTGGTCATCATCTGCCCGTCACAGTTTGTCTTTAGAAAAAAGGCCCAGCCCAAACTGACCCCACTTTCCAGCATCAGCTGCAGTGCAGCCCCGAGGGAAGGGGAGACTTTTTCTCTTACCTTGAGGAGTTCTCTAACTGCCCCCCCCCCCCACTGGCACTGCTGCATCGGCACTGGAAAGTTGGCCAGGATTGGGCTGGTAGACTGTTAAATGCAATGCTTCCTCTCTCAGTGGGGCTGTCTGTACTGATGACAGAACAGCTCTCAGAAGTGGTAGCCATGTGAACAGTCTGGGGAAGATGTTCACCCTCTCTAGAATTGCCACAGGCACCTCCTGCAATCCTCTGCACAGTTGAACACAATGGGGCTTAGTTCTGAGTAGATATGCATAGGATTGCGCCAGAGGCGGATCTACAGGGAGGGCAAAGCTCTAAGTGTTGCAAGGAGCCTTACCCTGTCATGTCAATCCCTCCTCTCCCTTGCTGCTGTAGCCAGTAAGCAACGCCAAGATGTTGCTTTTCCTTGTGAGGATTGGCTAAAACGGTGCAGGAGAGGAGTGATTTCCACTGCAAGGTAAGGCTCCTTGCAAAACTTAGAGCTTTGCCCTCCCTTAGATCTGCCTCTGGATTGCGCTGCATGTCTCTGTGTGTCTGCTTGCTGAGCTACTGTTTTACGAAAACTTCCAACTGTACTGTACTGCCGATGGGGAGCGCCGGGAAGACACCTTGGTGCAGGCATTGGCGTAGTTATGTTGTCTGTTGCCCAGGGCCAAAGAAGATTTTCGTAAGCCTGCTTCTCCAGGATGAAATCAAACTGAGAGTGCAATCCTAACCTGGAGTTAGGCTGGCACAGTTATAGTATGCCATCCTCCCTGATTCTGAGAGTGGTCCAAACACACTTGATGGTGTCTCTTGTGCTGGCCTAACTGTGCTGGCCTAACTCCAGGTTAGGATTGCGCCCTTAGTCTTGTATCTGATTACTTAGCCATAACAGATATTCCAACACATTCCAGTTTGTTTCATTGCATTTTCCTTTAAATTACCTTTCCAATGGTATATTTATATAACACGATGGTATCATTTGTACTTTCCAAAGTTTTCACAATTTTGGCCACTAGTGGCAAGCTCAGTTTGTTGCCCCCCCCCCCAGCTTGTTGTCTGGTGGAATTACACCGTCTACCCTCCCTTAGCTATGCCACTGTGTACAGCTCAACGCATGCCTCAGATTTAAACCTTTGTCAACTTTCTTTTTCCATATCCCTGTCGAACCAAACTGTGGCAGACACACACACGCCCATTTTTTAAAATTTTGATCATAACTTAGAGGCCTCAAAAGTTGGAAGTGGCCCAGGCTTCTGTGGACCTCTGTCTCCCACAAAAATTGTATTAGCTATTTATTATTTTTAATATTTATTATCTCATATTTAACTATTAGCTATTTAAAAAATCTATTAGCTGCTTGGGTGCTACAAAACCGTTATAGAACAGTTGTGATTGAGAGCGCAATCCTAAACTAGAGTTAGGCCGGCAGAAGCTAAGCCAGCAAAGTTTGGCCAGCACAAGGGCCACCATAAAGCGTGTTTGGACCACTCTCGGAGTCAGGGAGGATGGCTCATGACTGTGTGCTGGCCTCTCTTGACTCCGAGAGTAGTCCAAACATACTTTACGGTGTCCCTTGTGTTGGCCAGACTTTGCTTTATTTACCTCATATTTACCTCAGAATTTTACCTCGGAAATTTACCTCAGAATGCCAGATACAAGGGAGTGGCGTTTGGTCCACTCTCGGAGTCAGAGAGGCCAGCACGTAGACGTGCGCCATCCTCCCTGACTCCGAGAGTGGACCAAACATACTTTACGGCGTCCCCTGTGCCGGCCAAACTTTGCTGGCTTAGCTTATGCCGGCCTAACTCAGTTTAGGATTGCGCCCTGAAACATGTTCAGCCACATGCCCTTATCTTAGTAAGTGGCTGTGGCTGGGCGATGTCCAGAGAACAATGTTGAGAAAGAATGTTAAGAATGTTGAGGAAAACAATGAGAGCCAGGATGGTGCTGTGGTCTGGGAATTGGCCTAAGACCTGGGAGATCCAGGTTCAAATCCCTGCTGAGCCAAAACGCTTCCTGGGCGACCTGGGGCCAGTCACAGTCTCTCAGCCTCACCTACCTCACAGGGCTGTTGTGAGGCGAAAAGGAGGGGGGAACTATGTACACCACCCTGAGCTCCCTGGAGGAAGAGCAGGATAAAAGTATGGAAAATAAATAAAAATCAAAAAATGTGCTATTCAAGCATCCAGAGAGAGAGAGAGAGAGAGAGAGAGAGAGAGAGAGAGAGAGAGAGAAGGGAGATTTAGCTTCAAGCGACCTGTTGGATGCATTGGAAAAATCCTGTAAATTTTTAACATTCAGAAAATAAACAAAATAAGGTCCTTGTCTGATCAGGGACAATTGCAGAATAAATGCTGTTGCTCCTTATCAGTAGAGATGCTTGGAGAACAGGGGAGAAACTTCTTGAATCCAAAGTGTTGTGTCCTACAGGCCAGCCTCCCTCGCCAAACATTCCCTCTTCCTGGAAGTGATTTTTCCTCCCATGTCACATTTGGTTCCATCCTTGCCATCTTTGCCACTTCAAGTAGCTTCTGGTGTTCTGCAGAAATAGTGTCAGAAGCCGCAAGTGTCACAAGGGACTTGGGGTCTGCCTATTTGCAGGAGCATCTCGCTCTCAGGAGTTTGTGTCTTGTGATTGCTCCACTCATGGTGAAGTGCATCTGAAATGTGTGTGCTCCAGTGAGAAGGGCCACAAAGTGAGGCAATGTGGAATGTGCCTCAGTCGTCTTGTGGTTAAGCTTTTTGGCTTGGGGAAAAAGTGATAAAGGTGGGTGGGACACATAACTGAGATATAATGAAGCACAGTGTGGAGAGAGGATACTTTTTTTCTCATAATACTGGATTGAGGGAGGCATCCAATAAAGCTGGCAGGATAAAAAGAAGTCATTCATACAGTGCATAATTAGTCTCTGGAACTCATGGCCACAAGATGGGTGGTAGTCACTACCTTTGACAACGGGCAGGTCTGTCCTTGGCGACTAGTCATGACAGCTGCATGTTACCTTCAGGCTGAACAATTGTGTGCCTTTGAATGGTAGTTGCAGGGGAGCGCTGGTGGGAGAGAAGAGTGTCTTTCTCATCTACTTGTGGCCATCTTTGTGGCAGTTTGTGGGCCACTGCAAGACCCAGGATGAAGGAGAATGGGTGTATGGACGAACACTTGGGCTTATCCAGCAGGGCTTCTCTTGTCTTGTGTGTTTAGCCTGCATTTGTGAATCTGTCCCCTCTACAGGGGCGGAGGAAGGGTGTAGCAAGGGGTGGCGGGAGCCATGGGCGCTAGCAGTGACGAGGCGCCATTGCGCGGAAGAACCTGTGCGCTTTTTGGTCTGCCCGCCCTCCCTTGTTTCTGTTTCGCTCCGTTATGGAGCTGATAAGATTTGAGCTGTGTCTGGCTGCCTGTGAGAGGGGAGTTGTGTCGGGCCAGCTGTTTCTTGGTGAGAGCAAGAAGCCCTTTATCAGCTGGCAGGAAGGCACTCGTGCAGCTAGAAAGGAAGGCTGGACTTGCAGGTGTCATTTGAATGTAGCAGTTCTTGTGAGATTAGAACTTATTGTGATTGTAAAAACCCTTTGGGTTTAGAAACACCTGCCTATGTAAACCGCCTTGAATAATAAAGTCAAAAGAGCAATATAATGACCTAGAAAGGTGGTATATAAATACCAGGTATTATTATTATTATTATTATTATTATTATTATTATTATTATTATTATTCCGGGCTGCCCCAGGCGCGTTCGGGGCTTCGTCCGTGTCTGCCCGAATATAGAGATATTCCCCTTTGGCATTATCACAGCAACTGCAGTACTACTGCAGCTGGCAAAGGGACATTGTGGGAAGGATCCTTCCTTATACGTGGTGCCTGCCAGGGCATCCCTTTGTGACCTCTTCGGACATTATCCTGGAGGCACAACAGCAGACCTGGAAGTCACTCATGCGCCTACTGGTCAGATTTCCACTGTAGCACCTGATGCCATCCTTCGTAGTGTGGGAGTGCGGAAAAAATCAGCAACCCCTAGCCAGGATGTCTTTGCTACCAGGTTTCAACTCTGGCATTTGTTTTAACATCTGGACAAAGCCTTGGAACGTATGACGTGAAAACAGAGATCCCTGAGCAAGTGCAGAGAGCATTCCTCCCACCACTGAAACCAGCAAGAAAGCCAAGAGTTCTTGTTCATAAGGTTGTAGGGGGGCAAAGTTCCCATTAGACTCAGGAGTTTCTCCAGAGAGTTGTGGTTCCACCTGGCATTTTTTCTTTTCCAGACTTGAAGCACTGCCCTGAGCCAGTTCTCATTTTCTGTGATGGGCCATTTGTTCCAATCTTGCTGCCTCCCTGAATTCATGATTTGCACGGATGGGAGTCATTTTTGAACTCACTACAATATTGGCACCATTTGTGAAATTCAGACAGGTAAAAAGTCTCCTTCTGGAGAACACCCTTAACTGGGAACCGTGGTCCTCCTCCAAGGCGCCTCCAGAATCCCACTTGCTACTCACAAGCAAGGATCAGAGGCTCCAACTAGGCATTACTTAAACTCGTGCCCTGCAGCTGTGGGCTTGTTTTTCCTTGTCAAATAAGACACGTCCAAGCCCTGTTCAGTCACACATTTCCAAAGGCTCAAACGCAACTGCAGAATTGCAAGGTATCAATGATAGTTCTAGGACGATGTGCCACATAAAATGAGCTAGTTGTGCACCCATTTTAATCTGTTACAAAGGCAAATGCAAAGCCTATGTGGGCAGGAATGCCCACTGGCCTTACAGAGAGCTCTTCTCCCCTTTAGGGCCGTTCACACATTATGCTTTGCCCAGGTACAGCTGCCTGACCAAAATGCACATTCTTCTGTGAGCATCTGTTCCTGGGTTCACGTTTTACAGCTGCACAATCTATATACACTTTAGACAGATTGTCCCAGCATGAAGGAAAGAAAAGTGAGAGCCAGGATGGTGCAGTGGTTCGGGAGCTGGACAGACCAGGGAGACCCAGGTTCAGAGGCAGATCTAAGGGAGGGCAAAGCTCTAAGTGTTGCAAGAAGCCTTACCTTGCAGTGGAAATCACTCCTCTCCTGCACCGTTTTAGCCAATCCTCACAGGGAACAGCAACATCTTGGCGTTGCTTACTGGCTACAGCAGCAAGGGAGAGGAGGGATTTACATGACAGGGTAAGGCTACTTGCAACACTTAGAGCTTTGCCCTCCCTGTAAATCTGCCTCTGCCCAGGTTCAAGCCCCTGCTCGGCCATGGAGCTTCCTGGGCGAATTGGGCCTGCCAGTCTCTCGCTCAGCCTCGCCTATCTTTGCAGCGTTGTTGTCAGGGCAAAAGGAGGGGAGGAAGAAACGGTGTACACGACCCTGAGCTCCCTGGAGGAAGGGCACTCTCAAAACGTGGGGGAAGTAAATAATGAAATTAATGTGTGAATGACTGTGCCCAGGTACATAGATATACAGTACCTGGTACCAATGGTGTCATCTAAACGATTTAAGAACAGGTACTCACATTTGATTGGCATGTGTCGGGACCCGCCCACCGGAAGTGACGTCATAAGCCAGAAGTGAGGTCGTGGCAGGAAGTGACATGAAAAAAGCCCTTTTTGAGGCCTCAGACGATTTTAAACTGACCCAACAGTTGCAACAGTATTCCACAGCACCCCCAGAACATGTGAAGGAGGCCTGGCATCATGTTAAAACCCCAGAGCAACTCATTTTTCAGTGGCAAGGAAAGGAAAGGCTCCGCTCGCTGCCTGCCTGCCTGGCTGGCTCTGAGAACATGCAGGCAACTCAAACATGCAGGAAATTCAAACGTTGCAGAGGGCGGAGTCGACAAGTGGGCGGGTGAATGGGCGGGGCCAGCTGTAATCCTAGAAACCGGTACTCACATACCCCCGTGTACCCCCTGCATGACATCACTGCCTGGTACAGTTTGACATATGAACAACCCTCTGGATTGATTTGCCGAAAGAATGATGTCCTGCCTGCCTCCCAAGAGGGAAGTTAGGAGGACATACAAGGAGTTGAGAGAAACAACAACAACAACACCTTATCAGTACGAGACCACAATGACAAGCAATTAGACAAGGAGGCAGCAGGGAGCACAGCGCAGCCAAGAGATCAAAGAACGGGAATGATGGGCGGAAAAGCAGGTCTTCGACGTGAGCTGAAACGTCGGTACGGACTCTTGGGGTGGAATTTCACAAGACAGGGCGTTCACACAGTGGGAGAGATCATGGAGCTGGCCCTCTCTGGTGGCAGCCCCTCTCAGGGGACAGCCATTAAAACGGAATGTCAGGAGAGGCAAAAGGAAATATTTCTTGACCCAGCTTGTAATTAGTCTGTGCGACTGCCTGCCACCGGAGGTGGTAATGGTGCCTGGTCAGGATGCCTTTAAAAGGGGATTGGCCAGATTTCTAGAAGCAACGTCCATCACAGTGTAACCAAGCTATGATGGGTGTGTGCCACCTCCTGGTTTTAGAAGTAGGCTACCTCTGGATGCCAGGTGCCAGGGAGTGGCAACTGGCTGCAGGTGTCTTGTGGCCTGTGGTATCTTGTGCAGGTATCCTGTGTCCTGGTTGGCCACTTTGTGATACAGGAAGCTGGACTAGAGGGGCCTTTGGCCTGATCCATCAGCGCTTTTCTTATGCTCTTAAGGCTTCCACCCAATCATATTCCGTACGGTAGAGCCAGAGAGGAGGAGTTTCATCAGGCCCCTCATGTTCACTTCAATATTGGGAAAGGAATGCTTGCAAGGCCATTGGAACACACCACACCCTTGTTGTGTGTCCAGGCAGACGATGGCTGAACCGGAGCATAATGATTTAGGATAAATGGATCCCAAAAGACAGCAAATGTCTAGTTGCACAGATGTGTTTCGCCGTTCATCAAAGCAAGGAGCTGGGGCAGGGAAGGGGTTGGGTAGGGGGCATTCTGCTGATTTCCGGAAGGTTTGATCAAAAGCAAGAGGAAAGCCTATTGCACTTGCTGAAGGGGGGGCACATTTTTTGAAGAGGGGGGAGAGGCAGAACCTGTTCAGCCTAAAGTTGAACTGTGGCAGAGTTCACTTTGGTTTCCTTTGGAGACACAACTATTTCAAAAATGTTGTCGGCTTAATTGGCTGGGATTTTCCTCGATATGGTTCCAATTACGGTGCTTTTTCCTCTCCCCTTGAAAGCAAAACGGGGAGAATGCTGAACACCAGGCTGCCACTAGAGGGCACTTCCCCTGCTAGAAATATGAGACAGCCTGTTCGGCAGAGGAACGGATTGCCAAGGGAGATGGGAGATTCTCCCTCACTGGAGATCTTCAAGTGGAGGCTCGATAGGCACCTGCTGGAGATGCTCTGGGAGATAGGCAGGGTGTTGGACTAGACGGGTGCCTTCCAACACCATGAGTCTATTATTCCTCTCCATACACAAATACAACAATAGGTTCAGATTTATTAGTAAAACAGCAAAATACGGACGCCCCAATATTCCTGTTGAATTTACCCAACGTAAGTCACAGGCTAACACCAGTTATTCTTTCTTACCTCTACTTGCCACCATCTGCTGCAGATAAACCAGTACCTTCTCTGTCATTCCCGTGATAGAATCGTTCAACAGATATTGTATTTTAGTAGCATCCAGGCGCGTATCTTACCTGTGGCCCAGGATGGTGCGAGCCATGGGGCACCGGGCAGCGGCAGGGTGCCATTGTGCGCGGTCCGGGGGAGACCGCGCGGTTTTCAGCCCTCCCACCCACCCACACTTCCCTCACGCTCGGAAATGGAGCATTTCCGGGGTAAGGGAGGCTTGTCTGAGTGACGTGGGGGGGCGGGGTGATGTCCGGGGGGGGGTGCGGTTTCAGCGCCAGCCATGGGGCGCGCTCAGGCCTCTGTGCGTGCCTGGCAGCATCAGCTTCTTATCTGCTAAAATCGGGTTCAGATATTTAACTCTGGCTTCATCGTATAAGGGAAAGTACAGGAACATATGCAGAAGAGTTTCAGTGCATCCCAGATTACAAGGGCAGCACCTGAGGGAGTAAGCCGTCGCCTTAAATCTGCCAAATAGATGTTCAGATGCAAAACGTCTAGCCAAAAACACCCTAGCCAAAATAAAAACTCGGCACTCCTCAGGACTGGTTAAGATGGAAAAAATATGCAGCCATCTGGCCATACTTCATCAGCACATTCAGGAGAGCATGTCCTTTTTGCCACAGAGTACAGATCTGAAGGATGGAATTGAATGCTCAAAGGACCTCCTTTTGCCAAAGATCAAACCTTTCAGCCAATAGCAGATCCATGGCAGATCCTACATCCACTTCAAACAGAGGTCTGTCCTCATTAGGCAAGAGTGAAATCAGAGAAATCTTGGAGGGGCCAAGAAAAAACTCCTTGAAGTGTTGTACTTGAAAGGCATTTTCCTTCCCCCCCCCCGGCACATTTCTGGTTCCCCAGAGGCACCAGCAAGCACTTGGCTTCAAAAATAACAGCAGCCCAAGTCTTCCATTGTATATTTCTTTGTTTCTTTACCACAATATTTTGCACTTGATCATTTTACACCTGTTAGTCACCTCCAGGTTTCCGAGACAAGACTGAGGGCGCAGTCCTAACCTGGAGTGAGGCCCGCACAGTTAGGCCAGCAAAGTTTGGCTGGCACAAGGGCCACCATAAAGCAAGTTTGGGCCACTCTCGGAGTCATTGAGGATGGCGCCGCATGCCTGTGTGCTGACCTATCTGACTCCGAGAGTGGTCCAAACATACTTTATAGTGTCCCTTGTGCCGGGCAAACTTTGCTGACCTAACTCTGCCGGCCTAACTCCAGGTTAGGATTGCACTCTGAGATAGATGGGAGGTCCCTTCTATCCTTCTGTTCGCAGAGTGGAAGGCACTCAGCGGGAGTCTTATGGGGGTGGGTGGGAATCCTGCTTGCTTTCCAAGGAGCTCAGGGTAGGATGAAAGTATACAGTTGCTTCGGTACAATGCTGGTGGTGGCGTCTGGCCTGGGTGCCTTTAAAAGGGGATTGGACAGATTTCTGGAGGAAAACTCCATTGCAGTTCATCGCAGACTACAGGCCATGATGGGTGGTGCAACCTCCTTATTTTAGAAGTAGGCTACCTCAGAATGCTAGGTGCAAGGGAGCGGCAATAGGATGCAGGCATTTTGTTGTTTCATGTGCTCCCTGAGGCATCTGGTGGGCCACTGTGACATGCATAAATTACCTTTCCAATGATATCTGACATGATGATATTATTCATAAATACCAATATTTTCACCATTTTGGCCACTGGTGTCAAGCTCAGCTTTGTTGCACTCCTAAAGCTTGTTGCCCGGTGCAATTGCACCCCCCTGCCCTTCCTTAGCTACACCTCTGGTTCTAAAGGACCTCCATGTTACAGTCTCCTTTTGGATGAAGCAAGAGGCGTATTTTGACAGTGTGGAAGGGTGTGGGAGCACAAGACCATCTCCCCCTGGAAGCATCGTATTCGCCCAGAATCTTTCTTCTGGGGCATTCATGTTATTTAAAACAACACCACTCTATCTCTTGTCATTCATCAAGTGATGGAGAGTAAGCCAAAAAATGTGCAGAGACAGGGTGTAATTTCTCCCAGTAATGCCAGAAACCGAATCCACCACCTTCTTTGCTCTGGCTGGGTGGAGCTGCTAGTCCACCGTCTCCTGACCATGTGGCAGGACTGAAACCAGATCGAAAGGTCAAGAAAGGATGACTGGAGAAACCGCTGACAGTTTCAGTGTAACCTGCCCAGGAGACATCCACGCATCTGGTAGGCATGGTGAGAATCTATTTAAACAGGCCAGGTTGAATGGAAAGCATTGCTTTTTTATTTCCCCCTCTCTTCTTCCTGCAGAGGAATGAGACGGGAATTGCAAACAGACTTCCCTTCAATAGTGTCTTGAATCTCATAACATTTCAAGAAACTGGTGATCTGTCTTCACCCCAGTGTTGCACTCTATAAAAGGCAGCCAATACCTTTTGCCAGTGGTGTAGCTCCAGTGGTGTGGTGGCACCTCCATGCACCTTGCTACTAGAGGTTGGTCCCTCAGACTTGCATTGTCATCGCTGCCCAGATTGGCTCTGACAGAGAGTTGGAGGTGCTGGTTACACAATGGGTTGCGGCACCTGCAATACTTATCATGCCTCCCAGTGGTGTCATCTAAATGATTTAAGAACATATACTCACTTTTGATTGGCACGTGTCGGGACCCGCCCACCGGAAGTGACGTCATAAGCCAGAAGTGATGTCGTGGCAGGAAGGGACATGAAAAAAGCCCTTTTTGAGGCCTCAGACCCAACAGTTGCAACAGTATTCCACAGCACCCCCAGAACATGTGAAGGAGGCCTGGCATGATGTTAAAACCCCAGAGCAACTCATTTTTCAGTGGCAAGGAAAGGAAAGGCTCCGCTCGCTGCCTGCCTGGCTCTGAGAACATGCAGGCAACTCAAACATGCAGGAAATTCAAATGTTGCAGAGGGCGGAGTCGAC
This sequence comes from Lerista edwardsae, assembly GCA_029204185.1. Classification (NCBI taxonomy): domain Eukaryota; kingdom Metazoa; phylum Chordata; class Lepidosauria; order Squamata; family Scincidae; genus Lerista; species Lerista edwardsae. Next base: position 388,255 of record JAJKFI010000023.1, read on the forward strand.
GAGTGGGCGGGCAAATGGGCGGGGCCAGCTGTAATCCTAGAAACCGGTACTCGCGTACCCCCGCGTACCCCCTGCATGACATCACTGATGCCTCCCCTCCTGCAGCTGTGCTGCCGCCTTTTGTTTACACAGGGCACAATCCTAACCTGGAGTTAGGCTGGCACTGTTAGCAAGGTCTGGCTGGCGCAAGGGCCACTGTAAAGCTCGTTTGGACCACTCATACAGCACAATCCCTTGCATGTCTACTCAGAAGTAAATCCCATTGTGTTCAGTGGGACTTACTCCCAGGTATGGGTGTGTAGGATTGCAGTCTCAGAGTCAGGAAGGATGGTGCATGTCTGGGTGCTGGCCTTGAGAATGGTACAATACATACTTTACAGTGTCCATTGTGCTGGCCAGACTTTGCTGACCTACCTGTGCCGGCCTAACTCCAGGTTAGGACTGCACCCTCAGCCTCTGTGTAGTGAAGTGTTTTCCCCTCGTCCTCAAAGCCATTCGTGGCTCAGAAAGCAAAGCCTCTGAGCTGCTTCTCTGAGCCTCAAATGGCTCTGAAGATGGGCGGGGGACTGTATTAAACAAGCGCAGGTTCTTTCAACACTTAGCGTCCCCCCACTTGCAAGAATGCCACCAGGGAGGGGAAAATCTAGGCGCGTGTAAGATGGTCATGATCCATGTTAGAGCTGCTTGGAAACCCAATGTTCTTTCATCTTGGGCTCAGGACCCCAATGGGCCCACACAATTTCAGTTCTGGGGTCGTGGCAACCTGCAGGAATGGGAAAGGTTGAAGACCACTAGACTAGAGCACTAGATTAGATCCAGAGGGGTTCTGAGGCCCACAGAAGCCTCCATGGGCCTCAGAAAAGCCTCCTAGGGTGCTAGCAGTTCACGTCTGGATTTCAGAGGTGCATCTGCAAGCTCAGCTCCAGCCTTCAACCTCTAACAGGTGTCCTTGGAATAGCACCACTTTCTGCACATTTCCTCCTTGAGAAAAAAAGAAATTGTGAAAACAAAAACGTTTAACGTTTAACAACTCCTCTGCTCATAGATATGGAAGGGGCCTACAAGCTGTTCAAGTCCAACCCCAGTCCAACCCCAGTCCATGCAGGCTGCCCACGACAACAGCAGGTCGCTACCCAGCCTCTGCTCAAAGATCTCCCAAGATGGAGGCAGTGATGTCATGCAGGGGGTACGCGGGGGTACGCGAGTACCGGTTTCTAGGATTATGGCTGGCCCCACCCATTCGCCCGCCCACTCGTCGACTCCACCCCCTGCAACGTTTGAATTTCCTGCATGTTTGAGTTGCCTGCACGTTCTCAGAGCCAGGCAGGCAGTGAGCGGAGCCTTTCCTTTCCTTGCCACTGAAAAATGAGTTGCTCTGGGGTTTTAACATGATGCCAGGCCTCCTTAACGTGTTCTGGGGGTGCTGTGGAATACTGTTGCAACTGTTGGGTCAGTTTAAAATTGTCTGAGGCCTCAAAAAGGGCTTTTTTCATGTCCCTTCCTGCCACGACCTCACTTCCGGCTTATGACATCACTTCTGGTGGGCGGGTCCCGACATGTGCCAATCAAAAGTGAGTACCTGTTCTTAAATCATTTAGATGACACCACTGGATGGAGGGTCTACCACACGTACGTTAGGCAGCAATTAGTCCGCAATTTGTCAGCCACTCCTCCGTCCTGATTTTTCTTTGAACTGCAGCAGCTCCTCATTGTTGGCTGAACTTGATGCGATGTGACTGGGAGCGCCTCTCCTGAGCCCCAGCGTGGCGGGATTCACAGCTTGTTGACAAGGAGCGCGTAGAGCAGGCGTGAAGAGGGCTTGCCGCGGTCCTGACACACCAAAGCTTTTAGCACTGCGAAGCGATGCTTGGAAAAGGGGCGGTCAAGAGGGAAAGAAAGTAGGATTGTCAAAGCACTTTGCTGATAAAGGCCTGGCCTGGGGTGCTGTTTCCTTTGGAGGCCTATAAGGAACAGTGGAAGCAACATATGGCCCCAAAGATTTCTCAGAAGCTGGGTCTGGAGGCCGTATGTAAAGGAAATGTATGGACTCTGGGTCTATTTTCAGATTCTGGGCCATTGTCTTGAGTGTTTCCATACAGGTTTCCTGAGATCTTCCTGTGTTTTTTCTTAAGTGTGGGAAACCGATTGCCAAGGATGTGGAGAGAGGAGTTTGCTGGATCCCTGGAATTGTTCTAGATTGGAGGGTCAAGGAAGCCTGACCTGCCATTGCCTCTTTGATTTGTGGGTTGGCTCCTCAAAGCCCGAGGCATCAAAACTGCTTCTAACCCTGGTTATGAATATGACACAGCCAGCGGCGTCATGCAGCCAGAATGCTGGGCGGGAGGAACGGGTGAGTGGCAGCCCGCCCGTTGTGTTCCGGTCCGTTTCGCCGTCTTCCCCGCCCCCGCGGGGGTGGGGAAGATGGCGAAATGGAGCGGAACGCAACGGGCGGGCTGCCGCTCACCTGTTCCTCCTGCCCAGCGTTGGGGCATGCTGAATTGGCCAAACATTATTACAGGTGTGCCCTGGTATCCACTGATTCGGTATCCACGGTTTCAGTTATCCAGGGAGACCATAGACACTGGGATCCCTATTAAAAAGACAGGGGAACATTAGACAAATCTCTTCTTTTACCTGGTTGCAGCAAAACCACTGATCTCTAAAAGGTTGCCTCCAGTATCCACGGTTTCAGGTATCCGGGGGGGGGGGGTCAGGAACAGAACCCCAGCAGATACCAGGGCATGCCTATACTAGAGGTGGGAGAAAGCGTTTTTGTCTTTTTGTGGATTTCAGTGTTTTCCAAACGTTTAAAGTGCAGAGAGTTCTGTTAAGTGTTTTTAATTAAAATGTACATTATAATTCTAAATTACAATCACTTTAAAAATGTACTAGGAAGGTAATATGGGTGATATAATTTCAGCAGATGCAGCAACAGTAATTATCTAAGCATCCCCCATTAAATAATAAAAACAAACCAAAAATGGTCTTTTTTTGCAGACTTTTGAGGGATTTTTTTTTACAAAAATGAGTAGAAACGATATTGTGTGTTTTTATTTCATTATCACTTTCTCCCACCTCTATTTACTACCAAATTGGGAAAATCAGCCCTCAATGACTTGACACATCTTTAAGTTGCTGTGACAACTAACTGTAAGGATATATTTATGGTTAGAACATTTCTCTAGCTGTGGAAGGGATGACTTGAACATTTTGTCATTCTAAAACTGGAAAATGTATCCGCAATGTTGTTTTTAGGAAAAAAAGGTTCTTCTCTCAGGATCTCAGCGTAGCTGTTCGCTCACAAGCTGAACATGTCTGCTACGTGATACAGCTGCAAACAAGGCGAATGTGATTTTAGGCAGTGGGTTGATGGGGGGCCCACACATCCACTGCCTCCACTGCTCCTCCTCCCATTCTCTCAATTAGAAAAAGAGGAGGAAGACAGAGAAGAAGAGGAAATGTGACGAGGAAGAGCGTGCTAAGCCAGGACATTGGCGAGTGCCCATCATTGGGAAAGGGGGGCAGCATTTAGCTGGGGTGTGCTTGAGTCACTTAGCGCAAGTTGCGAGTTGAGTTGCAAATCAGCACCCCCATGATCATCTCACAAGTCATAGCACCCACCCATTGCGACTCGGTGACCAAAATTTTGAGTCCTTGGAGTCACAAGTCAGTCATTTTGAGAAACTAGTCGAGTTGCTAGTCCTGGCTGCCTCCTCCTTGAGTCATTTTGAGTCTAGACTCTTTTTTCAAGTTACTGACCCCAAGTTGCGAGTCAAGTCGGAGTCAGTGACAACCATGATTCGTGTTACAGAAACAGAGATTTTGCATGACTCGAGACAAGCTGAGTCGAGTCACCCCTGGCATTTAGCATGGCACATGTCTTGGGCTGGCTCTGAGGAGGTTTGTCTGATGATAAGCATCAACACCCTTGTGTGTGTGTGTGTGTGTGTGTGTGTGTGTGTGTGTGTGAGAGAGAGAGAGAGAGAGAGAGAGAGAGAGAGAGAGAGAGAGAGAGAGGGGGGAGGGGGCGAGGGAGGGAGAGAGATTCAGGAATTTAAATAGCTTTTCTGGGCATGAATGGGGGAGGGAGGGAAAGCAAAAGAGAGAGGGGACCGGGCTAGAAAATATTTCTGCTATTACAACCAGAAGACAGTGCAGTGAATGTAAACAATGATGTCACCCTGTCATCCATTTAAACAGAGTTTTGAGCTGTTTTGTGAAAAGAACCCAAGAGAATCCTCTAACCTTTTTGCCCTTTGAATAGTTGTCATTTTTAAGCCGATGGGGCTATTTTTGGGAAGATATTTTTGCACACTGGGACATATTTATCGGCTGCTGCATATTTCACTAAATCTTCCATGTTGGTCTAACTGGGATACGTAGGAATTTTAGCCGGGTTTTTTTTCCTGGTTGGGCCCAGTTCTGCCTAGTTTTTGAGGGTCAGACTGTACATTACACAGGAACGCCACCAGCGGCGTCATGCAGTCGGAACGCTGGGCGGGAGGAACGGGTGTGTGGCAGCCCACCCATTGCGTTCCGGTCCGTTTCACCGGCGTTCCTCCCGCCCAGCGTTTCGGCTGCATGACGCCGCTGAACGCCACAGTTGGAACTCCCATAGGAATGTTCTTGAAAAAAGGAGAGGAGCCGGGAGTGTGGTCCAGAAAATAGTAACACGCAGTGAGGAAGAATTGGTTCTTTGAAAAATGCCCCTCTGCTGTGATCATGTGAACACTTACAACCCAGGGGCCTTGAGCAGCTGAAGCCTTGGGCTGCAAAATAAAAGTGTTTGCAGGATCATAGCCACTGCAATAATAGTGGAAGCACTTTTCAAAAACCGATGGTAGGGCAATTCTGCCTCACGAGACACCCCCCCCACCACAGGTGGTCGCTGCCAGAAAGAGAGTCTTATACAGAAGTGGTGATACCATCAAGAAGAGCTTTGGAAACTCTTTTTAATGGACCTTAGCCAAGAAGTATCAGGCTCCACAGGAGGCCAACTGAGAATATTGTGTAGGGGCATAAGGCCGCAATCCTAACCTGGAGTTAGGCCAACACAGTTAGGCCAGCAAAGTTTGGCCAGCAGAAGGACACTGTAAAGTATGTTTGGACCACTCTCGAAGTCAGAGAGGCCAGCACACAGAAATGCACCACCCTCCCTGACTCCAAGAGTGGTCCAAACTCACTTTATGGTGTCCCTTGGGCCCCCCAAACTTTGCTGGCTTAATTGTATTGGCGTAACTCCAGGTTAGGATTGCGTTCTCAGTGTTGTTATTTTTGCCTGTAAGCCACTTTGTAAACCTTTTGTAGACATGCCGAGTTACAAACTACCCTGTTTCTGGGCTCTTTGGAAATCCCATCTTTCTATGTTTATAGTTTGTTTTAACCTCTTACAATCCACTTCAAGGGTTTTGGCATCAATTGGATTAGATAGTCAAATTAAGGCTGCAATCCTGTGCATGCAAGGAAAGTTTACTGGCCACCCCCTAAGTGAGTCCATTACAGATCCCAGACACCCATTTAGCATGGCATGGGAGTGAGTTCTCTGCCACCAAGCTGTCTGTGGCTTGTAAACTGCAGGTTTGGTGTTAGTGACATGTTTTCTTTTGTACATGCAGAGGAAAAGATGTGACTTTTTTTTTATTTTTTTGGAGTGCACAAGGAGGAGGGGAAGAACCCAACAGTGTGAGCTTTTTTCAGGATCATCTGAAAGCCTGAACCGTCAAATACCAACCTGAGGAGGAGGGAATCTCATTGAAATGAGTCATTTCTGCAGAAGGCTTTCATCTTAAGTATTGCACAAACAAACACAGGCCAGTAAATAGCAGCCCTCTCTGGGGGAAAACGTGATGAATGCCACTAGTCCCTGGTGTTTGCAATGTGGCGGCAGGCCTGCGTGTTCCTAAAAATAACGGGAGTGTCACGGGGGACCTTGGGAAGCTGTAAACAACCTGACCCCTTGAGGGCTGCCTCGGATGGTGCTTTGGAAGGGGAAGCCTTCAGTGGCTGCAGAAGCCGAAGGGAACTGTCCCAGCTCAGATGTTGCCCCATCAGAGGCCAAGAACAGTCATGGGTGAGAGGAGAATGGAACTTTTCCTTGCTGTAGGGTCAAGGCCGTAGCTAGGAGAGGACAAGAGGTGAAGTGTCGGGGATGCAGTTAGGACATGGCTGCACTTGCAGTGGCTGGGAAAAATCAGTGACATTGGTCTGACTGTAAAGGGAAATTGGCCATGATCTAATTTAGCGGTTGCCATACTGTGGACCGCTGGGTACGGGGAAAACCTTCCCCATCGTGAGTGGTGCACTGCTGCTCCATTTTCTAGCCAATCGGCATTCTCATCTATGCCCAGACATCCCAGAAGACTGGGCAGCAGGACACCAGGCATAGGTGCAAATGCCCAGAGCATCCCTTATGGAGCAGCAGCATGATGAACAAGGCACGCGGCTTGCGATGGGGAAGGCTTTCCCTGTACACCAGACCCAGCCTGTGGGCCATAGTTTGGAGGCCACTGATCTAAGAACATAAGAAAAAGCCTTGCTGGATCAGGCCAAAGACCCATCTAGTCCAGCTTCCTGTATCTCACAATAGCCCACCAGATGCCTCAGGGAGCACACGAGACCACAAGATGCTTGTATCTGCCACTCCCCTGCATCTGGCATTTTAAAGTAGACTATTGCCCTTGTACCACCCCCATCTAATGAATACAGTCCAGCTAGCCAACCAGGGACAGTTCCTTTTTTATTTCATATCTCTGGTACTCCTGAGATCTAAGGAGGAGTGTGAAATGCTGCCTCCCTTCATGTGGTGATTGACAGTCTTCTCCTCCTTCTGGACTGGAAAAGTAAGAAGGGGACAGAGCAGAAGAGGAAGTGTGAAAGAGAGGAGAGTGGCATGCTAGAGTGACTGACTGACACTCTAGCCCACCGCTCTTGTCTTCTTCACACTTCCTCTTCTGTCCATCTTTTTTTCCCATCCAGGGAGTGGGAAGGGGGAAAAGCAATGGAGGCAAGTGGGCAGCTGGAGATGGGATTTGCTGCTGCAAACCTGCTCCCTGAGGCAACCATCTCAGTCTGCCTCATGGATCAGCCAGCCCTGCTGATACGATCCCTGTTTTTGGCTTAGGGTTGCCTTGTTAAAACTCTTGTTGATAGCAGGAGGGTGGAAGAGGTGCTGAACTCATTCTTTGCCCACTCATTTCCCCTTCTTGGAGTGTCCCCCACACCTGGTTGTTTTTACCTGTAACATACCTGGTGGGACCCTTTGAGGAAGGGCTGGGGGGCCTGCACCCCCACTTGCTCTCTGTGTCTGATGATGAAGTGATGCGCATCACCTGTAGTAGCAGTGCAATGGCTTGCTTGGCGTACATGGGCTGCGCATCCATAAGACTCAACTTCTGCTCAACCTGCTCTGTGCTTACCACTCTGGTGACCACTTTGCTTTTGGGGCCCAATTCAAGTTGGTTTTAAAGGCTAATATTTTCATGGCCTGGGACTTTTCTGCGTCAAGGACCTTGTCTCCTCATAGGAGCCCACGATCCTGCTGGCAAGCTTTGCTCTTTGTACCAACTTCACTGTTGCATACACTTCTCTAAGAGGCACACACAGAAGGCCTCAGGATGAGAAGCTCTGAGAGTGCTTGGAGGAACAGTTTCAGTTTTCCTGCAGAAGCCTGTGTAGTGAATACCAGAGGCATAACTAGAAACTCCATCGCCCAAGGCAGTGACATCACAACATAATGTGGCATCATAATGCTACTTCTGAGTTCTTCCCAGAGGAGGCGGTACTGACGGCTTTACACACACCCTTGGTGTAGCGCCCAGGGCAGATGCCCCTCAAGCTCCACTCTACGTACGCCTCTGGTGAATACAGACCAACCACTCTAGATTTTTCCAGGGACTTGTTCTATAGTATTTATCATTGGCTGAAAAACAAAGCTCTAAAAATTAGCCAATGGCATCTCTGCTTTCCTCCTGGAAGGAATGTTACGTTTGTTACTCTTTAGTATTGTCTGTCTTTCACATGAAGCCTTCTTGGGAATCTTCCTTAGTTGTGTTTTTTTGAAACTGTTTGATATTGTGATGACATATTTCTTGTGGTTTGTGGTTATAAAGCCCCTTTGACAGTGGGAAAGATGAGAAAAAGTATCAATTCAATACAGCTCTGGGATCTGTAGTGAAGGACTTTGGAGATTAGGGCTAGGGGTGGTGTTGGGGTGCTGTGGCTGAAATAAGAAAGCATTAATACAATGGACCATTGGTCTCATTCTGACCACGGCACCTTCAGCTCTTCAAAAGCTGGCTTTTCTTTCCTGCATTTTGGCATTGTTCTGTTTTAAATAGTGTGAAGACAATGAGTCTTGAAGTCATCACAAGGCTCTTCTACTGACCTATTCATGATATTTCCTTTTCTTTAAAAAAAAAGGCATTTTAGCCTAGCAAATCCTATTCTCCACTGCGCTGTTTAAAGTCTAGTTAGTGGATGAATAGCAGGAAGTTGGGTGGCCAAAAGGTGAAAGTGGTGTAGGCATTTAGGACACAAAATGAGCAACATTCAAAGACCTATTAGACCCCCAGTTTAGTGACCCACTTTGATAAAAATTCAAGCCATGCAGTTGATTGCTGATCTGTTTGATTTTGTACAGATGCCCACAGAGAGCAGCATTTGCATTGTGTTTCCTGCATGTGCAAAAGGCATCATAGGGTATCACCTTTGCAAAACCTGATACGGTTGGAAAGGAGGTTTATCCCCACATTGCAGATGGGGGCTGAGTAGCTTCCCCAGGGCCATCCAGTGAGTTTAAGGAAGAGAGGAGATCCAAATCAGATCTGTAGGTTGGTATCATAGCCAGAAACCAATGATTCCTAATCTTGGGGTTGCAGCCCCCCAGGACAGTTTACACATTTGCTTTTGGGACTCTACCCACTTGAGGAGGGTACCCCCTTGATCTGTAGGCCCCCATGCCGCAAGGCCTCTGAGAAGCATTTCTGTTTGCTAAGAAACTGGAAATGCCTCTCGGGGCGCAATTCTGAAGATGATATTGTGTGATGCAATGTGGTTGCATCGGCGCTATGTCATTAGCGTCAGCAAGGGGGTGCCAAACGGAACTCCCAGGTGAATGCTAGACTCCCAGGTGAATGCTAGCTGTAGCACCAGCCTGGCAGCGCGGGCAGAGAGCCAGCCTTGCGCCAGCCGAACTTGGCTGGCACAGGGGCAGTTCTGGGAGGAGGGTACTGCAGGAGGGCAGCATAGGATGAGCAAATGAACCATCCCCTTATAGTGCAGGTGGCATCATTTTAGGTGTGTCATCTGCCATTAGCTATAATGGTTTGGTTTGGTTCAGCAACTAAACAGGATAAGAATAGACTCCAAAGGACAGTCAAAACCTCAGAAAGAATAATAGGAGTCAGCTTGCCCTCTATGGATGATTTATATATTGCTCAGGTGAGGAAGAAAGCAGAGAGGATTGTCGCAGATTGCTCTCACCCTGGCCGTAATTTGTTTGAACTTCTTCCCTCTGGATGTTGTTATAGGACATTGTTTTTCAGAACAACCAGGCACAAGAACAGTTTTTTTTTCCCCTCATGTTATTGGCTTACTGAATAGCTGATTATACCATATGTGTTGATTATATATTATATGGTATTGAGTGTATGTTGATGAACTGATTTGATAAGTTTATAGTGGGGTCTTGTTATTGTGATGGTATATTTTGTTGTGATGTTATATTTTGTTATATTTGTTGTTATATTTAAACTTATTAGTTTAAGGTATATGAGAGAGCTAAGGTATATGAGAGAGAGTAAAATTGGTGAAATTCCATGTATGGCCGATATAATTCTATCTAATCTAATCTTTCTTTGCAGCTGTTTTTGAGGACAACCCACACCAGCCCCACAAACACAATGCTGTTTCCTAGGAGGGGTGATGAATATTGTACTGTGAATAGGGAATGCAAACCCTGCAAGAACAATCACTTCAGCTGTGGATTCATCACCCCCTATCTTGGTTGCATTCCTATCCAAATGAAAAGTTGAGAGCTAATTTCTCAGCATCTGCCTGGGTTAAGGACCAGTGCATTGATGCTCATTCAGAGTTTGCAGCTAGGGCTTTCCAGAGGATGCTGCTGGGAACCTGATAATATCCTTCCTGCTGTCAGGGGCATCCTAAACCCATCAGCGAGGCCGCATGGCCCCAATTCTGGCCACGTGGTCTCCTCAGATCTGCGCCCGCTCTTTAGCGGGCACAGATCCGAGGAGCACATAGGTTCAGCCTCCCTTACGGTAAGGGAGCGCACGCTCTCTTGCCATGGGGAGGCTCCGGCCTCTCCTCAACAGCATTGAATATGGCACTGGCCCGTCTGCCTCGCCAGTCTGGTGCTGTTCAGGATTGCGCCCTGAGTCAGATGCACCCAAAAATCTGGAGCTTTCTGATCATGTCACAAGAGACCCATTAGAAAACGGACAAAGACATCTTGGTGGGGCCAACAAAAAGGGGTGGAGGTCTGTCGTTGGCCTCACCTGTCTACCTGAGAAAAATGCAAATTGCTGGAGAAACACTGTAATTTTTTTTGGCAAATGATAACCCCAATTCTTGCTGTTCTGAACTTATTCCACCCCATGTCCCTCTCTGATAAAAAAAGTCTGGCAACACCCTCTATATACCATTTTTGGTCCAAATCATTGCTACTGTCTTCCCCTGCAACTCCTGTTAGACGCAGAGGGAGTATTTGTACACTTAAATGTCCATCTGGAAGTTTTCCCCACTCCAGCTAACAGACGGATAGGAGAAATTGAGATCAAATCCACAAGGGGGTGGGGAATGGCTGAACTCCTGCCATTCTGTAGCCTTGGTCCAAATAATCTCTGGCTGCTTTTTGGAAAGAAAAAATAATGTTGCGAGATCCTCATTAATATGTGAATTGCTCTGAAGTGACATCACTTGGATCATTTCATTCAAAAACAGGAACAGATTCCTATTGCGGAGTCTGGTCTGCTCAACAGTCAACAGGTACTTTCCTAAAAATTAGGTAAAGGTAAAGGTTTCCCCACAACCGAATGGTCTAGTCATGACCAACTGTAGGTGGTTGCTCATCTCTGTTTCAAAGCCTTTAGAGCCGGCGTTTTGTCGGAGGACCAGCTTCCGTGGTCATGTGGCCGGCATGACTATACTCTGTAGCGCACGGAATGCTGTTACCTTCCCACCGAAGTGGTCCCTATTTATCTACTTTCATTTAGGTGCTTTCGAACTGCTAGGCTGTCAGGAGCTGGGACAAACAACGGGAGCTCACTCGGTCACGCAGTCTTGAACTCCCAACCTTCCGGTCAACAAGCTTGCAGCTCAGCGGTTTAACCAGCTGTGCCACCACGTCTAGTAGGATTACTAGAATTTAGTAATTCTAAAAATTACTTTTGAATGGACCAGTGATCTGATAAGACTGTTCACAGTGCCATCATGAGGGGGTGCAAGGGTGCAGGGTGCCCTGGGTGACACCGTCAAGGGGCTGATACCAGTAGCGGCCAAAGGTTTGGGGGAAAATTTGTAAATATGAATAGTACCGTCATGTTATATATCATTGGAAAGGTAATTTCATGCAAATGGATGAAACACAACCCTTGTTGAATTATTATATTCTATCAAATATTATGGCAAATTAACCAGAAAACGAAAACATATGTAACTAAAAACTAATCAATGAGACTTCTTGTTCCAACAGCCAATGCCATCTGGTTAATGATGCAGTAAGGAACCAATAAGGTGTTGGTATGAGTCAGCTCTCATTTCCATCTTTCAGAGCTAATAAGAGCAAAAACTCTTAGTGGTGTGCATGCCATCAAGTTGGCCACTGGTTTTTTGTGGGTTACTGGCCTGATGGATGACCTGTACTGTTATATAGGCATGCCCTGGTATCCGCTGATTCAGTGTCCACAGTTTCAGTTATCCACAGATACCATGGATACTGGCATACCTGTGAAAAAGATAGTGGAACATTAAGCACATCTCCCTTTTTTAACCTTGTTGCTGCAAAAATACTGATGTTCCTCTATCTTTAAAAAGACGTCCCCGGTATCCATGGTTTCAGGTATCCAAGGGGTGCGTGTGTGCAGTGATGTCATGCAGGGGGTACGCGGGGGTACGCGAGTACCAGTTTCTAGGATTATGGCTGGCCCCGCCCACTCGTTGACTCCACCCCCTGCAACGTTTGAATTTCCTGCACGTTTGAGTTGCCTGCACGTTCTCAGAGGCAGGCAGGCAGGCAGGCAGCGTGCGGAGCCTTGCCTTGCCTTGCCACTGAAAAATGAGCTGCTCTGGGGTTTTGGAACTGTTGGGTCATTTTAACATGATGCCAGGCCTCCTTAACATGTTCTGGGGGTGCTGTGGAATACTGTTGCAACTGTTGGGTCAGTTTAAAATTGTCTGAGGCCTCAAAAAGGGCTTTTTTCATGTCCCTTCCTGCCACTACCTCACTTCCGGCTTATGACGTCACTTCCAGTGGGCGGGTCCCGACACGTGCCAATCAAAAGTGAGTACCTGTTATTAAATCATTTAGATGACACCACTGCGTGTGTGTCCAGAACAGAACCACAACAGATACAAGGGCATGCCTGTGTATTTAAATAAAGTTAATGGAGATGACCCCAACCCTCGTGAAGCCATTGCATTTCGGCTGTGCATATGATATTGCAGTTCTAGATTCTATGATATTGTATTCCATATGATCTGGCACAGGAGGAGGTCCGTTGTGGGTGTGATGCAGTAATGAGCTCTTACAGCAGGTGATGAAAACCCCAGTCATGCTTCTGGCTGTTCATGCATCCCTTTGCTCCTTTATTCTCCTGTGGGTTCAGCATGACTTGCATTCGACTGTTTCTGAACTCTGGATTAACTTCGTTGTTCAGTCGCTAAATCGTGTCTGACTCTTCGCGACCCCCTGGACCACAGCACGCCAGGCCTCCCTGTCCTCCACTAGCTTCTGGAGTTCGCCCAATTTCATGTTCATCGCTTTGGTGACACTCTCTAACCATCTCACCCTTTGCCTCTCCCTTCTCTTTTGCCTTCAGTCTTTCCCAGCATGAGGGTCTTTTCTAAAGAGTCCTCTCTTCTCAGGAGGTTGGCCAAAGTCTTTGAGCTTCAGCTTCAGGATTTGTCCTTCCAGGGAGCAATCAGGCTTGACTTCCTGGAGGATTGACCAACTGGATCTCCTTGCAGTCCAGGGGACTCTCAAGAGTCTTCTCCAACATCATAATTCAAAAGCATCTATTCTTCGGCACTCTGCCTTCCTTATGGTCCAGCTCTCACAGCCATACATTGCTACTGGGAAAACCATAGCTTTGACTATGCGAACCTTTGTTGGCAGGGTGATGTCTCAGCTTTTTATTAAGTTGTCTAGGTTTGCCTTAGCTTTCCTCCCAAGAAGTAAACGTAAATTTCATGGCTGCAGTCACCATCTGCGGTGATCTTGGAGCCCAGGAAGATAAAGTCTGTCACTGCTTCCATTTCCCCCCTTCTATTTGCCAGGAAGTGATGGGAGTGGTTGCCATGATCTTAGTTTTTTTAATGTTGTTAAATGGATTAACAACATTAATCCTAGTTAATGGATTAACTAGGGCAGCGGTATTCAAACTGTGAATCAGAACCCATTTGGTGGGTTGCAACCTGATGTCAAGTGGGTCATGGAAAGCTGGGAACAGTCATCTTGAAAGCTACAGATCTTATTCTTGCTGCATGCCCTTTGTGAGTATTAACAGTTTGAATATTCAAGTGAGGATTTTTTATTTTGTTTTTAGTTCAGTGGTTTTACATCATATTTTGTCCTAATTTTGCTTTCTGTCAAAGATATTTCATGGTTGTGCATTTGCTTCAGGCCAAGAATGCCAACTTGCATTCCAGGAGTGTCACTTGATTACGTCACACTGACAGCACTTTCTGCTTAATGATGGCACTTCTGGTTATGACCTCACTTCCAGGTTAATGACATCCCTCCCGGTGGGCCCCAACACAAGTGCCATTCTAAAAAGTGGGTCCTGGCCTAAAAAGTTTGAGAACCTCTGAACTAGGGGAATTTTTAAAATTAATGTTGGAATAGCAGTGTGTGCAGTTTGGTGAAGCATTTAAGTTCCTACAATTCATTTGCATCTTCCTCTCTCTCTCTCTCTCTCTCTCTCTCTCTCTCTCTCTCTCTCTCTC